>OW119927.1:1982823-2462248 GCA_933210815.1 Meta bourneti | reverse complement strand
CCCACTCACCATATTTCTACACTAAGCAACGTGACGTGACGACAGATTTAACGTGTATCAGCCCCGTAAACATGTCGGTCTGGGTGGATCGAGTTCGAATTCGCAACCCCTCTGGTTGCTAATCCTTCCACCGTGGCCCGGAAATATCCGAGGACAACATCCCATAATTTTGAACCATGGTGTGATCAACATCTGAGCTGGCACTCCCACTCACCATATTTCTACACTAAGCAACGTGACGTGACGACAGATTTAACGTGTATCAGCCCCGTAAACATGTCGGTCTGGGTGGATCGAGTTTCGAATTCGCAACCCTCTGGTTGCTAATCCTTCCACCGTGGCCCGGAAATATCCGAGGACAACATCCCATAATTTTGAACCATGGTGTGATCAACATCTGAGCTGGCACTCCCACTCACCATATTTCTACACTAAGCAACGTGACGTGACGACAGATTTAACGTGTATCAGCCCCGTAAACATGTCGGTCTGGGTGGATCGAGTTTCGAATTCGCAACCCTCTGGTTGCTAATCCTTCCACCGTGGCCCGGAAATATCCGAGGACAACATCCCATAATTTTGAACCATGGTGTGATCAACATCTGAGCTGGCACTCCCACTCACCATATTTCTACACTAAGCAACGTGACGTGACGACAGATTTAACGTGTATCAGCCCCGTAAACATGTCGGTCTGGGTGGATCGAGTTTCGAATTCGCAACCCTCTGGTTGCTAATCCTTCCACCGTGGCCCGGAAATATCCGAGGACAACATCCCATAATTTTGAACCATGGTGTGATCAACATCTGAGCTGGCACTCCCACTCACCATATTTCTACACTAAGCAACGTGACGTGACGACAGATTTAACGTGTATCAGCCCCGTAAACATGTCGGTCTGGGTGGATCGAGTTTCGAATTCGCAACCCTCTGGTTGCTAATCCTTCCACCGTGGCCCGGAAATATCCGAGGACAACATCCCATAATTTTGAACCATGGTGTGATCAACATCTGAGCTGGCACTCCCACTCACCATATTTCTACACTAAGCAACGTGACGTGACGACAGATTTAACGTGTATCAGCCCCGTAAACATGTCGGTCTGGGTGGATCGAGTTTCGAATTCGCAACCCTCTGGTTGCTAATCCTTCCACCGTGGCCCGGAAATATCCGAGGACAACATCCCATAATTTTGAACCATGGTGTGATCAACATCTGAGCTGGCACTCCCACTCACCATATTTCTACACTAAGCAACGTGACGTGACGACAGATTTAACGTGTATCAGCCCCGTAAACATGTCGGTCTGGGTGGATCGAGTTTCGAATTCGCAACCCTCTGGTTGCTAATCCTTCCACCGTGGCCCGGAAATATCCGAGGACAACATCCCATAATTTTGAACCATGGTGTGATCAACATCTGAGCTGGCACTCCCACTCACCATATTTCTACACTAAGCAACGTGACGTGACGACAGATTTAACGTGTATCAGCCCCGTAAACATGTCGGTCTGGGTGGATCGAGTTTCGAATTCGCAACCCTCTGGTTGCTAATCCTTCCACCGTGGCCCGGAAATATCCGAGGACAACATCCCATAATTTTGAACCATGGTGTGATCAACATCTGAGCTGGCACTCCCACTCACCATATTTCTACACTAAGCAACGTGACGTGACGACAGATTTAACGTGTATCAGCCCCGTAAACATGTCGGTCTGGGTGGATCGAGTTTCGAATTCGCAACCCTCTGGTTGCTAATCCTTCCACCGTGGCCCGGAAATATCCGAGGACAACATCCCATAATTTTGAACCATGGTGTGATCAACATCTGAGCTGGCACTCCCACTCACCATATTTCTACACTAAGCAACGTGACGTGACGACAGATTTAACGTGTATCAGCCCCGTAAACATGTCGGTCTGGGTGGATCGAGTTTCGAATTCGCAACCCTCTGGTTGCTAATCCTTCCACCGTGGCCCGGAAATATCCGAGGACAACATCCCATAATTTTGAACCATGGTGTGATCAACATCTGAGCTGGCACTCCCACTCACCATATTTCTACACTAAGCAACGTGACGTGACGACAGATTTAACGTGTATCAGCCCCGTAAACATGTCGGTCTGGGTGGATCGAGTTTCGAATTCGCAACCCTCTGGTTGCTAATCCTTCCACCGTGGCCCGGAAATATCCGAGGACAACATCCCATAATTTTGAACCATGGTGTGATCAACATCTGAGCTGGCACTCCCACTCACCATATTTCTACACTAAGCAACGTGACGTGACGACAGATTTAACGTGTATCAGCCCCGTAAACATGTCGGTCTGGGTGGATCGAGTTTCGAATTCGCAACCCTCTGGTTGCTAATCCTTCCACCGTGGCCCGGAAATATCCGAGGACAACATCCCATAATTTTGAACCATGGTGTGATCAACATCTGAGCTGGCACTCCCACTCACCATATTTCTACACTAAGCAACGTGACGTGACGACAGATTTAACGTGTATCAGCCCCGTAAACATGTCGGTCTGGGTGGATCGAGTTTCGAATTCGCAACCCTCTGGTTGCTAATCCTTCCACCGTGGCCCGGAAATATCCGAGGACAACATCCCATAATTTTGAACCATGGTGTGATCAACATCTGAGCTGGCACTCCCACTCACCATATTTCTACACTAAGCAACGTGACGTGACGACAGATTTAACGTGTATCAGCCCCGTAAACATGTCGGTCTGGGTGGATCGAGTTTCGAATTCGCAACCCTCTGGTTGCTAATCCTTCCACCGTGGCCCGGAAATATCCGAGGACAACATCCCATAATTTTGAACCATGGTGTGATCAACATCTGAGCTGGCACTCCCACTCACCATATTTCTACACTAAGCAACGTGACGTGACGACAGATTTAACGTGTATCAGCCCCGTAAACATGTCGGTCTGGGTGGATCGAGTTTCGAATTCGCAACCCTCTGGTTGCTAATCCTTCCACCGTGGCCCGGAAATATCCGAGGACAACATCCCATAATTTTGAACCATGGTGTGATCAACATCTGAGCTGGCACTCCCACTCACCATATTTCTACACTAAGCAACGTGACGTGACGACAGATTTAACGTGTATCAGCCCCGTAAACATGTCGGTCTGGGTGGATCGAGTTTCGAATTCGCAACCCTCTGGTTGCTAATCCTTCCACCGTGGCCCGGAAATATCCGAGGACAACATCCCATAATTTTGAACCATGGTGTGATCAACATCTGAGCTGGCACTCCCACTCACCATATTTCTACACTAAGCAACGTGACGTGACGACAGATTTAACGTGTATCAGCCCCGTAAACATGTCGGTCTGGGTGGATCGAGTTTCGAATTCGCAACCCTCTGGTTGCTAATCCTTCCACCGTGGCCCGGAAATATCCGAGGACAACATCCCATAATTTTGAACCATGGTGTGATCAACATCTGAGCTGGCACTCCCACTCACCATATTTCTACACTAAGCAACGTGACGTGACGACAGATTTAACGTGTATCAGCCCCGTAAACATGTCGGTCTGGGTGGATCGAGTTTCGAATTCGCAACCCTCTGGTTGCTAATCCTTCCACCGTGGCCCGGAAATATCCGAGGACAACATCCCATAATTTTGAACCATGGTGTGATCAACATCTGAGCTGGCACTCCCACTCACCATATTTCTACACTAAGCAACGTGACGTGACGACAGATTTAACGTGTATCAGCCCCGTAAACATGTCGGTCTGGGTGGATCGAGTTTCGAATTCGCAACCCTCTGGTTGCTAATCCTTCCACCGTGGCCCGGAAATATCCGAGGACAACATCCCATAATTTTGAACCATGGTGTGATCAACATCTGAGCTGGCACTCCCACTCACCATATTTCTACACTAAGCAACGTGACGTGACGACAGATTTAACGTGTATCAGCCCCGTAAACATGTCGGTCTGGGTGGATCGAGTTTCGAATTCGCAACCCTCTGGTTGCTAATCCTTCCACCGTGGCCCGGAAATATCCGAGGACAACATCCCATAATTTTGAACCATGGTGTGATCAACATCTGAGCTGGCACTCCCACTCACCATATTTCTACACTAAGCAACGTGACGTGACGACAGATTTAACGTGTATCAGCCCCGTAAACATGTCGGTCTGGGTGGATCGAGTTTCGAATTCGCAACCCTCTGGTTGCTAATCCTTCCACCGTGGCCCGGAAATATCCGAGGACAACATCCCATAATTTTGAACCATGGTGTGATCAACATCTGAGCTGGCACTCCCACTCACCATATTTCTACACTAAGCAACGTGACGTGACGACAGATTTAACGTGTATCAGCCCCGTAAACATGTCGGTCTGGGTGGATCGAGTTTCGAATTCGCAACCCTCTGGTTGCTAATCCTTCCACCGTGGCCCGGAAATATCCGAGGACAACATCCCATAATTTTGAACCATGGTGTGATCAACATCTGAGCTGGCACTCCCACTCACCATATTTCTACACTAAGCAACGTGACGTGACGACAGATTTAACGTGTATCAGCCCCGTAAACATGTCGGTCTGGGTGGATCGAGTTTCGAATTCGCAACCCTCTGGTTGCTAATCCTTCCACCGTGGCCCGGAAATATCCGAGGACAACATCCCATAATTTTGAACCATGGTGTGATCAACATCTGAGCTGGCACTCCCACTCACCATATTTCTACACTAAGCAACGTGACGTGACGACAGATTTAACGTGTATCAGCCCCGTAAACATGTCGGTCTGGGTGGATCGAGTTTCGAATTCGCAACCCTCTGGTTGCTAATCCTTCCACCGTGGCCCGGAAATATCCGAGGACAACATCCCATAATTTTGAACCATGGTGTGATCAACATCTGAGCTGGCACTCCCACTCACCATATTTCTACACTAAGCAACGTGACGTGACGACAGATTTAACGTGTATCAGCCCCGTAAACATGTCGGTCTGGGTGGATCGAGTTTCGAATTCGCAACCCTCTGGTTGCTAATCCTTCCACCGTGGCCCGGAAATATCCGAGGACAACATCCCATAATTTTGAACCATGGTGTGATCAACATCTGAGCTGGCACTCCCACTCACCATATTTCTACACTAAGCAACGTGACGTGACGACAGATTTAACGTGTATCAGCCCCGTAAACATGTCGGTCTGGGTGGATCGAGTTTCGAATTCGCAACCCTCTGGTTGCTAATCCTTCCACCGTGGCCCGGAAATATCCGAGGACAACATCCCATAATTTTGAACCATGGTGTGATCAACATCTGAGCTGGCACTCCCACTCACCATATTTCTACACTAAGCAACGTGACGTGACGACAGATTTAACGTGTATCAGCCCCGTAAACATGTCGGTCTGGGTGGATCGAGTTTCGAATTCGCAACCCTCTGGTTGCTAATCCTTCCACCGTGGCCCGGAAATATCCGAGGACAACATCCCATAATTTTGAACCATGGTGTGATCAACATCTGAGCTGGCACTCCCACTCACCATATTTCTACACTAAGCAACGTGACGTGACGACAGATTTAACGTGTATCAGCCCCGTAAACATGTCGGTCTGGGTGGATCGAGTTTCGAATTCGCAACCCTCTGGTTGCTAATCCTTCCACCGTGGCCCGGAAATATCCGAGGACAACATCCCATAATTTTGAACCATGGTGTGATCAACATCTGAGCTGGCACTCCCACTCACCATATTTCTACACTAAGCAACGTGACGTGACGACAGATTTAACGTGTATCAGCCCCGTAAACATGTCGGTCTGGGTGGATCGAGTTTCGAATTCGCAACCCTCTGGTTGCTAATCCTTCCACCGTGGCCCGGAAATATCCGAGGACAACATCCCATAATTTTGAACCATGGTGTGATCAACATCTGAGCTGGCACTCCCACTCACCATATTTCTACACTAAGCAACGTGACGTGACGACAGATTTAACGTGTATCAGCCCCGTAAACATGTCGGTCTGGGTGGATCGAGTTTCGAATTCGCAACCCTCTGGTTGCTAATCCTTCCACCGTGGCCCGGAAATATCCGAGGACAACATCCCATAATTTTGAACCATGGTGTGATCAACATCTGAGCTGGCACTCCCACTCACCATATTTCTACACTAAGCAACGTGACGTGACGACAGATTTAACGTGTATCAGCCCCGTAAACATGTCGGTCTGGGTGGATCGAGTTTCGAATTCGCAACCCTCTGGTTGCTAATCCTTCCACCGTGGCCCGGAAATATCCGAGGACAACATCCCATAATTTTGAACCATGGTGTGATCAACATCTGAGCTGGCACTCCCACTCACCATATTTCTACACTAAGCAACGTGACGTGACGACAGATTTAACGTGTATCAGCCCCGTAAACATGTCGGTCTGGGTGGATCGAGTTTCGAATTCGCAACCCTCTGGTTGCTAATCCTTCCACCGTGGCCCGGAAATATCCGAGGACAACATCCCATAATTTTGAACCATGGTGTGATCAACATCTGAGCTGGCACTCCCACTCACCATATTTCTACACTAAGCAACGTGACGTGACGACAGATTTAACGTGTATCAGCCCCGTAAACATGTCGGTCTGGGTGGATCGAGTTTCGAATTCGCAACCCTCTGGTTGCTAATCCTTCCACCGTGGCCCGGAAATATCCGAGGACAACATCCCATAATTTTGAACCATGGTGTGATCAACATCTGAGCTGGCACTCCCACTCACCATATTTCTACACTAAGCAACGTGACGTGACGACAGATTTAACGTGTATCAGCCCCGTAAACATGTCGGTCTGGGTGGATCGAGTTTCGAATTCGCAACCCTCTGGTTGCTAATCCTTCCACCGTGGCCCGGAAATATCCGAGGACAACATCCCATAATTTTGAACCATGGTGTGATCAACATCTGAGCTGGCACTCCCACTCACCATATTTCTACACTAAGCAACGTGACGTGACGACAGATTTAACGTGTATCAGCCCCGTAAACATGTCGGTCTGGGTGGATCGAGTTTCGAATTCGCAACCCTCTGGTTGCTAATCCTTCCACCGTGGCCCGGAAATATCCGAGGACAACATCCCATAATTTTGAACCATGGTGTGATCAACATCTGAGCTGGCACTCCCACTCACCATATTTCTACACTAAGCAACGTGACGTGACGACAGATTTAACGTGTATCAGCCCCGTAAACATGTCGGTCTGGGTGGATCGAGTTTCGAATTCGCAACCCTCTGGTTGCTAATCCTTCCACCGTGGCCCGGAAATATCCGAGGACAACATCCCATAATTTTGAACCATGGTGTGATCAACATCTGAGCTGGCACTCCCACTCACCATATTTCTACACTAAGCAACGTGACGTGACGACAGATTTAACGTGTATCAGCCCCGTAAACATGTCGGTCTGGGTGGATCGAGTTTCGAATTCGCAACCCTCTGGTTGCTAATCCTTCCACCGTGGCCCGGAAATATCCGAGGACAACATCCCATAATTTTGAACCATGGTGTGATCAACATCTGAGCTGGCACTCCCACTCACCATATTTCTACACTAAGCAACGTGACGTGACGACAGATTTAACGTGTATCAGCCCCGTAAACATGTCGGTCTGGGTGGATCGAGTTTCGAATTCGCAACCCTCTGGTTGCTAATCCTTCCACCGTGGCCCGGAAATATCCGAGGACAACATCCCATAATTTTGAACCATGGTGTGATCAACATCTGAGCTGGCACTCCCACTCACCATATTTCTACACTAAGCAACGTGACGTGACGACAGATTTAACGTGTATCAGCCCCGTAAACATGTCGGTCTGGGTGGATCGAGTTTCGAATTCGCAACCCTCTGGTTGCTAATCCTTCCACCGTGGCCCGGAAATATCCGAGGACAACATCCCATAATTTTGAACCATGGTGTGATCAACATCTGAGCTGGCACTCCCACTCACCATATTTCTACACTAAGCAACGTGACGTGACGACAGATTTAACGTGTATCAGCCCCGTAAACATGTCGGTCTGGGTGGATCGAGTTTCGAATTCGCAACCCTCTGGTTGCTAATCCTTCCACCGTGGCCCGGAAATATCCGAGGACAACATCCCATAATTTTGAACCATGGTGTGATCAACATCTGAGCTGGCACTCCCACTCACCATATTTCTACACTAAGCAACGTGACGTGACGACAGATTTAACGTGTATCAGCCCCGTAAACATGTCGGTCTGGGTGGATCGAGTTTCGAATTCGCAACCCTCTGGTTGCTAATCCTTCCACCGTGGCCCGGAAATATCCGAGGACAACATCCCATAATTTTGAACCATGGTGTGATCAACATCTGAGCTGGCACTCCCACTCACCATATTTCTACACTAAGCAACGTGACGTGACGACAGATTTAACGTGTATCAGCCCCGTAAACATGTCGGTCTGGGTGGATCGAGTTTCGAATTCGCAACCCTCTGGTTGCTAATCCTTCCACCGTGGCCCGGAAATATCCGAGGACAACATCCCATAATTTTGAACCATGGTGTGATCAACATCTGAGCTGGCACTCCCACTCACCATATTTCTACACTAAGCAACGTGACGTGACGACAGATTTAACGTGTATCAGCCCCGTAAACATGTCGGTCTGGGTGGATCGAGTTTCGAATTCGCAACCCTCTGGTTGCTAATCCTTCCACCGTGGCCCGGAAATATCCGAGGACAACATCCCATAATTTTGAACCATGGTGTGATCAACATCTGAGCTGGCACTCCCACTCACCATATTTCTACACTAAGCAACGTGACGTGACGACAGATTTAACGTGTATCAGCCCCGTAAACATGTCGGTCTGGGTGGATCGAGTTTCGAATTCGCAACCCTCTGGTTGCTAATCCTTCCACCGTGGCCCGGAAATATCCGAGGACAACATCCCATAATTTTGAACCATGGTGTGATCAACATCTGAGCTGGCACTCCCACTCACCATATTTCTACACTAAGCAACGTGACGTGACGACAGATTTAACGTGTATCAGCCCCGTAAACATGTCGGTCTGGGTGGATCGAGTTTCGAATTCGCAACCCTCTGGTTGCTAATCCTTCCACCGTGGCCCGGAAATATCCGAGGACAACATCCCATAATTTTGAATCATGGTGTGATCAACATCTGAGCTGGCACTCCCACTCACCATATTTCTACACTAAGCAACGTGACGTGACGACAGATTTAACGTGTATCAGCCCCGTAAACATGTCGGTCTGGGTGGATCGAGTTTCGAATTCGCAACCCTCTGGTTGCTAATCCTTCCACCGTGGCCCGGAAATATCCGAGGACAACATCCCATAATTTTGAATCATGGTGTGATCAACATCTGAGCTGGCACTCCCACTCACCATATTTCTACACTAAGCAACGTGACGTGACGACAGATTTAACGTGTATCAGCCCCGTAAACATGTCGGTCTGGGTGGATCGAGTTTCGAATTCGCAACCCTCTGGTTGCTAATCCTTCCACCGTGGCCCGGAAATATCCGAGGACAACATCCCATAATTTTGAACCATGGTGTGATCAACATCTGAGCTGGCACTCCCACTCACCATATTTCTACACTAAGCAACGTGACGTGACGACAGATTTAACGTGTATCAGCCCCGTAAACATGTCGGTCTGGGTGGATCGAGTTTCGAATTCGCAACCCTCTGGTTGCTAATCCTTCCACTGTGGCCCGGAAATATCCGAGGACAACATCCCATAATTTTGAACCATGGTGTGATCAACATCTGAGCTGGCACTCCCACTCACCATATTTCTACACTAAGCAACGTGACGTGACGACAGATTTAACGTGTATCAGCCCCGTAAACATGTCGGTCTGGGTGGATCGAGTTTCGAATTCGCAACCCTCTGGTTGCTAATCCTTCCACCGTGGCCCGGAAATATCCGAGGACAACATCCCATAATTTTGAACCATGGTGTGATCAACATCTGAGCTGGCACTCCCACTCACCATATTTCTACACTAAGCAACGTGACGTGACGACAGATTTAACGTGTATCAGCCCCGTAAACATGTCGGTCTGGGTGGATCGAGTTTCGAATTCGCAACCCTCTGGTTGCTAATCCTTCCACCGTGGCCCGGAAATATCCGAGGACAACATCCCATAATTTTGAACCATGGTGTGATCAACATCTGAGCTGGCACTCCCACTCACCATATTTCTACACTAAGCAACGTGACGTGACGACAGATTTAACGTGTATCAGCCCCGTAAACATGTCGGTCTGGGTGGATCGAGTTTCGAATTCGCAACCCTCTGGTTGCTAATCCTTCCACCGTGGCCCGGAAATATCCGAGGACAACATCCCATAATTTTGAACCATGGTGTGATCAACATCTGAGCTGGCACTCCCACTCACCATATTTCTACACTAAGCAACGTGACGTGACGACAGATTTAACGTGTATCAGCCCCGTAAACATGTCGGTCTGGGTGGATCGAGTTTCGAATTCGCAACCCTCTGGTTGCTAATCCTTCCACCGTGGCCCGGAAATATCCGAGGACAACATCCCATAATTTTGAACCATGGTGTGATCAACATCTGAGCTGGCACTCCCACTCACCATATTTCTACACTAAGCAACGTGACGTGACGACAGATTTAACGTGTATCAGCCCCGTAAACATGTCGGTCTGGGTGGATCGAGTTTCGAATTCGCAACCCTCTGGTTGCTAATCCTTCCACCGTGGCCCGGAAATATCCGAGGACAACATCCCATAATTTTGAACCATGGTGTGATCAACATCTGAGCTGGCACTCCCACTCACCATATTTCTACACTAAGCAACGTGACGTGACGACAGATTTAACGTGTATCAGCCCCGTAAACATGTCGGTCTGGGTGGATCGAGTTTCGAATTCGCAACCCTCTGGTTGCTAATCCTTCCACCGTGGCCCGGAAATATCCGAGGACAACATCCCATAATTTTGAACCATGGTGTGATCAACATCTGAGCTGGCACTCCCACTCACCATATTTCTACACTAAGCAACGTGACGTGACGACAGATTTAACGTGTATCAGCCCCGTAAACATGTCGGTCTGGGTGGATCGAGTTTCGAATTCGCAACCCTCTGGTTGCTAATCCTTCCACCGTGGCCCGGAAATATCCGAGGACAACATCCCATAATTTTGAACCATGGTGTGATCAACATCTGAGCTGGCACTCCCACTCACCATATTTCTACACTAAGCAACGTGACGTGACGACAGATTTAACGTGTATCAGCCCCGTAAACATGTCGGTCTGGGTGGATCGAGTTTCGAATTCGCAACCCTCTGGTTGCTAATCCTTCCACCGTGGCCCGGAAATATCCGAGGACAACATCCCATAATTTTGAACCATGGTGTGATCAACATCTGAGCTGGCACTCCCACTCACCATATTTCTACACTAAGCAACGTGACGTGACGACAGATTTAACGTGTATCAGCCCCGTAAACATGTCGGTCTGGGTGGATCGAGTTTCGAATTCGCAACCCTCTGGTTGCTAATCCTTCCACCGTGGCCCGGAAATATCCGAGGACAACATCCCATAATTTTGAACCATGGTGTGATCAACATCTGAGCTGGCACTCCCACTCACCATATTTCTACACTAAGCAACGTGACGTGACGACAGATTTAACGTGTATCAGCCCCGTAAACATGTCGGTCTGGGTGGATCGAGTTTCGAATTCGCAACCCTCTGGTTGCTAATCCTTCCACCGTGGCCCGGAAATATCCGAGGACAACATCCCATAATTTTGAACCATGGTGTGATCAACATCTGAGCTGGCACTCCCACTCACCATATTTCTACACTAAGCAACGTGACGTGACGACAGATTTAACGTGCATCAGCCCCCACGTACTCGAGAGTCTGGTTGAATCGAGTTTCTAACTAGCAACCCTCCGGTCACTAATCTGCGACTCTACCAACTGGGTTACCACGGCCCTCATACAAGTAAAGCAAATAAGAGAATGCATATAAATTATCTATTATGAAAATTTTAGCTTGCCTTAGATTAATAAATAAAAACCTCAACACTTGATTTAAAATTTAATAAAACTAATAGCAAAATATTTACCAGTATTTTCTGTTCTTTGTTATCGAAATAACTATTATTGTTTTAATTTCTTTCATTTATTCTTATTTTAAATTTTTCCACGAAATTTTGTTCTTCATGTTTTGGGATCGTTTTACTGAACAAAAAGTTTTGTGTAAGATAAGACATTCAATTGTGCGAGTGCGCGCCAATTCTGGTTTATTCTTTTTCACTTATTTTCTTGTTTGGTGGGGTAACCCCTTGGAATTGGCGATAACAAAAGTGCCTTACAATGCATCTTTACCGAAATTCGAGTCACAAATAATGAAATATAGTCAAAAATGTTTCTGTCACTTAATTTTTAGAGAAGATATGATTTTTTTGGAGTTTCTAGGTATTTCCTAGTTTCTTAAAAGTTTATGAATTCCAAAAAAATGTTTCTGTAGATTAGAAACAGCTGTAAAAATGATTTTTCCGGGAAGCTGTTTCAATTTATTCTTAAAACATTTGGTTATTAAAACGTTTCAAATATGATAAGAGAAACAACACGCATAAAAATGAATAATTTGCTACAATAATTCGAACGTGTAATATGAACATTGACTCAATAATAGATCAACACAGGAAATATAAAGTCTAATCTACATGCAAATTTGCGATACATTGTTATGCAGTGTTTGTTTTATCATTATTACTCTTACAATGCAAAAACCTTCGCTGTTAAATAATTAGCCTTCAGTCAGCAATTTACTTTGTTATTACACTGCACGTCAACAGACTAACAGTGTTCAAACATGTATATCTACACATACAAACAAAATTTCTTCATAAATCAAAGGGAAACAAAATTTCGTCGTCATAATTATTCAAGTAAGTTTTTGCTTTGGAAACGAATCTAAAGCTCATGGAATATTACATTTCCCAGCACGATTTCTATTAGAATGAAGCAAATGAAAATATTTAATTTGTTAATCTACTTGGTAACTAACGATTTTTTCTGCTCAAGTAATTAAAGATACACTGCCAAATGTATTGAAAAATCCAATACAAAAATGTGACGTATTAATTATAAATGTTTTATAATTTTAATTATATTCTTAAGTACAAACAAAACTCTAGTTAAGCGTGTTTTAGAGTTGTAAGATTACTTCATAAAAATTAAAAATGTTTTTCTTTGATAGTCTTTTTGAAAAGGTACATTATGTGGCAAAAAGTAAACTTGAGAAACCAGCTTTTAAAAGGCTCCAAATGGAATGCTTACATTTAAAGTAATTAGAAAAAATACTTTCCGAACACATGGAAAGAAAAGTAATGCATCGTCTTAAAGCTTAAAAACAACTTAATTAAAAAAAATCCCCACAATTACTTTTTTAATGTTTTTATTCTTTCGAGTAATTATAGTTTTAAATAATTCGCATGTGCGTGTTTATTATGTATCTACAGCAGATATTTCAAAGTCGATAAAGTAGAAGTGTGCAATTAATTAATTATTTATTTTAAGATAAATCGAAGCGAGAAAAGTAAATCCTTTTTTTGGTTTCTCTGGAATCAAACTGTGTATTTGGGTTGAACTCTCTTTCAAAATTACATTTAACATAGTATTGCCAAGTCTTGATTTTAATTCGCAAGCAAACTGTATATATATATATATATATATATATATATATATATATATATATATATATATATATATATATATATATATATATATATATATATATATTGTTCACTTCACTATTAAGAAAACATTCGACTCAATAAACATGCACGAAATAAAGAAATTATGAGACCCACTCCCTAAATGGTTTAAAATAACAATTCTAAATTTGTTTCTTTGATTTTCGAACATTTTGATTGATTCCTACATACCACACATCGGTTTCTAGGAAGTCCTTAGGACTTCCTTGTGTTGCAGCATAATCTTCCCAAGCCAGCCCCGATCACTCCTACGTTCAGACTGACTTTTTCCGGTTACTTCCTATGACTGACTAAACGTTTCCTACCCGGGGAAGCTCCTCAAGCTTTCCGAAGGAACGTCTTCGCAGCACCGTTGGAAGTCCACTGATCTGTAAGGGAAGGCTTTAGGTAGGTAGTTAATTGATGTCACACTGGAGTTGCACAACGTGCTATTGGCGACGGTCCGGGATCTATCCCGAAGGGAAAGACCCGAGGACAACACCTCGTCATTTTGAACCACGGTCAGATGCCGAGGTCAACACCTGAGCTGGCACTCCACTCTCCAAGCTTCCACACCATGCCAACGTGAGGACATTTGAGGCCACGAAAGATTGAAAGTGCACCAGTCCCCGTGTACAGGACGGTCATTGGGGTTGGCCCGAGTTTTGAACTCGCAACCCTCCGGTTGCTAATCCGCTATTCTTCCAACTGGGCTACAGTTACCATGGAAGGCTTTAGGAAAACAGGAAATTAAAATGTGAAGTAATTACTTTAAATTTTAATGCGCTTTCAGTTGTCTGTTTTACGTTGGTTTCAATTTCTTCGTTAGTTATTCATATGTTCTTAACATTCAGGAATCTACTGAATGACAGAGACAGAAAAAGGGGTACAGAATTGGGTGTAGCAGAGGGGAGAATATTAAGGTTTTGACGAATTTCCTTAATTATTTATTAGACGAAATCAATTCATGAATATTTTTAGGGCTTGTATAAACGAAATACTTCAGTATTTTCCCCAATAAACGACATAGATTTCTTCCTAATCATTTGTAGATGCATTGTAAGGGACATTCAATTTTGCGAGCTAATTTCGTTAACTTACCTTCTTTCTAGTTTTACAGCTTTTGCTGCAGAAAATAGTAAAACAGTGAAACACCACAAGAAATAATTTGTGGTTTCACTATTTATGATTTATAATAGTTTAGTACTCATTGAAAAAGAATCAAAAATAAAAATGCACACATGTTGACTTGATTGCTCAAACTTAGATGTATAGATATTCTAATTTTTTATTCAAAAAATAGTTAAGCTGAACAAATTTTGATGCTTAGTGTTTTACACAATGTCAGTACGAGTATACTAACATTTGAAAAAATATAATATAGATTTTATAAAATCTAATTTTAAAAATTTTCGTTCGGAATTCTTAAAATACAAAATATTTTTTATTCAACCATTCGTTTATCGGAATTATTAGAGATTTAAATAAATGCCTAAATCTGAAAGCAAGAACTTTTGCGAAGTCCTGATTTCCCTTAAACTCGATTTCTTTAATTTTTATGCGAAAATAATAAACCCATGATATGCATAATTGTCAGTTACAAATACTTTTTGTACAAGAATTAGGTGAAATAACTCGTATATATTTATGAATAAAATGAATCATTTTTATTCATTTTTCTCTTTCCAATTTAACAAATTCTTTGATTTCATCGTACTTAATACACTTCTGACATTTTATTTAATCGAAATAACCATCTTTCGGTAAAGATGTATTGTAGGGAACGTTTAGTCGCTAATTCCAAATGTTGTCACATCGAAAGCTATACAATGATAAAAAAAGATGGGTTACTGGAATTGACGCTAAATTGAACGTCCCGTAGTATACATATTTATGCATCCTTCATGTTCATAGTCGATAACAAACGATATTAAATTGAAAAACAGTATTTTTGGTACTTTTGTGAGTTCTATTTCACAACCATCTCCACCCTCTCTGTTCGAGGGCCTTCGTGGCTCAGTGGATTGGCTCACTGCGCTAACAACCTGCTAGTTGTGACTCAGGTTCGATTCCTCCTTGGGTGTATTTCTCTCTTCTGAGTCAGGGTCGCGGTAGCCCGGTAGGAAGAGTAACGGGTTCGAATCCAACCAAACACCATCGTGTACAAAGGAGGCTGGTGCACGTAGTGCCCCCAAATGTTCTCACGTTGGCGAGGTGTGGAAGTTTGGAGAGTGGGGTGCCAGATCAGGTGTTGACCTCGTCATCTAACCGTTGTTCAAATTACGTGGTATTGTCCTCGGATCTTTCTCTTCGGGAGTTGATCCCGGACCGTCGCCAATAGCCCGTTGTGTTGCTCCAGTGCGACGATAATTAAAAATACCTACCTATCTGAGTCTGTAAAACTTTCTTTGTGTAAGTAAGTCAATTACTTGACATTGTCTGGCGCTGCATGGCCAAGTATGGCTCTTGTGCCATTAAATCCAACAACCAACCATCACCATTCGTGGATCAGTTCTTGGGCATTGACAGATACGACACTGATGCAATATTACGTACTCGGGAAATTTGAATCAGCGGAAATTAAATTCAATAAAAGTTTTTATGGACATCAATACTATCGATACTAATGGTGAAGTACATCTTTGAAAGCTGCTTGATTTCTTCTCAAGTAGAAAATTTCACTTGTACATATCACCTTGGGGGTACATCTTTAGGTGTGTACGGGCTTCATGATCCAGAGGTACCCTAGTGATTTATTCTTTTCCCGTGGGGTTCACTGCCTTTGATAAACATGGGAGTCGCGACCCCAGGATGCCCAAGCGATCTTTTTCTACTTTCTTCTCTCCATCCTTTTTTGTACAATTACTTGACAATATCTGTCTTGTGTTTGGCGCAAGTATGGCCCTAAAATCCCAAACCAACCATTTGGATATACTATAATGACGTGTTTAGTTTTCTAAATCTGCTTATTTCTATTTAGATGCATTGAGCATATTTTCGTTTTATAGGGTCAAAATAATCTGATTTTAAACAAGTATTCTTGTGTAAACCAGAGGCTCAAAAGTGAACCACATCTATTCTTCCCGAAGAGTATCAAAGATCTGCCCAATTAGCAATTCGATATGGAGCCTACTTCTACAAAGTCTAATGTTCTAAACAGAAACGAGGAATTAAGTAATGGAACAATAGAATTTCCGACTCAGAATACCATGGGGGTGGAGCTGCCATCCAGCAATGATGCCATTGAAGAGCAAAAGGCGGATTCAAGTGAGAGCAGCGAAATACCCGCAGCAGAACATGTGAGACGCAAGACCATCTCCATAAGAACATCATCGGCGGGGGAAAAAGTTTTAACATTCGTAGAAGAGACCGACTCTGAGTTCCAGCTGCCCACAGTGAAATTGAAGAGAGGGGGTCTCTTGAACTGCTTCCGGGCCCAGGAGGAAGAGGAGGTCCAGGCTCCCAGGGAAATGAATCGAGATTACTTGGACAAAGTCCTCTTCAAGGAAGGCTACAATTTGCGTGGGGAGCAACTGCGTGATTTGCTAGACAATGGCCCATCGCAGAACATTCTCGAGTACATGTTCCTCGCTCTCACGTACACCATCGACAACTACTTCGGAATACCAGGACCGAAGAGCGACGCACCGCACAAACTGTCAGCTCTCCTCAGACAGCTCATTCCGCTGAGCATCGACGCGAGACAGAAACTTCTTCAGAAGTTGACGAGGGCGCTCTCTCCGCCCTACGTCCTCACCCTTGGGGTGATCGAGGCCACAGACTTGATCGCCACCGACGCCAACGGACTGAGCGACCCCTTCTGCAAGATTTACCTCAACGACAAAAAAGACGAAGCGGAGGTGACGGAAGTGAGAGAGCTCACTCTGAACCCGGTCTGGAACGAAACTTTCCAATTCCATTTGAAGGATTTCAGGAACGACGTGGTCAAAATCGAAATCTGGGACAGCGACCCGATCGGGATAGCGGCCAACCTGGAGCAGATCAAGCAAGTTAAGAGCTTGCGAGGCTGCTGGTTCTTCTGCCAGGACTTCTTCGAGAGTTTGTTGGCCTGCGGACGGGGATCTATCGACGACTTCATCGGCCAGAATGAGCTGGAGGTCGGGAAGCTGTACGCCGAGGGCATCGACGAGTGGCTCCCCCTGAAGACCGAGAAGGGAAAAGACCAACAAGGCCACCTGCACGTATTAGCCAAGGTCGAGGTCATCAGGCCCAAGAACACCTCGGCCGCCTTGAAGAGACACTTCGTACTGGTGATGCTGTGTCTCGAGTATGGCGTGAAGAGCTCGGAAGATTCCGAAATGAGGATCTCTAAGTGGCAGCAGATACTCAACCAATCATGTCTCACTTTGCTTTTTCAGCATGCCGTCCAAGGGAGCATCTACGTCTTCGAAGACTTGGTCTGCAAATTTGTGGTTGCGGTTCATTTGGCTCACAGAGGCGTTGCTTTCGATTTCCGGTTCATCTTTGCCATATTGACCGAGGCCAAGGAAAGCATAGATAAGTTCCATTCCTTGGATTATTTTTTCGACAGCCCTATCTATGAGATTTATCAACAGGCAACCCTTCAATTGCAAGACTTATGTCATAACGTCGTAAAGGAGTTGCACACATTCAATATCTCCCAAGACGCGGAGAAAAGGACTGAAGTAGAATTCGTCTTGCGATGCGTGAACCTCTGTCAGAACATTACGGGCTCCAGTTCCAATCTGTGGCCGATCCTGAAATCAGATGCCGAGGCGTGGTTCGAAGACCAAGCTATCGAAATAAGGAATCTGACAGCTGAAAACAGAGCCGAAAGCATCATTCGTTTCTTGAAGTTCCTCAAGCGGTATCTTATCGCTTTGGACCGCGTGATCACGAAGGTTTTCTCGGACACATCGTACACTTATGTCACTTACAAAAGCTTAGAGAGTAGCCTGTGCGAGCCGTTGAAGCTCCAGGTGGCCGGGGTGGCCGACGAGTCGCTCAACGCCCCCAAGGAAAATAACACGAAGAAAAAGGAAGAAGCGGTGCAGCTGTTCGGCATACTTAAAGAAGTATCGGATTACGTGAGCAAAACGCTGGCGATTCCGGCTTCAGCTCTAGAGCTGGGACAGTTCCATGCCTGGTTTGGCACGGACACAATAAAGGACTGGTTTAAGTGGAAGGAGGAAGTAGTCATTGCACAGATCGAATTCATAGCGGAAGAAGATGATCTTGAAAACAAGATGATCGAGGTGGGGGATAGGTACGACAAGCAAAGTTTTTCCGTTAAAAAAGCATCGGATCTGATCCATAAGGAATTGCGTGGTCTGTGGAATCTCGTCTCCGCCTACGCCGACTGCAAATCCTTCTTCGTCAACGGTTTGCACAACTGTTGCATGAGGTATGCTTACTCTGTGATAGAACTGATCGAAACTAAAGAGTTGGCGGATACTTTTCATCTGGGAGGCAGGAAGAAGGTGTGCGTGATCGCGAACAACATCTGGTCTCTGGCCATGTTCGCGGCCACGACGCTGTCCAACTGCGCGGTCAGACTGCGCAGCCACCACCCTTACACTAAGTTCTGTCTCCAGTTGCTGTGCGTTGTCCTCTGTCGGGACATGAGTGCCGAGGTCAAGGACGACGTCCTCAGTCGCATCAGGAAAGTGGCGGAAGCGGACACGAGACTCCAGCAGGAGGAAGCCCTGAGGGACTACACGTGGTACATGAGGAAGGTGTACCGGACGGAAGCCAATCGGGACATGTGCCTGGAAGTGTACATACTGTTCCAGGACTACGTCTGGGTGCACGTCCTGGAGGAAGTCGAGGTCCTCAAGGACCAGAACAAGAAGCCCAAGCGGACGTGCATGGACAGGATCCGGTGGTACTGGGGTAGCGCGTGCAGCAAGCTCGAGGGACTCCAGAAACTGCTGAGGGAAACAGAGAAGCTGAATTACTACGATCAGAACGGGAAGCTGAGGCCGGTGAAGTGGAGCGAGGAATTTAAGACTTTGAAAACTGAGCTGGATCAATTGGTAGAGTTAAATCGATAAGTTGCTTCGAAGCAGAGTAACAGAAAACTGAAATAGAAAGAACTTTATATATAATAACTAAAGCCCAACTTCAAATATACTCACTCGATATATGTTTTGTTTTAAAAGAGATAAATAAAACGGATTCGATCTAAGTATTTTTGAGACATTCATCACAAAAAGATTGCATTTATAAATTTTCGATGCGTTGTAGGGGACACATTTTGAATAGAAAGATGGCGTATTTTAGGAAATGCAATTTTGATTTAGGTCTAGTTTTTCCAAACATTTCACATCTGGTTTGCGGAAACATAAATGGAAAGGACGAACCAAGCGTATAATTCTGAAAGATTGAGTCCCATAGCATTATTTTAGACCCGAGGTACCCGAATGATATTTTTCTCCCTTTTATTTTTAAGTTTGGAGAGTTGGGTGCCAGCTCAGGTATGGACCTCGTCATCTGACAGTGGTTCAAAATTATGTGGTGTTGTCCTCGGATCTTTCCCATGGGGGATTAATCCCAGACCGTCACAATTAGCCCGTTGTGTTGCTTCAGTGCGACGTTAATTGAAATACCTACCTATCTACCTCCACTTATGTTAGCAAGCTGAACTTGGGTTTATTTTAAAGCCCACGAAACAAGTTTCTGATTGGTGTGCCACAACCATGACTTTTTATAGAAGTGAGTTTAAAGTCAAGTGACGAATTTTATCTTTTATGTGAAAAAATTACAATAAAATTTTTTTGAAAAAAATATTTATTAATAAATAAATATTTATTATGCTTTTTGTTTTTTCTTCCTCCTTTATTGTTTGTTTGTCTTGCGTTTGCCGTAGCTTGACCAAATATGGCCCTTGAGCCATGAAACCCGAAAACAATCAACCAACCATAACATTCAGCCAAGGCACCTTTTACAGGGAAGAGGTAGAACCAACGACTCAGTTAACACAGCATGCTATTCCTTGTAAGCAAACCCGAAAAAGTACTCTTCGATTGGACGTGGCATTTCGTTAAAATTCGCGTCGAGTTTTATGATTTCCCTTCCAATCGTTCGAAATTTTAACCCTAAAAGCATCCAACAAACGATACTTTTGGCGTCCCTGCGGTTGCCTATTCCCGAGAAGTTAATCGAGACATGTGCGAAAATAAAGCACCAGATCTATATGCAAATCCGAACGTCTGCGTTCAACTATCAGTTGTATCCGTTGACAATTGATAGTTTAATGGACTACCCACCACTCTAATGGAATCCTCATAAGGTGGAACAGAAGATTCTTGGCTGACTGGGACCATTTTTCTTGAGGTATAACTTCGTAATATATTTTATTACAGAGAATCACTCAGAGTTCCTCATGGAAAGCAGCAGAGGGTAACATATTACTATCTTGACCTCCATTGAATTTTAAATTATATCATTTTGAATTTTTGCGTCTCGTTATATTTTACTGTAAATATCAAAATTGTTTTGTGTATATGAATATTCTATTGTTCGTGCTTCTTATTGTCAAGATTGTTTTGTGTATGTAAATATTTTATCGTTCGTGCTTTTTATGTTGTATTGTGTATGTGAATATTCTTTTCTTAGTGTTTATTTTTGTTCTCTTAAATTTTTTCTTTTGATGTCCTTTCTATATACTTGTATTCCAGTCCTGGTGTGGGCCGACGTTTTATATATTTAGAATATTCCTTGGAAGTCGAAATGTAAAAGTTTTATTAAATAAATATTGTCTGTTGGCCCTTGTGGGAGCAGTTTCAGCCAAACTGGGTGGTTTCCGGTTGGGCCCCTTAGTGTTGGAAGTACCCTTTTCTCCACTCTTCCAATACAGGCTCTAAACATGTGGTGAGTTGGATGGGTGAGGGTCGAGAAGAAAAGGGCAAATCCAATTGATTTTCAGTAATTACCCCTTTTAACTAAGTTTTTCTGCTGTGGTCAATAATTTTTAAAAGTTTCTCCCAATATTTGGAAACGGAAAGTTCTTAACACCGCCATTAGAGCAGTATTCTAAATTGAATGGATCGATATCATTGTTAATGAAGTCGTCCTTGAAATGACTGGCATACTTTGATCGTCTAAAATTTGGGGCTTTCTTTTAGCTTGGTTGATTTTCGGAAACACGCATTCTGCAGCGCCTTCCAAGCCCCTCATTGTCGTGGGGATGAATGCAGAAGAGAGTAACTAATGGAGTCGGTTTCCTAATGGAATGACAGTGATTTATTCCCCTTCTGTATTGTCACATGGAATTGGATGGAAAGTCAGTGAATGGATCTCGGTATAACGAATGGATAATTCCTAAGCGCGCAATGCTGTCCAACACCACTGTAGCACCACCCGATGCGACGACAACCTTGTGCCTTTCTCCATCCTGTGACCTTCAGTCCCTTTGACAGAGGGCGCGTTTCTTTCCCCTTTGCTTCATGGACTTCTCTAAAGAGAATCTCCTCAACTCAGCTTCAATTCAGATGGCTTCTTCAATTAAACGGGCCACGGTAGCCCGGTTGGGAGAGCAGCGGACTGGAAGGTTGCGAGTTCGAATCCAACCAAAGACCGTCGTATACAAAGGGGTCTGGTGCACGTTCAATCTGTCGTGGCCTCAAATGTGCTAACCTTGGTGTGGTATGGAAGTTTGGAGAGTGGGGTGCCAGCTCAGGTGTTGCCTCGTCATCTGTCCGTGGTTCAAAATTACGTGGTGTTGTCCTCTTCCCCTTTGGGATTGATCCCGGACCGTCACCAATAGCCCGTTGTGTTGTTCCAGTGTGACGTTAATTGAAATACCTACCTACCTTCAATTAAACACGACACAACCAGAGGACCTTAATCATAATTTAAAAAACTTTAATTAAAAACTAAACATAAATTCAACAAGGAAGAAAGGTGACACAAAAGAACATACGAGCATAAAAAGAACTGTACCAATCGAAGTAGTTAACATTCCATATTGTGGTTGAAGTGAAAATCAAAGATTTCTATGTCGTAAGGCTATTTTTGGTGCCAACTGAAAGCTTATTAAGCTGGGTTTAATATTTTATAAAACTCAGACGAGTATTTTTCTCAAAAAAAATTATTGTAATTTTAAAAATCTACATTTTAAAAACTTAAAAAAATTACACGATTTTATATCAGAATAATATACTCTAACGGTTTCAAGTAGAAACAATAAAACCATTTTAAGATAGAAATTGAAAACTTGAAAAATGGCAAAATTCGGGTCTCATTAAGAAACAAATTTCGGAAAATTTTGAATTCCATTTATGTTAGAAAGCTGAATGTGGTCTTATTTCAAAGTCCATGAAGCAAACTTGAGATCGTGTTTCATCGAACGTATGCAACCTGATTTTAAGTCCTATAATAATGCCCAATCAGTGTCTCAAGGAAAAGAACATAAAACAGATACTGCGAATTTTCGTCTATCATTTACTGGCATTGATAATGTAATCAAACACTAGTTCTGGAATGCTGTCAGGTTTAGAGAAGAGGTAACCTGTATTCAGGTAGGTAATGAATTAACGTCGCTCTGGAACAACATAACGGGCTACTGGTGACAGTCTGGGATCAATCCGCATGGGAAAGATCCGAGGACAACACCACGTAATTTTGAACCACTGTCAGAAGACGAGGTCAACACCTGAGCTGGCACCCCACTCTTTAAACCTCCACACCACACCAACGTGAGGAAATTTGAGGCCACGAAAGATTGAACGGGCACCAGCCCCCATGTACACCGCGATCTTTGGCTGGGCCTAGCTTCGAACTCGCAACCTTCCGATTGCTAATCCGTTACTCTTCCAAGCGGGCTACCGCGGCCCAAAGAGGTAACCAGTAAAAACCGGTCTTGAGAATTTTCTCGGTTATGTGTCCGTATTCATAAGGTCAGTCATTTTCATACCCTAGTTTAGATTATAAATGTCCATTTAGCTGGTGGTTTTGATTTCTGGAGGAAGAGGATTGACCTCCGAATGGAACTACCATTGATAAACGAAATTAAAATTGATGGCGTAGTTATCCTTTAATAGAGGCTCATTGAAGAAGACGAGAGGAAGATTGAGGAAGAAGAAGACTTCCAAATTATGAACTCCTTCATAATTTGGAAGGAATCTGTTAAGTACAAGATGTTGAAAAGCGAAAACAGAGATTAATTTCGATGGCAGTAGACGACACACATCGTTTCCACTTTATAGGTCACGCTGTCTCTGCCGGGATCATTTGTCTCTTATTCCCTCCTCAAAGTTTCGGAAAGTGTTTTCTAACAGGAAAATAAAGAACAGGGCAGAAAAAGAGGAGAAATTGAAAGGGGATTCTTTTCATCTGTATCTGTCAGAAAATTTTCCAATACACAAACTGGCGACCCTCCAACGGGAAATATATATGAACATAATTGTTCTGTTTCTTTGTCTCAGCTCTTTGACATTTCCTTGAGCGCTGGATCGTGTATCATTTCATGTCACTAAATGTACTATTGACAGCCGCTCTGTGCTTGGGGGACATCTGAGACACATTGTAGATACAGAACCGAACATCTCGAATTGATATCGTCTTTTTTGGAACAGAATTGAATGTCTCAAAAATAATTTCCCCTCTATTTCCGAAAAAAATTAATTAGTATGTCCTTACGAAACATTTTTACGCAATTCTATAAAAATCTTTTTTCTAAAAATTCTAAAAATATTTTATAGAATTGTATAATTCCATACAATTTTATAAAAATTTCTATAGAACGTGGTCTATAGAATCCTATAGAATTATCCATATGTACCCCTTTGCTCAATACCTTTGGCCGCTTCACTCATATTTTTGGTAACTTCTGTTGGAATAAAAAATTAAAACTTATATATTGCATATAAATATTTGCATATGAACAAGATTGCATCTTATTACCTTCACCACAACAACAAATTCTATCTTTTTTATGCATAAATCTCTGCTTTTGCGAACGCTTGTTATCTGATTACCTTCTAAAATTAATGTTATCTATGCTTCAACGTTCTACTGCAGCCATCCGTTCTAGAGGTAGAGTCAATTAACGTCGCACTGGAGCAACACAACGGGCTTTTGTCAAAGGTACGGGATCAATCCCGAAGGGGAAGATCCCAGGACAGCTCCTCGTCATTTTGAACCACGGTCAGATGACGAAGTCAACACCTGAAGTTGCACTCCACTCTCCAAATTTCTACATCATGCCAAAATGAGGATATTTAAGGCCGCGACAGATTTAGCGTGCACCAGCTCCCGCATAGACGACGGTCCTTGGTTGGATCGAGTATCGAATTTGCAATCCCCGTTTGCTAATCCGCTACTCTTCCAACTGAGCTTCCGTGGCCCATTTATGCATTTAAAAATGTAAAAAGTATCAAAATAGTTAAGATAAATTATCCTAATTATTATTCATATTATAATTATCATTAATCAATAATTATTCAAAATATTAATAACAATTAAAGTTTTATTGCTTTGACATAATTAGTTATTTTAACGTAATTTCTAATTAGGGATAAATTGTGTTTGCTAAAACAAATTTCCCTTCATGCAAAATTAAAGAGTCAATTTCGATCAAGCATATTAATATTAATTAGCCTTGACATTTAAAATCTTTTCTATGACTGTTTTAGATTTTTAAAAAATATAATTGTAGATCGATCTGTTGTGGTATCTAATCCAAATAGCAGTAGTCATTCCCCGATGCGTTACCTATCTATATATCTTACTCCTTCATTACTCATTCGCTCCTGAAGGAGCAGTTTAGTATTCTGTTTTAACCCTCCAAGTGGTTTCGACGAGATACCTCGTACGTCAAGTTCTGACCAATCTTTCTAATGACGATATATCTCGTCATCTTGGCATTGCCGATTTTTTGATGATGACAAGATCAAAATCCGTTCAGTTTTCTTCTAAAGATCGCGACTGCGTTTTCTTTTAGAGAAGAGATATTTCGTTTAACAAGATCTGGCCCGCTCTGCTAATGACGAGATATCTCGTCGAGACAACCACCAGGAGGTTAATTCGGATTTCAACGCAAAATGTCAGGTTTCAAAGATGGAATTAAAACAGAAGATGCATGTGTTAGTTCATAAACAAATGCATTGACATGCTCTTTTTTTCTTGCTTAACAGTAGCCCATTATGTTGCTCCAGTTTGACGTTAATTAAAATACCTACCTACCTTGCTTAACATTATGCAAAAAATAAAAGGAACTTGTGATCAATACATACAAAGGAATCTAATTTTGTAAAAGTAAGATTAAAAAATGATTTTTACGTGCTAAATCTTTTGTAGGAATGTAGAGCAGCATTGAAAGACAATAGAAATATGAATCCATTCACAACGATTAACAATCAAACTAGTTTCAGTACGAACAAAACAATTAACTTCTCACATACAGTATGCAAGGATCTTATATTGCAGATTCAAATTGATGTGAGATAATGATGAATAATGCTTGAATCCTGAATAACAATACTTGAAACGGGAATAATAGAATTTTCAGATAAAAGTGACTCGTTTTTGGGTCTATGTTTTGTTTTGAGATTGCATATTTAGGCCGTCAATGTAATATCAATCAACGCTTTTACCATTAGTGCCAACATCGTATTATGTTTAAGCGATGTAATTAGATTGTATATTGTTGGAACTGGGCAATGACAGATTTTAAGAGTAGTTTTTAAATCTGCTGAATTTAGGAAGCCACGAAAATCACAAAAATAATTATGGATAGGAACAAACGCTTGGTAAAAGTTTTTATACATTATCTGCTCAGCCACAGCAAAGATCTTGATGAACGTAAGAAAATTTCAACAAATCTTTATGCATTTCATTTTAGATCAATAGAGTTGAGTGTCTATAATTCTTGTTTCAAACAACTTTCACATTTTCAAACAATAAAAGATCGGTGTTTTCTGCAAATTGGAAAGCGCATTTCTTTTCAAGTCTTCGAATTGCAGGTTTTATAAAATCGAATACATTCCTTTTATTTTAGTTTTTAAAAAATAAATAGTGTTTTTGGTTGACATTTAATCTCCACGTTGTGGAAGAAATAAATTTTATGTAGTCAAATAAAAATGAGAATAAAGCTCTTCAAAGGTTGCTAGAGTTAGTCTCTAATGAAGAAAGAAAATAATTTGTGTTTACATACTGAAAAATTAAACATCATCAATTTATGAATTTGAAAACTTAAACATCATCAATTTATTAATTTTAGAGGTAAGTTGTTTTGCATCTCAATAAATATATTTTCTGTGAATATTTTGAAAAGTAATGGATGTGCCTTCAATAAAATTTAAGTGATTCGAAGCTTAATTTTTTTGCCACATTCTCATAACTATAATGCCTAATTCTCATAACTCAATGACTACGTGAATATTAAGTAATCGAATTTTATACTGTAGACGTATCTATACAAAAGAAACCATTGTTTAAGTGTGACAAATACAAAATTTGCATATTACATTAAAACGATACTTTACATAAATGCAATATATTCTCGATGATTGTATAATTTATGGTCACAAAGATTAGTTCAATCTAAAATATCTTTTATTTATTTCTAAATACTAACCTAATACTTTATTTATTATTTTAATTTGACCCCAAATAAAAGTATCACTGTGATGAATAATTATTTGACTGTGAAAGCGATCTATTGCCTTTTGGTACAGATTATACTAGTCTACAAGTTTTAATAAGAACAAATTTAGCTATGTCAAAATTATTTTTGGGTGCTAATTTCAAATATGACCTTTTTGGATGCTAATTTCAAATATACCTTAAAAATGGCCACCATGTCAAAGTCGTTTTGTTATTGGGCACTTAATATTTACTAGTTTTCAAAATTAGCTCTTTTAGGCTTACTAAATAACATTAGATCTTTTAATTTTTAGATTTCGTCATTTGACATTAAATCAGTGGAACACTGATTTGTCACTGGTAGAAAATATGTAATCAAACCGCCATTGTTGTATTTTTCATTGAAAGAGGAACACGCGCTGCATGTTTGTATGGTAGATATGAACTCACTGAAGATCCTGATACTACATACACACTCCTAAACATTTGACCAGTCCCACTTGATTGAACCAAATGAACTGAATGTGATCTCATTTGAGTCCAAGGTCTTTTAAAGAAAAAGCAGAACTCTTAAGTTCCAGACTTCAAGAGTGGAACCTTCTAGCTAAGAGTACACGTTCTTCTGTGTTCAGAAATAGAAATTTGGTTCTATCTTTTTTTCTATGAAATGCAGGATGGTTTCTACTTTTGTTCAGATATTTCAGGACCGGAGATAAATTTAGGAATATCTTGCGATAATAAGGAATGGAGTCTATTAATCGTCTTATCCAAGGTTAGTTTAAAAGCTGTTCTTTTGTACAAAGAAAATAAAAAACCTTTCATTCCATTAACAGATGTTGTAGGATTGAAGGAGACTTATGAAAGCACGGGGAAATTTCTCACTTCAATAAAATCTGACCACTTTAAGTGGTCAATATGCGGTGATCTGAAAGTGATATCACATTTTCTCAGCCTTCAAAGTGACTTCACCAAATTTTGTTGTTTTCTTTGTATGTGGGATAGTAGGGTCATGGTAGAACGCTATGAATGGTAAGAAGAAGCGAAATTATTTCATTCCTGTAGGAGCAACGTTCGTCACAAGTATCTAGATAATCTCTCCTATGTTCAGATTCTACCACCTCTTATAAAACAGGGGTTATGAAAAACTTTATGAATATGGATAAATTTGGTTCAGGTTTCTTATAATTAACAAATATATACAAAGTTAAGTGATTCAAAACTCAATGAAGGAATCTTTGTTGGTTCACAGACAAGGAAACTACTGAGTGATTCTATTTTCACAGAAAAGCTATACAGCAAGGTGATCGCAGCATGGCGATCATTCACATCTGTGGTCAAGGTTTCTGGGGAAGAAAATTATCAACAAATCATTCAATACCTTAACTTGAAATTTAGCAAAAGTTGACACTTCCTTCCACTTACTAGACTTGTAAATGTTGCCGTGAATATACATATTTTGATTTATAGCAATTGTTAATGCACAAACATCTGCACGAGGTGGAGACTTTTTAGTCATGTTTGAATTAGGCACCCCAAAATTAGTCATAAAAACCTTATTTCACTCATATTATGAAAAAAAAATGTTACTTTATATAAAGTTTAGAAAGAAAGAAGCCAATTATCCCCACATCTTCTAGAAAACTATATTTTCTCCAACAGAATATTCACAGCAATTATATGTCTATATGTAATTTATGAATATTATATTCTATGTCAATTTGTTTTAATTTTGGTTCGATCCTAAAGAAACATTTTATTGGTTAAATATGTGCCAAGTATCTTTATTTTTTATAATCCAATATAGTGTTCACAGTAAATAATTTTGGCATAAATTCAACAATCTTTCTCTATGTAGCATTTATCTTTTGATTCTCCGCCAAACTGGACATCGTTCTAAATTTTTTGTGGCCGGCAATTTGGTTTTATGGTTTATTTGTTTCTTCGTATGGGGAATAAGTACGGTTCATACTTTCTATTCAGGCATTTTACGTTTTTTTGTGAATGTTGTTTCTTCTTTATTAAAACTGATGCACAGAAACCAATCTCATGTAAAATCAGTTGAATACAATTGCAACACTCTCCAACCACGCGTCTGGCCATTTTATAATTATTTCTAGATGTTGTTTCTTCGCATGATAATCGTTAGAGATTACCAAAACTCAACACATTTATACAGCAATTTACACGTTTAGCTATTTTATTGTTTTCTGTAAATGTTAATTCGCCTTTCCTTTAAATGACCTGAACCAATCCCATGTAAAATTAACTAAACACATTTACGTACATACATTTACACGTTTAGCCATTTTATTATTTTTTGTAAATATTGTTTCTTCCTTTACATTAAACTCATTACAGAGAAACCAATCTCATGTAAAGTTAACTAAACACATTTACAGCAATTTGCAACGCGTTTAGATATTTTATTAATTTTCTATTAATGTTGTTTCTCCTTTACATTAAAATCGTTTGGAACCCCCAATCTCATGTAAAATTAATTAAATACATTTACTTAACTTCGTAACACGTATATCAATTTTCTAGCTTTCTGTAAATGTTGTTTCTCCTTTATATGAAAATTAGTACAAGGAAGCCAACCTTCTGAAAATTATTTTGATAAACAGCAATTTCGAATCAAGTATATATCCATTTTATAGCTATTTCTGTAAATGTTACTTCATATGAAAATACTTACAAATAAGCCAATATCATCTTAAATTAACTGAACACAATTTCAACAATTTAACATATAACTATGGTGGGCTGATCAAACACAATACTCATTTTCCCAATTTAAGGAAATTCTGCTCGTCACTATATTCATTTGCTCTAGTATAGATTGATAGAAACGGTTACACGATCAAATTTTTTCAATTCTGTAAACGTATAATAGTGAATTAAGATCTATCGTACGTTTTAGGAAACGTTGATGTAAATTTTATGGTAACAGCATCTAGATCAGGAGTTTCAGAGCTACGGTCCACGGGCCGGATCAGGTCTAAGGAATAGAAGTTTCCAGTTCATGAGCGTGTTGACAAAAATAAATGATGAAAAAATATTTTTGAGTATTAAATTTAAAACTAAATGCATTTAAGTTTTGTAGAAGCGTTTGTTCTTTGAGATTTGTGTCGCGATAATGTAAAGTCATGCGATTTGAAAAATAATTTGAGATGAGATATTTATGTTTCGATTTCAGTGAAGAAAAAACCAAATATTAAAAAAATAAGAATTACTAAGGTAGGTAAATACATAAATTCGATAATTTCTTCATGCTTCCAGAAGCACTACGCTTTGAATACTTATCGTCATAGTAATAAGTTTTTATATTTATGAACTTACAAAAGAACAAATGCACAGTGTTAAATTGAAATATTTTTTACTGGCGTTACAGTTTTTACTATCTTGGTTAAAAAAGAAATTTGAAGCTCATGTGTCCTCCATGAAAAGTAAAAAAATTGACTGCTTCTCCATTTTCATAAATTTTCGAATAAAACAAATTATAGTATGCACTTAACGTGTTTCTTTTTCCATATCAGGTCCTATCAAAACATTCAATATCTTAAAGTGACATTCCGCTCAATACTTTATGCACGATAAATCGGATGATCGTGGTGGCCAAGCGAAGGGTCCACTCCGGCCAATCCATCGAGCCAAACTACCCTCTGGATATACAGCCCCATGTGAATATGGTTTAATTTTATGTTTCTACCTCCCCTTAAAGATTATACAGGAAGCTTTGAAACTTACTGTATAAGTTTATAAACGACATTTGATATGCTATTTATGTGTTATGACTTCCGAGAGTTTCATTCTGCTTAAGAACGATTAAGATTAATTCGTTTGGTAATTTGAGAGGAATGTGTTTCCCTCCAAACGAGATAATCTACGGGGGTCGTAAAGATATTTTGGGCCGTGCCCACCGATTGATTTCCGTGCATACTGGCACGGAATTTCATTTCAGGGCTCAAATGAATTCCCTTTCACCCCTGACCCCTCACGCTTCATAAGATCCCCGCTCTGCAGAACACTCGCGGAAATACGTGTCTCCAACACACGCGAAAGCCATAAATTTCTCTGATGTAGAGTGTCACTGTTCCGAAGCTTTCTAGTGGATTCTATTGGAAATGTAAGGGAAATAAGGCTATATGATAATATTTGCAATGTAGTTGGAAAATAGCTGCTGTGAACTTGGAAGTTTAATAACAATAAAATAAAATTGAGATTTTGCAAAATAAAGTAGTCTTCAACTTTTAAAATTATGATTTGCTTTTCTTTTCTGCTGTTTGGAAGGTATTTAAAAATACTTTATGATGCAAACATTCCAATCTGTAGACTTTTAAATGCCATTTAAAGCAAGATTTCTTAACCCTCCTGATGGTTGTCTCTACGAGGTATCTTGTCATTAACAAAACTGACCAGATCTTGATGGACGAGATATCTAGAAATTAGAAGAAAGTTGACCAGGTTTTGGTCTCATCATCATAAAAATATCGGCAAATGAAATCTTGATGACGAGATACCTCGTCGGAACCACTTGGAGGGTTAAAAGTGACTTTATTTGCAACATGATGTTAAGAAAAACTATGAATGGTAAGCACTTGAAACTATTAGTAAGAACATTAAAACACGTTTAAAACAGAGCTTTTATGGCATGTCTATAATAAAAATTTGAAAACTAAAAAATTTGCCAATGAATCACATATTTTACGCATATCAGGATAAAAAAATTAACAATAAAGTGAGTGATTGAAATATCTAGAACTTTCCAATGAATATGTGGTACAACATATAGTGCCTATGATAACTCTGAAAAATATATTGGCAAGTGAGGCACAGATAACTCTCTGGGTAAGATGATGCAGTAGCTTTCACTCGGATGCTGAACGAGCAATCGTTGAAATAATTTGCCTTACATTTAGTTGCTTCAGAAAATTTAACGATGAAAGCTGTGTCGTGTTCTAATTTAATCCACATATATTTATCATCGTTTGAAGGATTGTAAGATAAAAATGTCCTTGTAATTTTTAAACATGTATATAACACACACTTGCATATCTTTAAGAGTCTTTATTTCAGTTGTTTGTTACTCTTCAGGAATAGTTAGGTATGTTTAGTAGAAAACTGTGTGATATCGATCATAGTGCATTTTAATTATCAAGCGGATGAGCGCGTCATCTTTCGCTGACATTTGTGAGAGATGACGTATCTCTTGTCAGGATAAGATGACGCACTGATGTTTGTTTCATTTTCCATAGAAAGGCATATTATGGTACTTCTATTGCCAATCGATAGTTTAAAAAATTATTTTGGTGAAACTTCTATATAAACAAACTTTTAACTTAACTAAATAAATTAAATTTTCTACTTTTTCAGTCGATTTGATCATGTCACTGGTTTATTTTCGGAAGTATTCCGAGTTACCTTAGGCTTTGTGGTCCAAGGAAGCGTTAGAGCAAGCTATTTCTCGTATGTATTATGGAAAAATCGGAATCCTTTGAAGTATAGAGCATTTATAGTGTACTTACTATAAGCAATACTTAGACAAAGGAAGAATATGGACATCTTCCCATTGCTTCATTGGGACCAAGCGGTAAGATAGTTCAGTGCTGTCTGTTGTGAACTAGCGGTTTGGCGACATTTGGTGGTTTGGCAACTTTCTCACGTCGCCAAGAGAGAGCTTGCCCGAAGCATTCTGCTTACTAAACAGAGAACTTTCTTGCTGTTCTCCGCTCATGGTATGATCCATAGCAAACTTCCTTGATGTATACTTTTTATGGTATGATCCATAGCGAACTTTCGTTTTATTAACTTGTACCAGCTCACTGGAGCACCTTTGTTATGTTTCTAAATAAATAGAAAAACCAATTTGATCGTCCTCAAATATACACTCTTTTTTCCTCTTGTATCAGAAATGGGCTTTAATGACGGGTGATATGAGTGTAAAATAAAACTCATCTACCTCTTTTTGGTTGCTATCAAGGTGTTCAAGGAGATGAAAATGAAAAATGACTTGTTAGTTTTGTAAAAAAATCATCTAGAGAAGTGGGATATGGCCTAGATTAGAAGACATTAAAAAGGTTGCATTCCAGTTTGCAGAAAGCTTGGGTCTTGAACAACTATTCTATAATTAAGGCCTATAATTGAAAATGACAATTATGATAATTTAAGATGAACCACGAACACACAATAATTCCCATGCAAAAAACTGTAATAGATGCACAGAATGCTGAAAAGATTATAGTTCTATTAAAAAAAAGATATGATTATATTGGATATGTAAATTATATATTATGTAGCTTCATGCATTATGTGGGTATAATTGTAATAATTAAGGGAAACATGTAAAAGGACATTAAACTTTATAATATAGATTCATCATTTTATTCAGATTTATATTATTTATTCATAGTATGAATTTTCAAATGTGGTAAGCAGTAGTTGGATTTAAGTCGTACTTGAGCAATGTAAAGGGCTATTGGCAACGGTCTGAGATAATAATATGGAACCATGGTCAGATGAACGAAGAGAATGAAATAGTATGCAATCTGATTACCTTCTGAAATTAATATTATCTATGCTTCGACGTTCTACTGCTGTCATCAGTCCTAGAGGTAGGTAGATAAGTAGTTAATTAACGTCGCACTGGAGCAAGGCAACGGGCTATTGGCGACAGTCCGGGATTCATCTCCAAGGGAAAAGTCCGAAGACAACACCTCGTCATTTTGAACCACGGACAGATGACGAGGTCAACACCTGAGCTGGCATCACTTCATTTTAAGGAATAAAAATACGTTACCGAGGGGAATCCAAAAAAGGTTGAAAAAGGCAGTTTCGATAACGACAGACAAAAGCCAACAAATGCAAGTGGAACACTTGAATTGGAGTGGAAGTTAGGAGAATGTACCACGCCAGGGGTACACTCTCTTTGAGATCACGTCAGTTCAGGCCTGACCTCGTCATCTAACCGTGGTTTAAAATTACATGGTGTTGTTTCCGGATCTCTCCCTTCGGATTTGATCCCGGACCGTCGCCAATAGCCCGTTGTGTTGCTAATTAAAATACCTACCTATCTACAATGCTTGAATTCTTGAAAAACTGTTTAAAATTGTTGTTTCAATCAGCACAGTAGTTATGGATGTAAATATAATGACTGAAAGGAATGAAGTGCTCTCGACGATATCGCCAGCAAGATACAAACAACGGACCCTTCAGCGCTGGTCGGCTAGCGATGCACGAAGCACTGCGAAAATAAAGCCAATACGGTCACCTTCACAAGTGAATTATTTTCCTATGAATCGTTAACGGCTCTCCTTTCTGGTGCGCGTTTTGCAGCGTCAAGCACCTCGTCAGCAAGCGTTCTTGGATTGCGCGCGGGAGTTGATTGGTTTTCGAACACTCGCTAATTACGAACAAAGCTTCTTAATGAGTGAGCGCGAAAGTCGATGACTCTGGTTTGTTTTTCCCCCTCCTCTGCAAAATGGCCGACATCCATTCCGCGAGGCTGATTTATGGTAATGAGTTATCAATACCGACTTTCCGATAAGCACGCGCTCTTTTTGGAATGCCCGGGTCAGGAAAGAAACGACGGGGCATCCGAAATGCCCTTCTACTTACTGTACACCACCTCCGATTTCAAGTTCTCCTAGTTCAGCTGTTATGTATATTGACTAGACAGGATCAGGTTTCGTTGACACTTCGTAGACAATTTCTAATCTCCTGCTTCTAGATACGATTTTTGGGTAATTTAGTTGGTATTTTTGATTTGTAGGTCATTTTTGAGATTTGTTTTGGATCCATTATCAGATTTTAGTATAGTTTTTTTAAGATCCAGCCTACCGAAAGGTTGTAAGGCTACAAGAGAGGGTGGTCGGTAGGACATTCGTCAGGCCCGTAAGGGTCCTTAGCCCAATCAGGCAATCAAAATACAATAGATTCATTCAGTAAGGTATTTTGATTAACGTCGCACTCGAGCAACACAACGGGCTATTGGCGACGACCCGGGATCAATCCCAAAGGGAAGGATCTAGGACAACATCAGGTCTACGGTCAGCATCACCTGAGCTGGCACTCCACTCTCCAAACTTACACAACACGCCAACGTGAGGACATTTGAGGCCACGACAGATTTAACTTGCACCAGCCCCTTTGTACGCGACGGTGTTTTATTGGATTCGAACTCTCAACCCTCCAGTTGCTAATCCAGCTAATGTCTACCAACCGGGCCACCGCTGCCCTCGATTTATTCTGAAGAAATACAAGTAATGGAATAAAAGTAATGTTACATAGATACTGCATCCCAATTTAACTGCTTAGAGACTAGTGATTATAAAATTTATAAAATGGGTATAGAAATTAGAAAATGTTTACGTTTTGTCCTTCAATAAAATTTTTGTTGATATTACTCGATCGAGTCGTTGCCAAATAAGAAATACAAATCAAGCTTTTTCGCGCCGTAAAAAATAAAATAGGTATTGTGTTTTTATTCAGAATCTTTATAAATTATTTTTAACCACACGCAGATCGTTATTGTATTACGAACTTTAAAAGTTTGGTGCCTCGTAAAACAATTTCCTTCAGAGTTGTTTTCTTGGCTTGGATTCTTATCCTACTTTATACCCCGACTTTTGTGTACCAGGGGAAAATGGTTTAATATATTTTATATTTTCTTGGTATTGATTCTTTTTCAGACTGTCTTACAACTCTTTGCTTCAAGTGAAAAATGTTTTATTCCGCATAATGCTCTATTTCTATACACATGGCATCTGCCTTTTTCGAAATATTCGCGCGAAGTACATTGATTATAGATTGAGCAGAATTAACTCGCTTGTTTGGTGTGTCGATCTCCATTGTCTTCCATTAGTAATTATCTTTAGTAAGTGATAACCCTGAAGTTATTAGGAAAAGTTTATGAATTTTTCATTTCAAATTTGTTCAAGTAATTTATATTAAAAAAATAGTTATCGATAAATAATACTAGGAAGTCAACGGAATTTGTTATTACACTGAGTGAGGTTAGGTGATTTTCGTTGATTCCCCACCCTTCAAACCTACCCCTGGTCTTTTAAAGACTGCATCAGATTACTCTAGCGAGAATTAGAAGCTGACACGGAAGATATATGACCTTTGTCAGAGGAATTGAGAACTTTCCAACTTGTTCATGGTCTGCAACCTCATCAACTTCCTTCCTTTAATGGGCCGTCATGGCTCAGTGGGTATGAACACTGCGCTAGCAACCTTCGAGTTGTAGGAAGTTCGATTCATGTCAGGTACATTCCTCCCTGGGTGTATTTTTCTATTCTGTGTCAGTAAAACTTTCATTGACTATGTGTCTATTACTTCAACCTTCCCTTTATATTTTGGATTGTATCGGTGTCTCTGTGGGACAGCTCCTGGATGAACAGGAGTTTTATCGCAGTGCGACTTGAACAACATAATCATTTGGACTTGGTCTAGATTTCACCTTGACCTAGGGGATTTGTAACAACAGCAGCATCCTAAATTTCGCTATTCGATTAGTGTCACAGACCGTAGAACTTCTACTCGAACTGGGTCGATCATTTTCATACATATGGGAAACACATGGGTACAAATGCCTACTTAGAGTTTTCATGAAGAGGATAGTCTTCATTTACGTTTCCACTTGAAGAACCCAGGGAACTCCAAGATACCCGAGAAACGGCCAAAGTTTTTAAAATTTTTATTTTAAGCAGTAGCATTTGAAATACATTCATTCTATGTAGTAAACACTCAACACAAAAATATGGAGACAACCGAACAAAGGGACAAAACATCAAAACGAGATAAAGCAAATAAACAGCAGTTAATATGTCTGTAAACTTTTAAGTACATCTCTTGCCTTCCAATATCTCTGAAAAATATCTACCGACAATTTTGGGCAAACCCCAAGGTGGGTGGAGTCCATTTTGTCACTACCTCCACACAGGACACGATTTGGACAGTTGAAAATTTTGAATCTATACAGGTGTTTGGCTAGTCAGTCATGTCCAGTCTCCAATCTGAAGGCAGCAACAGCATCTCGATGAAGGGTAGCCGGAATTTTAGAAAGTAGATCCCTCCGAGCTTTATCTTTGATTTGTTCAGCCTGCCTAGCCTTTTTCCCCATTGTGCGTTTTATAATTCGTGTAATACATGAATAAGGGAATTCACTTTGACTCCGCAGCTGTAGTAGATTTAGCTTTACCCAGGGTATTCCACGAAGAGGCTAACTACATTACACACCAAACGACAAACTAAGCCAAAAATTATGCGCATTACACTCATGAGCAATTTTCTTATATTTTGGAATGATTTTATGTGTTTGCCGAGATTTAATATTTTCCGGTTCCTTAAAAGATTAAGTTGTCCTTAGTGGTAACATAGGTTTCCTACGTTACCGGCCGTATCTCGCGTAACACAGACTTGTACTGCTACGGTGGATTAAGGTCCTTTCCTTTCGTTCTGGGCGAACGCTTTCCAACTTTCCAAACATTCGACGCCAAAGGGGTGGGCCATGAATATCGGCTGCCTCTGTTTTTCCCAGAACAGAAAATCTCCCGAAAGGAATTTATAACAAAGCGCTTCTCTTTTCAAACAAAGGGGTCGGCCACAAAGCTTCCCGGACTTCCATCACAGTTATGTGCATCTAAAGGACGCCGCTTGAAGTAACCGTTGAAAGTATTTGTGTGAAATACGGTAGGGAGTAATAGGAAGATTGTACTACTCATAGAAACCGTTACTAATAAAGGAGAAATCTTTTTACTCCTCTTCAAGTCAGAAGGAACCTTTAACCCTCCTGGTGATTGTATTGATGAGGTATCTCGTTATTAGCAAAACCATTAGCAGATCTTGATGGATAAGATATCTCGTCATTAACAAAACCATTAGTAGGTGATTTTGTTGGACGAAATATATCGTCATTAGAAGCAAACTGACCAGATCTTAATCTCGTCATCATAAAAAAAATCGTCAATATCTTTATGACGATATATTTCGTCATTAGCATAATTATTCAGATCTTGATGGACGAGGTATCTCGTCGAAACCACTTGGAGGGTTAACCACACAAGGCAAAACAAGATAATCAACAGCAGATAACCCATTTGGCTTACGAATATGTTATTATTTTTTATGATGTGGTCATTGTGTGTGTGTGTGTGTGTGTGTGTGTGTGTGCGTTCGAGAGAGCCTTGTCTTGAGATTCAAATTCCAAGTGTTTCCAGATTTAGAGTTGTCAAAATGCTATAATTACAAGTAAAATTGAAATAATTTTAATAATTTTTCTAAGGAATGTAGACATTTTATAATATTAATTCCATTCAGTGAAATTTAAAATCGAATCATGATTACTTCAGTGGAATTTTATCACTTTATGCTGATCGCAATGAATTTGTATTCTTTTTTTAACACGAACTACGTACCGAAACATCAGATTCATTGGAATGCTGTTTACTTCTACCAGATTTGTTTGAAAGTTTTTCTTGTTATATATTCATGATTATCGTGTAAATAGTATTTATTCATTAATTATAACATTTTAATAGTTTATTTTTGTAAAAAAAAATGTAAATTAGATTATTATACTTAATTATGGATGTGGTCAGATAATTCAACGGGAAAAAAACATGACTCACAAACATCAAACAAAAAAATGGAGCTTCGATAATGACGGTCATAGTAATAAAATTGAATTACACATTACGGTTACCGTTAAATAAAATGTCTAAATACATGACGCGAAGTTGCAAGAGCGCAGTAAATATTCAAGCAGTTTAATCATGACAACAATGTTGCGAAAATTAGATTACTCTTGCCCCAAACCACGAGCTATTTTTTACCAGTCTCCAACCTAAGTGTAACAAGTTGAGTAATTACCACACTATACATAAGGCCAAGTTAATTTGATTATGAGAGAAATTTTCAGTGCAAAGAAGCCACCAGAAGACGAGAATATTACTTCCGGTTAAGTGAAGGGTGTCTACGGAAAGTCTCCCAACGCCACCCCACTACTTTTCTCCGTGCTTTTCGCTGTGCCCGAACTCACGGTCACTAATAAGTCTTTGTTCCTTCAGTTATGGATTGACACTAGGTTGGTTTGGTTCACGTTGATAATATAGATATTATTAGACCGAATTCGATGCCCATTTTTTCCATAACGCTCAACTTTCCGTACTGGCCACCTAGTACTGGTGTAATTTTAAAGACGTATCACGTCAACAGTCTCACGAGCGTAAATACGACGCTGTCATTTGCTAATAGCGGAATGACATGCTACATATGTCACATCATCGACCTTCTAGGTAGCCCGGTTGGAAGAGTAATGGACTAGCAATCAGAGAGTTGCGAGATCGAATCCAACCAAAGATCGTCGTGTACAAAGAGGGTTGGTGCACGTTCAATCTGTCTTGGCCTCAAATATCCTCATGTTGACGTGGTGTGGAAGTTTGGAGAGTGGGATGCCAGCTCAGGTGTGACCTCATCATCTGACCGTGGTTCAAAATTACGTGATGTTGTCCTCGGGTTTGATTTTGAGGATTGGGATTGATCCCGGACCGTCACCAATAGCCCGTTGTGTTGTTCCAGTGTAACGTTAATTGAAATACCTACCTACCTTCAATTAAACACGACACAACCAGAGGACCTTAATCATAATTTAAAAAGCTTTAATTAAAAACTAAACATAAATTCAACAAGGAAGAAAGGTGACACAAAAGAACATACGAGCATAAAAAGAACTGTACCAATCGAAGTAGTTAACATTCCATATCGTGGTTGAAGTGAAAATCAAAGATTTCTATGTCGTAAGGCTATTTTTGGTGTCAACTGAAAGCTTATTAAGCTGGGTTTAATATTTTATAAAACTTAGACGAGTATTTTTCTCAAAGAAAATTATAATTTTAAAAATCTACATTTTAAAAACTGAAAAAAATTACACGAGTTTATATCAGAATAATCCCGGATGGTCACCAATAGCCCGTTGTGTTGCTCCAGTGCGACGTTAATTAAAATACCTACCTACCATCGACCTTTGAATGAAAGAGACGGATCATGTGGGTCGAGTCACTGTCGTAAGATCTCTGAAGGGTAAATCACAAATCGACTTAGCCGATTGGCTGTGGAAGCGCAGAATAGAGTTTTTGATCACGGTGGATAATCACTTGAACCAATCAATAATTCAGGATTCATGCTTTTGCCCACAGCCACGCGTCAGATCTTCCAAAGGTCGATGTGTCACACACTCGCTAAATATTTTATTCTTTAGAAGCATAAGAGAATTTTTCTGTTAAGCTCGATGTAGATATTAATTTTTTAGTATAACATGTTTTCACTGCGTATTTAAGAAGTGAAGTCATTTGGCTTCATTTTAAGGGTAATCTACGCAATCATAGAAATTAGGTTTAGCCTAATTGGATAAAAGAATATTGAAATACGATGTGTATGAATCTAATATTCAAATGACAATAAATTATCATTGTATTTAAAAGTCATGCTCTAAAGTAACACCAATAATATTTTATCATCCTTATTCCCTTTAAAAGACAGAGAGAAAAAATGCTCTAAAAATTCAGAAACAAATCAAAATGTAGAAGATAAGTGATTTTTATGTATTTAAAAGAGTTAATCCATTTCTAGAAACATAATTTGAGTGTGTAGGATTTGAATATTTTAGTGTCTGGTTTCACTCTCCTGGAAACCGTAGGCTTCAGAAATCGCACAAAAAATCGTGTTTTGTTAATACCTTCCATGAAAAACATTTTTCTCTCTCCTAAAACAGGGTTGGTATATCTGGAAATACTTGAAAACTAATGGAAACGAAATAATTTTTCAACGATCCAAGAAAATTGTCTCATATTTATATGTCTGAATTGGTTTGAAAATCTATTCATAAAATGAAGAACTAAAGATAAAAATATAGTTTAAAAATGGTTACTAGATGGCGCTAGAAAGAAATCTTTTAAGAACTATCCGCCAGACCCAACAGAACTTGATAATGTTCCGACTCGGCATGTTGCAATTTGAGACACGTGGTTTTGAACGAATCCATTCGTTCAATAAGGGGAAAGGTTAAACGTAAGCACTGCAAGTCTACACTATTGACGTCTTTAGAGTAGTTTCTGACTCCGAATTTATCGTACAGTGAGTAGAGACAACAGTGATTACGAGTTTATGACACATATAATCACCTACGGCGGTTTCCATATATGATTCTGCGTATGGTAGCCTTTTCCCCTGGAGAGCTTAACCACCTTTGCAAAAATGAACTTCCCAAGATCATCTTCCTTCTCACTGGCGCTGCACTGTATCTGTTTAATTATCTTATCTGAAGTAAGCAATGTGAATCGTTGGCATTCGGGTTTTAAGGAGAAATTGCCATATTTCACAAAGCTGCTACAAATAACGTCAAGTAAATGGATATATAAACAAAAAAATTTTACTGACACAGAAGCGATAAATACATGCAAGTAGGAACCTAAGCAATGTGGACCCATGGAGAAAATATAAAAGTAGAATGAGCAACGGGAACCTTTTTATGTGCCCAGGATTATGTAACCAAAACTAGTTGTAACTTGACCCTTACACTGCTTTCGTCTGCTGGGTGGATCCGAACATTCATCATCTGATTGGTCCGTAGGACGGGAGAAGACGCCCATCCATTGATTCATCATTTGATTGGTCCACTGATTGATCATCTGATAATGGTATACTTTGGCGATTTCACCACTTTTGTCGCCACTGTATAGAAGTGCGGATTCACACACCAACCCTATCATAATATGTTATATCGCCAAACGAGGCGACAAGACGCCAATTCTGCCAACCAAGTAAATTTTTCGCTAAGTAACTACTACGTGCTAAGTAACTTCACGTGACTACTAGTTGACATGTTAGGAACGCTTTTTGGAGCTCCTCTCAATAGCAATGGTGCCGTGGTAGCCCAATTGGAAGAGAAACTGAATAGCAACAGGAGGGGTACGAGTTTGAAACTAGGTCCAACCAAAGACGGTCGGGTACATGAGGGCTGGTGCACGTTAAATCTCTCGTGGCCTCAAATGTCCTCACGTTAGAGTGGTGTGGAAGTTTGGAGAGTGAGGTGCTAGCTCAGGTGTTACCTTGTCATCTGACCGTGGTTCAACATTACTTGGTGTTGTAATAGGACCTTTCCCTTCGGGATGGATCCCGAACAGTCGCCAATAGCCCGTTGAGTTGCTCCAGTGCGACTTTAACTAACTAACTACTTCAATAGCAATGCTCAGTCTACTTATATTTCACGTCTATGTGTGGATACTTGCCCATTATTGGAAGGCATTTCATGGTGGAAACAGTAATGTCGTTGACGAGTTTTGTGACACTACATCTGAGACAAGTTGGGAAGAAGTGAGTTTGTTGCAAACCTTCCACTGTAAATGGCGGAGTACATTTTTAGGAGTGATGCTTAGATGGGCTTGTGCTTTTTCGAGCTGTGATGTCATATTTACAATATGTACGAGGAATGAGAGGTGCCAGAAGCTAAATTATGACAGAAAATTGGAAAATTCAGTGACGAAAACGAATACTTTAACGCAGCTTGATTTTTTAAACTGAAAAGTACAATCTTGTTTACTTTTTTACTGCCGTATATATTTATAATAGATGCATTTTAAATGAAATTGTGATACCTTCTGGAGAATAAAAATACTCCTGGAATTTGCTTTTAGAAAATGCGCAAGCTGAAATGACTCTGAATATTTAAGAGCAAACCCAAACAAAATTTCCTATTTTTATCCGATTTGGATATGCATGGAAGTCTATCTTACAAATATTGTATAACCTTGAAAAAATGCAAAATAAATTTCTGAGGTTTATTTCCTTCAAATCCTGACGTTATAAGGATTATTTATCTGCCTATTCACAGAGATCAATACTCAAAATCCTCTCTATGGAAAGCAGAAATTTCTTGCTTTAACAATTTCTTGTAATTTATTATGCATCTATATTAGTTGCTGAAGACTTCTGAATGAGATAAATATATTCCATATGTAATTTCATATAATACACGTAAGAGTCATTTTAACCCTTTAAGTAGTTTCGACGAGATATCTCGTCCATCGAGATCTGGTCAGTTTTGCTTGATAATGAGATATCTCCTCATCAAGATATTGCTGATGTTTTTAATTATGACGAGATCAATAGTTTTTAATGTTGACGAGAATTCAGCTCAGTCTTCTTCTAATGACGAGATATCTCGTCCATCGAGATCTGGTCAGTTTGGCTTAATGATGAGATATCTCCTCATCAAGATATTGCTGATGTTTTAAATTATGACGAGATCAATAGTTTTTAATGTTGACGAGAATTCAGCTCAGTTTTCTTCTAATGCCGAGATATTTCGTCCATCGAGATCTTGTAAGTTTGGCTACTTACGAGAGATATCTCGCCGAGACAGCCATCAGGAGGGTTAAAGAAGCATTTTATATTAAGATATTCAGTTTTCTAATTGTGAGGATCACAAGAAGTTCATCATCCAGCCATTTTCTTTGACAATATAGAAGTCTGTAAAAATGCTATAATTGAGTTTTAAAAACTAAGTTTATTGAAATTTAGATCGATTTGTGTGACATATATGTACTCTTTCGTGTGATTTTCCCCACTGTCATACAAATGGATATTTCTATGTGATAACATGAACAACACGTTAAGCGATCAATCGAGTGAAATCATTCGATTAATCGTCTACAAATTGAATCGAGTGTTTCACCACCTCAAATTGAATCGAGTGGGGTATTCGAATGCAATTGAGTGACGGCCCCCTTCTGTAGGGAGTATGGAGTTAAAGTTATCGTTACACGCTCGAGTGAGTGTTGGGATCGGCTGCGACGGAGTGTGTAATAAATATGTGACGCGTCACTCAAAAACTTTGGAAACAGTGTGTGTGCACGTGTGCGCCTGACTCAAGTGGATGCCGCGGCAGATGGCTTTGTCCTGTGGCCGGAAATCGTCTTTTTCTTTTAGACTTTTCTGGCAAGTGCAAAAATCATTCGCTCTTGGAAATGAATTCTTCTGCCTTGAGCTTATTCCCGCGTTTCAGGAGTGATCTCTTCTTCAGAAACCTTCTGAGGCTTTGGTAGCGAACAACTTCTTTAAGGTAACCAGGAGAATAAATCATCAAACATGAAATTTGAGATTTTTTTGTTTTTCATCAAGAACTTTTTGAGCTTCGAGTTGATGCATTACGCTTTTTCGCAGCTGTACTTTTAAAAATATTTTAAAGATGTCACCATTTTCTTCTGGGGCTGATATTTGATGGTGGCTTTTCAATAGGATGGTGGGATTTCTCAAATAGGACGATTTTGAGACAATGTACCTTTCCAAAAATAATGCAAGATAAACACTTGTAAATTTTGACTCGAATCTAATATGCATTTTACCTAGAGCTTTTATGGATGTTTGTTAAATGTTTATATAGAAGTAGAAAAGAAACAAACTTCGTAATTTTACTTTTTCAAACAATTTGGTTGGTTGATTTGGGTTTTATGGCACAATGGCAATGCAATTTGGCAATGTCTCACATATTTTAATCATATCTGCAGGAAAAGAATCATCTCAGTATATTCTTTGAGATGTCCATCAATTTTTTACTCTGATCTTTTGAAAGTATGCAGTTCACTTCCGGTAACCGGATAAAATGAAATAATAAAAAAAAATGAATTTTGAGATGTATATATATTTACTTAAGTAGAGTTGTTAAGCTTTAAAATGCTTTTCTTTGAGCGGTTAGGAAAGTATTTCTTAACCTTCCTGATGATTGTCTTGACGAGGTGTCTCTTGTTAATAGCAAAACTGACTAGTACTGATGGACGAGATATCTCGTCATTTGAAAAAACGGACCAAATCTTGATATCGTCATCATAAAACTCGGCAATATCTTGATAACGTGATATCTCGTCATTAGCAAAATTGATCAGGTCTTTGATGGACGAGATATCTCGTCGAAACCCATGGAGGGTTAAATAGATATTTTTAAAGATGCAAACATTCCCATTTGGAGCCTTTTAAATGCTCATTAATGGTTGATTTCTCGAAAGTTACTTTTTTTGCCATGTAATGTACCTTTTCAAAAAAATATTATCAAAAGTAAGCATTTTAAATTTTTACGAAGCATTATTGGAAGTCTACTACATGCTTTAACCAAAGCTTTTATGAGTATTTAAGCATATTTATGTAAAATGAAAAGAAACAAACTGAAAATTTTGCGTTTTCAAAAAAATTGCAGTGTGTTACATATTTTAATTGCATCAACAGAAAAAAAAAATTCCAAATAGAGTTGCTGTATAACCCTCCTTGTCTCGACAAGGTATCTCATTAAAAGAAAACTGGCCAATTCTTGATGGATGATATATATCGTCATTATAATTAAACTGACCAGATCTTGATCTCGTCACCATAAAAAAATCGGCATTATCTTGATAACCAGATATCACGTCATTTAGCAAAGTTGGTCAGATGTTGATAGACGAGATATCTCGTTGAAACCATTTGGAGGATTAAAGTAGCTACAACTATCCAATGAGTAAATGAACAAATATAGTGCTTATGATAATTAGACTGAAAACGGTACATCAAGTGTTACTCATTTTAGCATGAGTTACCTTAAGACGAACTCGCTTTGTGCGAGTTATCAAAATTCTTTGAAAATAAGACAGTTTCATCATGGGTTAGTTCTGTACGAAGGTAAGTACTTAATTAATGTCACACTGGAACAACGCAACGGGCTATTGCCGACGATACGGAATCGATCCCAAAGGGAAAGATTCGAGGAAAACACCACGTAATATTGAACCACTGTTACACTTGAGCTAGCACCCCGCTCTCCAAACCTCCACACCACGCCAACGTGAGGACATTTGAGGCCACGACAGATTTAAAGTGAACCAGTCCCCACGTACACGACGGTGTCTGGTTGGACCGAGCTTCGAACTCGCAACCTTCCGGTTTGCTAATTCGCTACTCGTCCAACCTGGCTACCGTGGCCCCGGGGCAATTTAATAGTAACCAAGTAGCGGCTGATGTTGTCAGTATTGGGCAAAGTACCACCAGAAACGCAATCGGCACTGTTGTGACATTTATTGTTGAATCGACATAGATAAGGAAAAGTCGCATCCAGAAAAAGCGATTCTTCTGCCGTTTTTGGTTCGTTTCGGAGTCGAATTGTAATAATGACCACTCGAGTTGGAAAATAATTCGTCTTTCTTCTTTCGATTTATTCGTTCCTCCGGTTTCGAATGTACTTCGCCCTTAAAAAGATTTCTAAAATAGTTGGGAAGTTCTGCGGTCAAAATATAACTATGAACAGAACTTTTTAAAACTGGCAAATACTTACATATTTCCAAAATATTTTTCGTTTTATTGCATTGTCCATAAAAGCAAGACTGTCTACGGAAACCAAAATTGCTGATACTAGCTGAAAAGCGAAGTTGACATTTGCTCTGTTTGCTAGGTACTCAAATATAATTTATTTAAAATAAAATATTTTTTAAAGTAGAGTGTCTAGTATAATAGAAAGATAAAGTCAAAGATATCTATTCAAAATTCTCTACTCCGCTATCTGCCTTTTTCCGTCTGGCACACAAATTCTCTGAAAAGGGTGAAATGGCGGGAAAGGTATACTGGGGTTGTTACATTGGGGTCGTTAGCCACATGTTCGGCGTCAGATTACTGGACCTTCTTACAGTGCGTCGCTGCTGAAGTGTTCACTTATGCTTTGACCACGGTTTAAGAGCTGATAAGTTTTCAGCTGATACGACATTGTTTGCTCTATTCTTCTCTGAATTAAAGGGGCCCAGTAGCCAGGGTGGAAGAGTAGCGGATTAGCAACCGGAGGGTTGCGAGTTCGAAACTCAGTCAAGCCGAAGACAGTCGTGTACACAGGGGCTGCTACACGTTAAATCTTCTGAGGCCTCAAATAACCTCACTGTGGCATGGTGTGGAAGTTTGGAGAATGAGGTGCCATCTCTTGTGTTGACCTCGCCACCTGACCTTGGTAAAAATGACGAGGTGTTGTCCTCGAAGTATTGTCCAGTGAGACGTTAATTAACTACCTACGTACCTATATTCCTCTCCGAATATTAATGCGCGTGTTCCATCTATCATCCCACAAATGTCACACAACCCTTTTAGAACCAAGTCAGCACAGTATACCTTGCCAATCGAACAATAGAAAGTATGAAAGTTTACAAAAATGCTCCTGTGAACTAATGATAGGTAAAGAAGCATGATTTTACGAGCTTCTTTGCCGTTTACAAGTGATGCAAAATAGAATCCACGCTGTAACACGTGCGCAGAAAATATTCTTTTCAACCGTAACCCTCTGTCCAGTTGTAGGGGGAGGTCTAGCGAGTTGAAAGGAGTCTTCTGGCTCAGGGGTTTGCCCACTGGGCAAACGATCTACGAGCTGTACTTGGCACAGGTTCGATTCCTTCCTGTGTGTATTTCGCTCTTTTGTGTCAGTAAAACTTTACTTGTGTGTATGTCCATTTACCTTCAGCGGTAGCGTGGTACTGGAAGAACACACGAATCCTGAAGTTGGACTCATTGACAAGTATAGTGCCTCGGTAGACTGGTTAGAAGAGTAACGAATTAGCAACCGGAGGTTTGAGAGTTCGAATCCAACCAAAAACCTCAAATGTCCTCACGTGTGGAAGTTTAGAGAGTGGGATGCCAGCTCATGTGTGACCTCGTCATCTGACCGTGGTTCAAAATTACGAGCTGCTGTCCTCAGATATTTCCCTTCGGTACCGTCACCAATAGCCCATTGTGTTGTTCCAGTGTGACATTAATTAAAAATACAAATACAAATGCATTGACAAGCGTAATGAAAAACTCTCGCTTGGTCTACAATCAGCCTTAGTAGATTTCCAAGACCTTGTGATCTTCTGAGATCTCACGACAGCGACTCTCTGCTTTCATGCTCAGTCTATTCAATTGGTAGGAGGGAGGTAGTTAAATTAACGTCACACTGGAGCAACACAGCAAGCTATTGACGAAGGTTCGGGATTCATCCCGAAGGTTGATTGGTTGAGTTGGGTCTAATGGCGTAAGGTCCAAAAGCGGACAAAGCAACACCAAACACAAGATAGAGCGTAACCAAGTAAATTATAAATAAAATAAGGATTAATTTTTAGCCAACAATAAATGGTAGATTCACAAAATACATTAAATTTAAAAATAAAAATAAATATTGAAATGAAACGATTAAAAAGGAAAATAGAAAATATGAGATCATCGAGAATATAAAAATAGTAAGTGATAGTAAAAGTTTTGATGGCAGTTAAATATAAATATGAAAAATGAAATGTCACATGGAATTTAAATGTTAATGGCTTGTATAAATTTAAAATGATTTCGATGGGGATTTTCCCCTATAAAATCTTGCAGGTTTAAAATTGAATTATGGAAATAGTATAGACGGTGAGAATTAAAAACAGGACAATCGACCAAATTATGAAATACAGCAAAAGGGACAACACTCGCGCCATACACAGGCACAGTATCTCTTAATAGAATACGCCTGCGAGTAAAACGTGTGCATCCATTTCGAAGGCGATTTAAAAGTACATCGGAACGCAGTATTCATCCCGAAGGGAAAGATCCGAGGACAACACTCTGTCATTTTGAACCACGGTCAGATGACGAGGTCAACACCTAAGCTGCCACCCCAATCTCCAAACTTACGTGCCACGACAACGTGAAGACATTTGAGGCCACGACAGATTCAACGAGCACCAACCTCCGCGTACATAACGGCCTTTGGTTGAATCGAGTTTCCAACCGGGCTACCGCGGTCCCTTGAAGGCGGGAATAGATAAATAGTAAAACGTTAAGTAACAACATAGCTAAATATCATTCAAGCTGCAAGGAAAGGTATGGATTTTCCTTTTATCATGAGAATATTTCGTGAATAAATCAAAATAAACGGTAATGAAAAAATGATTTTTCACCATCCGCAAAGGAAAGCAATTTAATAGTGCATAGTTTCAGCGATGATTCAGTACTCGGGCATTCCGCAGCAGTTGGCAGCTCAACAAAACAAGCCGCTTCGAAAACACCTCGAGGTGTTTCGCGAATTTCGCTCGGAAATTCCTCATCCCGAACGTGCTTATTTCCCTATGAAGTATGCGGAATAAACAACAACCCAAGAAAGCGCCATGATGGAGGAGCACTCTTTTAAAATGGAAACTCTTCTGCATCTTTTATCATCGCTCTTTAGAGCTCGCTCGCTCTCTTCTTATTGCGCTCCCTCTTTAAGAGCGTTTTCACCTGTTCCGACAATTAATCAACGCCCATCCCCACAACGAAGAGAGAGAAAGAGAGAAAAAGAGAGAGAAATGTCTTTTTCTCCCGGAGCATTCGGGTTTGATAGAGGGAGAGAATTTGATCACCTCCGCTTTTTCTGTTTTCCTTATTTTGATGATTCAGTGATTTAGTGTCGCCTCGGGTATCGCGGACTAATGGGAATACTCAAAGTTGGTTCGCGTTAGTGGCGTCAATTCTTAACCTATTGCTCCCGCAAGATAACCCGGAGTTTAGTGCCATTCCCATTGCTTACGATATTAATCCTCCGAGGGCTTTCGACCAAGATATCTAGTCTAGATATCTATATCTAGTCCATCAAGATCGGACTAATTTCGCTAATGACGAGGTATCTCGCCATCAAGATATTGCAAATCCGAATGATGAAGATGGTACTTTTTTCTGATGATGACGAGATCAAGAATCCGATCAGTTTTCTTCTAATGACGAGATATCTCGTCCATCAAAATCTGATAAGTTTTTTAATAACGTGATATCTCCTTTTCAAGATATTGTCGATTTCTTTACAATGAAGAGATCAATATCTGATCAGTTTTATTTGTGTGGTCCTTGTGGCATCAACGAGATATTTCGTCCATCAAGATTTGACTAATTTTGCTAATGAGGACATATCTTGTCATCAATAATGCCGATTGAATTCCAAATGATGAAGACATGGCCGCTTTTTGATGATGTGACGAGATTGTGAGATTTCAGGTGAGTTTTTTTCTAATGAAGAGATATCGGGGGGGGGGGTGTCCATAAAGATCTGGCCAATTTTGCTTATGACGAGATACCTAGTCGAGAAAACCACCAGGAGGGTTAAAGGCAAAGCTCATGTACTAACATTTCTATCCTAATGGTACGAGAGATTCCTTTAGCTGATGATGTGTACAGGAACAAAAACGATCGAGCCTCCTTTTTTATTCGATCATGGTTCATTTTTTAATTTTTTTTAGCAATGTAGCATTTGAAATATATTCATTCATTAGAGTAAACACTCAACACAAAAATATGGAGACAGTAGAACAAAGGGGGAAAAACATCAAAGCGAGATGAAACAAATAAATAAACATAAATTAATCAGTTTAGGTTTTGAAATTAATCTCTTGCCTTCCGATTATCTGAAAAATCTCTCCCGACAATTTTGGGCAAACCCTAATGGGGTTGAGTGACCATTTCGTCACTATCTCCACACATGACACAATTTGAACTGTTGAAAATTTTGAATTTATACAGGTGTTTGGCTAGTCAGTGATATCCAGTCTCCAATCTGAAGGCAGCAACAGCATCTCGACGAGGGATAGGAGGAATTTTAGAAATTAGATCAATCCAAGCTTTATCTTTGATTTCTTCTGACTGCCTAACTTTGGAATTTTTATCAGTAAAATTATTAGTGTTTGCATCGTTCATAGCATTACCAATTCAATCCCCAATGTTACACTGCGCTGCTGCCAGAAGGGGGTGTTATGAAGATTCGAATGCAGCGCACTAAGCGATTCGGTAGTGCTTTCGCGAGGTTTCTCAGCTGCGAGACGTTATCCTAGGAATACATAGCACCTCTCTGGGAAAACCTGCTTTCGAAGCTCGTGTTCCGATGTTGGAGTGAAACGCGCAAAAGCCACAAGTGCTCAGCATTCGAATTTCCATCGAAGAGGAACGGCGAATTTAGATTCCGGAGGAGGCCTTTCTGCTGGGATGTTCCAAAGAGGCCTCCATCTCTAATAGCAACACAAGGAGAAGGCAACACTCTGTCTGCACTAAGTAAAGTGTAAAGATTCTGCGCTGTTGAAACAATCTGGAAGCAGCATTTTACTTTGAGATGAGCTCGGTCTCGTTGCATGTAGCACTCACAATTCCTTCTTATCTGCTCTGGGACACATATTTCTGGTTTTCCTATACCTCTGTACTTGGAATCAACTTGATTATACAGATTTCCCTACAGCTAGGAAAACAGTCTCATGAGGGGTGCTCTCATTCGCTGATTTGGATTCATCCACTACGTACATGACGGGAAAGAACATATCGACCTCTTAACCTTCTATGTGTTTATCTCTGAGATATCACGTCATTAACAGAACTGAGCAGATCTTGATGGACGAGATACCACGTTATTAAAAGAAAACTGATTAAATCCTGATCTCGTCATCATAAAAAAATCGGCAGTATCTTGATGACGAGATTTCTCGTCATCATAAAAAAATCGGCAGTATCTTGATGACGAGATTTCTCGTCATTAGCGAAATTGGTCATAGCTTGTCAGACGTGATATCTCGTCGAAACCATTTGGAGGGTTAATGATTATGTAAAACTAAAAGTTAAACTCAAAATAGGTTGTAAAACCTTTAATATAATAGTACATAAGATGGAATACGTTTGAAAGCAGAAATGTCTTCTCGAAGACACTTTCGAGGCACCCAAATCTTTGTATCAACTCAGTTTGAGATAACTCTTGAAACAAGTGACCTTTGAATTATCAATTCTACGGAAACAGCGAAAGCTCCTTCGCTGTTCGTCATCCGAGATTTCACTGGGTGTTGGTATCCAAAAATAGATAAGCTTCGACTAGTGTTAAATCATAAAATTCAATTGTTGTTGCGTCTATCTCTGAGCTAGATGTCACCGTGTGCATTTTGCACAGCTCATTTGACTCTTCGTTGGAAAATTGGGTGCCTTTGCCACGTTAGTCTCCTTGAAATCGGACCAGAAGTTTGGTCAAAGTCTTCAAGGGACAGGGGAGACCACGAAGAGGTAGGACTTCTCTCCCCATATAAATCAAGAAAAATAGATTTATAAGCACCCGAATAACAAATAAATTATCATTAAAAGGGTGATGAAATATTTAAGAAAAAAACCATGAAAAAAATAGAAACTTAGATTCAAAACATGAAAAAAGTAAATATATTAGCATGCCATCGACATTAAAAGTAAAATGCAAGTATAAATTTTTTCTAATGCCCCAGGCGAATTAATTAATTGAATATTTCCATCTCGGCCACTACAAGGGCGGATTTTTGATTCGTTACCCTCGGGTACAACGGGGTTTACACATTACATTCTTACCATACATTCTAGGTACAGTCTTTTTTATAGGGAGGTCTCACATTCATTCAGGGTGGATAAACATCATGCCTTACCTCGAATTCGAACCTTTCGATCCAGAAACCAGCAGTATGATCACTAGACAGATGGATCGGCAGAATTAAAATGCATTGCAGTAAATGACTTAACCCTCCAAGTGGTTTTGATGAGATACCTCTTCCATCAAAATCTGATCAATTTTACTAATGACAAGATCCATCGTCATCAAGATATTGCCGATATTTTGCTGATGACGAGATCAAGATCTGGTCAGGTTTCTTCTAATGACGAGATATCTCATCCATCAAGATCTGCTAATGGTTTTAACGAGATGTCTCTTTAAGAAGGAGGGTTAAAAGAGAAGAAATGATGGAGTTTGAAATAAATAAAAAAATGAGATGAAAAAAAAACATGTGTCCTTGACATGAAAGAGAAGATGATAACAAGTAACTCAAGTAAAAAAGAAATACTCAATTGGGATAACCCCATTTTAGTTAATTAAAAATTTAATGAAATGCAATTTAAGAGGCGATGAATTACAGATCAGGTAAGAATCTAGTGAAATGCCAACAATTTCATGGGAGGGGTGAATTAACCTTCCAAGTGGTTTCACCGAGATATCTCGTCCATCAAGGTATGATCAATTTTGCTAATGACGAGATGTATCGTCATCAAGATATTGCCCATTTTTTGATGATGATGAGATCAAGATCTGGTTTCTGAAGATTCTGATCTGATCAGTTTCTTTGTAATGACGTGATATCTCGTTCAATGAGATCTAGCCAGTTTTGCAGAAACCTCGTAGAGACAACCACCAGGAGGCTTAAAAAAGAGCGATATAACTGAATGCGCGATATATCGAGGGCTTACTCTACATAAATTTCCGAACGATGTCGCCTATCCTACCGCCATCTAGTGACAACAAGAACAGTAGAAAGCAAACAATATGTCTCGATCTTATTCCTTTGTGTCTTTGTTCTTTCTTTGGATGGCCAGGAAATGAAACTAAAGTGTTCACGCGAGCACATTTTGCGTCGTTTCACACGGCGATGCGCACGCGTTTTTACCCGGGCCGTGTTTTATAGCTTGGGAAAGAGAGACGGCCATAAAAGCTCCCATTCCAGTTCATCGGAGCTCTACTTGCACAGATCAAGCGAACCAATCTCATCTCGGAAGATTTTATTGCATATTCTCCATTTCACACGAAAGTAGTCGAAGGCAGTTTTTAGTGGCATTGGCGAAAATTCGATTGTTGGTAAAGAAGAGTCGAGCCTCGAGTGGCCACTGTGCAGGATGGATTACGCCATTTTCCCTTTCAGAAATAGAAGAATGGGCAGAATGGAACGACCGCTTTTATCCAGTTTTACCGAGAAAGGTTTTCAGTACAGTTGGGTATCCGGGTCATCGTCTGATATTTCTCTTCAGGATTTTTCTCAGGTTTGTGGACAGAATAAAAATGGGATGATTTTATTAAAAAAACGTAGACTAAGTTTTTGTAATTGAACAAACTATAATTGATAATATTAGAGATAAATTTTGACAAGAAGGCATGGATCGTTCTCCCGGTACACTCTTGGTATCGTGGGGATCGCCCCGGAAGAACTCTTGCTCTCAATTGAGACAGACATATTCAGACAGCGCTCTCCCGCTTTTTCAGTGGCCATCTGAGGAGTCTCACATTTTGCTTTGGTCGCAAGATTCATCCTGTTTGCCTTAAATGACCCCAACACACATTCTCGAGTGCCTGGAGTTGTCCCGAGACCACCTGTTTTCTGAACTTCTTTTGGTGTATAACTTCGTGTGGGTGAATGGACTTGTGGATTGGGTCTAGCTGGAGCTGCTAGACGTGGAGATTAGCAACAACATAATTGTTAATAAACGAATGATAGTACTGAATTAATTGTTGTATAGATTTATATGTGGTTATCTTAAAAATTCTAATTAGAATGCAAATATGTTTTCATTTTTTTGAGGCTTCTTCAATACCAAAAACATTCTGGGCGCACCTAGTGGATGATCCACTTCTGGCTGAGAATAGGGCAAATTAGGTTTTTCTCAAATACCGATAATAGACATATTATTTCAGAAATTAGTATAATTAAAGGCACAAAACCTTTGCGTGCCAACTAATGATATTATAAAAGATATTTTAATAGGAATCATAAGCACGATTTTTCAAATTTTAAAACAATTTCATGGATCAAGCAATTTTTAGTGACCCTCAACACACATCCTAAAATTATCCAATCAAATGATAGACGGTTAAAGCAGTTCCAAGAAATAGAATGCCCCAATATCAAATAGAGGATACAAAGGTTTGGGTCTATTGTTTGCTTTGTCACTCTTCGGTCATTTGCTACACGAGAGCCAATTATTATTTTTAGGTTTTATGGCTCAAAGGCAATATTTGGCCAAGCTGTGCCAAACACAAGACAGACCCACGTCAAGTAAAGCACGTCGTGAAGCGAAAAAAAGCGAGATTGGAGAATAGAGTTGAGCAATATAAGCAGGTAGGTAGGTATTTAAATAACGTCACACTGGAGCAACACAACGAGCTATTGGTGATAGTCCATGATCAATCCCAAAGGGAAAGATCCTAGAACACCACCACATAATTTTAAACCAGGGTCAGATGACGAGGTCAATACCCGAACTGGCACCCCACTCTCCAAACTTCCACACCACGTCAACGTGAGGCCCCGACAGATTGAACGAGCTCCTTTTGTATACTGCGGTCTTTGGTTGAATTCGAACTCGCAACCCTCCGGTCCATTACTCCTCCAACTGGGCTACCGCAGCACGCAATAATAGCAGAAAAGGATGGCATGGGTAATGATTTAAGCAACGCGTATTTGGAAAGAAACCAAACTTTACTCGATTTTCTTTTCAGACAACCTTTTAGCAACCAAGCTGGAAAGTGTAAAACTTTACTAACAAGCCGTCAAGATCCCAATGCTGATAAAAAAAGTTCTTTGAGTTGAAAGGCTATTAGCTATAACTAATACTTCACACGTTATAATTTTTTAATTTTACTAGTCAGATGAATCGAATATGGATACTCTGTATAATCCATTAAAGTACAATAATCCCAAGATGTATCTCACTCCTGGGCGAGTAAGAAAAAGTGCTACATACTAAGGGACAAGAAAAACAGACTTGTTAGAAATAAAAAGCACGTTTTTTTTTTCGATTTAAAGTTACGTAAAACAGAAGAATTTATAAGTAACGCTTTGAACATAACATTGAAAAGTTTGGTAGATAGTTATAATTAACGTGGAGCAACACGACGAGCTAATGGCGACGGTCCGGGATCCACAATGAAGGGAAAGATCAGAGGACAACACCTCGTCATTTTGAACCACGGTCAGATGACGAGGACAGTACCTGATATGGCACGCCACACTCCAAACTTCCACACCACGTGAATACATTTGAGGCCACGACAGATTAAAAGTACACCAGCCCCCTCGTGAACGATTGTCTTTGGTTGGACCGAGTTTCGAACTCGCAACCCTCCGGTCGCTAATCCGTTACTCTTCCAACCGGGATACCGTGGCCTCCTTTAGAATTGGAAGTTCAAGGGTTGATGATTTCAATTATCCTCAGCCTTTTTCGGTGGGGGTGCTAATGAAACTTCGTATGGACATCAAGTTAGGTGGTTAAGGTTCTTCATCAGTCTGACCCCGAAAGGAAGATGGAAAACACTAAATGTATTCTACCGTATTAGTGTTGAAATGTTTTTAAATAAGGTACGAGTAAGGTAATGTATGTTTTGTGCTTTTTTATCCTTTTCTCTTACACTCCTAGGGCGCACATCTTCTTTAGGTGTGTTTAAGCTTCACGAACTTGAGGTGATCTATACTTTTCCCATGGGGTATACTGCCTCTGGTCAAGATGGGGGTCGCACCCTTCATTTCACAATTACTTGACATTGTTTGTCTTACGTTTCGCTTAGCTTGACCAAATATGGCCCTTCCACCATAAAACCGAAAATCAACCACCTTTTTTCTTATCAGTAAGTTTCCCTCGAACTTCGCTACATCGATTCCATCGATATGCCTTGCTCCCCTAGATGCTCGATACATCGATGGGTTTCTGCATTTGCAATAAAAGTAGGACTATAGAGGAGGCAAATACTTAGATGTACGACTCTGTAAACATATTAAACGAACAATGAAGTATAAAACCAAGTGGAAATAGGAAACGCATTGGATCAAGCACACTCTCCGAAAGAGAGCATCCAAGATAGTTTTTTCTTATCAGTCTCGGTCCGAAGACCCTGGAGTAATCCCCTCTCGTTTTTAAGTCAGCAAAGAAAAGATAAGTTTTCTTTCACCTCCGAAGCATTCCCACTGTCAACCCCCGTCTCCTCTTGTTTATTTATTTCCTGCATCGCTCTTTATTAGTTGTCTCCCTTTGTTTCGTGCCGACTTTGTTGTGGGTCGCTTCTGTTTTCGTTTGTCTCTCATATCTATGCAGCGGCCGTAATAAGCTTTCTCTGTTTCGGCCGCTTCTTTAAATGGATATTTCTATCTCTTCCCTTCCTTTTTTAATTCCTTCCTCTTCCTCGAACAAAAAGGGAGGAGAAAAAAGGCTCCTTCTTTTGTTCTGGGGGGAAAAGAAAGGGAAGACGATTAAAACTCAATTCCCCGGAGGCTTCGAACACAAGTTTCTTCTTTTTGCGAGCCACCTCTCGGGAGGTATGGAAATAAAAGAAGATAACCTGCTCCGAATTCGGATCCTTTTGTTGGAAAGTGTTTAATGGTCTTCCTCCTCACACAGATACACGGAATTCTTTTCTCAAAACTTATACACGAGGAAAACAAAACAACCCTTAGGGCATCGAGAAAATAAAACGAGACTGTTTCATTATATTAAAAATCTATCGCGTCCAAGAATTTCGAATTCTCGCAGTTAAGCCTAAAAAAGTGGAACGGTTTTCACGCTCTCGAGTATAAACGGGGTCACTTTCAGTTTTTTTTAAATTTCGAAATTCACGTTGCTTTGATTCGAAATAGGTAAACATTATTAAAAATAAAACGAGACTGTTTTCATTACATTAAAAATCTATCGTTTCCAAGAATTTCGAATTCTTTCAGATAAGCCTAAAAAAGTGGAACTGTTTTCTCGAGTATAAAGACGGTCACTTTCGGGTTTTTTTTTAATTTAGAAATTCATGTTGATTTAATTTGAAATAGGTAACTATTACTAAAAAATAAAACAGACTTCCATTACATTAAAGATCTATCGCTGAATTTTGAATTCTCCCCAGCTCAGCTAAGCTTATGAGTATAGTATGATAGGGATTTTCAGTATAAACAAACCAAACGGGATTTAAAGATTTTACTTCGTTATCCAAATATTCTTGAATTGATATACATCGAGGTTATCTTAAATTTTATTCACCGCCGTTTTGGCAACTTTTGGCGTTTAATCTAATTGACATTGATCAAGTTGACCAATCCACTATCATAAGTGAATTCGGAATTTATTCTTTAGAATTTTTATTGGAGGTGAAGAGATCGTATTTGAAAAACTAGCCAAGTGATGTCACGTTCGGAATGCGTACAGGAAACACGTTTCGCCTCAGAAAAAGTATTGCCGTCTAACTTTGGGCTTGACAGAAAATGCCGATGATAAAGAGAATCACTTGGCTTTTCTAAAATTCCGAAATTAATGTTTTTTGATTGTGAATCGTTAACCGACAGGGTCAGGGTAGCATTTATTGGAAATAACACGAAACTGTTGCATTAAGTTAAACGATATCACTTCCAAGAATTTTGAATTCTCCCCCTTTTTATGGGTTGATGCAAAAGTTCTCGTTTAAGGAGCTAGATGGCATTGCATCGCAAAACCTAAGTGTTATCTACTTCACACGTGTAAAGTTTTGGTGTTGTTTGAAAGACGTAATTTCAGCGAGTACTTGGGAAAAAATTGTGTTATTGGGTTGTGTTTTTTAAATTTTGTTAAGCATTAAAAATGGCAGAAAATAAAGAGCATTTTTGACACTGCTTTTTTATTTCCGAAAAAGCAAGAATGCTTCTCAGACGCAAAAGAAGATACGTATTGTGTAGGGTGAGTGTGCCGTTGACTATTCCAAGTGCCGTAATTGGTGGTTCAGAAAGTTTCGTTACCTGGATCAGTTATTTAGCCATAAACCTCAGAACTTCTATGAGCGAGGGATTATGCAACTACCAGAGAGATGGAGAAAGATCATCGAACAGAACAGCACATACTATATTGATTAAATATAATTTTTAACTGAAAGTAAAATTTTTCTTCAATTTTTGTCAAAAAAAAAACCGGGACGAACTTTTGCATTAACCCAATATTTATTCAATAAGAATCTAATTATAAAGAATGAACAGAAAATCCAAAGATACAGATAATAATTATATTCTGGAATAAGTGAAGGAAAGCCATCATCTCTGCTGTAGCATATTAAATGTACATATGAACTCTATATAAATAAAAATGAAGTGTTTGTTTGTACGTTGAATATTTTTGCCCCATTTCAAGTTACTTATCCGTTTTTGATCATTCTAATGCAAAATTAATGGTTTCGGCTTTTTGTGGATGTGTTTGAATGTATGTACCTGCTATACAACCAAACGGTTTTACATGTTTTCATGAAACTTTGCATATTGCGAGTACGTTCAGTAACTTAATGAGTGAATTTCATTGCGTCAGTCCATCTGGTCTCCCATTTTATGTCTGTTTTTGTGTTTGTGTACGTATCACAAAATTCATTCGATCTATATAAATAAGAATGGAGTGCTTGTACATTGAATATTTTCGACCCATTTCAAGTTTTCTATCCGTTTTGGGCCCTTCTGATGTAAAATCCGTCTCTTGCGCGTTTGGTGTCTGTCTGTATATATGTGCCCGTGCTACGTCCAAACAGTTGAATATATTTTCATAAAACTTTTCACTATACTGTGAGTACTTACACATTCATTTAGTGACTGAACTTGGTTGCGTTAGTATGTCTGTCCGTCTTCCCGTTCTATGTCTGATTTTGTGTTTGCACAAGTATCACATAAAATTTATCCAACGTATTTTAATGCAATGTTCAATATTTTATAAATTGTATTTTAGTTTAGTGAATACGTTATTTCACTATCCTTTGCTTACATATTTGTACAAGTTCCATGCTAAAACATCTAAGTAACTATACTTAAATCAACTCTAATTTGATAGTTTTGGAGTAGCTGGAAGGTATATTGAGCATGCAATTACTTGGATTGTTTCACCATTCCTGATGAAAAATCAATTATTTTTCCAAAACTATTTTTACGGAATTTGAATTCTAATACTTTATTTATTTTGAGCCTTAATTTTTCTTTACGAACCAAAAAAATTCTGAATATTTGGGACAGACGATAAAGAGAATAAAAACTACTCAGAATAAAACGTTTTAAAATAGGACTGGTAGCTAAAATGCCAACCTTGGTATTTTTTAACCGCTTTTTTAAAATTTGGGTCCGTTATATTCCAAGAATCTATTTTGTAGTGAAAAAACAAATACATTCATTACTTTCCGTTCGAAACTTTTTTAAAAATTTGTTTTAAGATATATATCTGGATTTTTAATTTGATGTTTTTCGTTCAATAACTGCAATCAAGGTAAGTAATAGTTTAATTGGTTTTAAAAACATTTTTAATCGTTTTATGATAATTTTGGGAAACGCTTTTGTTTTTAAATAACATACTAGGCATTTATATGCATACTCTGAACTATTCTATGCATTCTGGGTAACATTGGCACAAGTTAGAGACTTTTCTATCTTACTAAAAATTTAAATTCTACAAAAATGTAAAATATGACATTTATTTACATTTGTGAAATTGGGTATTTAACAATTGTGTACCCTTATTAGAGTGTAGTAGTTTCTACATGTGATGAATAGGAATTACAATTTATATTAACGAAAGTGGAAATTAGTTACACAATTCAGCCCAAGTAACGCCGGGTTATTCTGCTAGTTTCAGATATTTTATAAAACGTATACTAGCTTAGTATATGTTATTAAAATTTCTATTGCTTAGACACGTTTCACGATAAAAAGCTGAATACCCATCCTTAAACCAATTTCTCTATCTGTATAGCTGTAAAAGCAATAATTGTTTCGAAAATTATTTTTGCAGAATTCGAACTCTAATACTTTATTTATTTTGAACCTTATTTTTTCTTTGTGAGATAAACAATTTCCGAATGTTTAGGACATATGATGAAAAGAATAAACTTTCAGATTTCCACTAGAGCTCGGAAGAAATAAATTATTTTATGTTAAATATTGCTAAAGACGTTCACTTCGACCAACTTTCCTCAAAAGTCCTTGGTTTAACTCAAGTGGTTGCATAGAATTCCGTTTTATGAAAATAATTAAAACAGCACAAAACCTTTTGAACCCAGACTGGTAGCCAATCGAATTCATTCGAAGTATTTTAAAAATTTTGACGCAAATTTCCTTTACAGAACGATTAAACTCATTAAAGCTTGCATTTATTCATTTCCCTGTTCCAAATAAAATTACTTGATTTTATTGAAAGCTACACTCAATAGGCCAAATAACACTATCACTCATTCCAAACAGGTATGGAAGTTTGGAGAGTGGGGTGCCAGCTCAGGTGTTGCCTCGTCATCTAACCTCGTCATCAAAATTACGTGGTGTTGTCCTCGGATCTTTCCCTATGGGATTGATCCCGGACCGTCACCAATAGCCCGTTGTGTTGCTCCAGTGTGACGTTAATTGAAATACCCCCCAAACAGGTACGTGGTTTCCATTCAAAACTAAATATCTGAACTGAAAAGTCCCTTAAGATGTAGCGGTGAATATAGTAGTTCTGGTAGGTATGTATTTTAATTAACGTCGCACTGCAGCAACACAAAGTCCGGGATCAACTACCGAAGGGCAAGATCCGAGGACACCACGGAATTTGGAATCACGGTCAGATGACGAGGTCAACACCTGAGCTGGCACCCCACTCTCCAAACTTCCACACCAAGCCAACGTGAGGACATTTGAGGCCACGACGGATTTAACGTGCACCAGCCCCCTTTGTACACGACGGTCTTTGGTTGGATTCGAACTCGCAACCCTCCGGTTGCTAGACCGTTACTCTTCCAACCGGGCTACCGCGGCCCCATAGTAGTTCTGGTCAACATAACTATTCTAACGTTTGTGACGAAAATAATATAATATATAAAGGTTTGAATGAAATATTCCTTTGTTTTCTAAAGAAATAAAGGGAATCACGTAAGACGTTCAGTATCATTATATTTAATTGGAAATCGGTAACCATTATCAAAAATAAAATGAGACTTTCGTTACAGTGAAAACACATAACTTCCAAGAATTTGGAATTGTCTTCAGATCTGTTAAATCTAAGGAAGGAGAATTGTTTTCTTGATCTCGAGTATACAGAGCGTTATTTTTTAAATTTTCAACTACCCAAATTAATGTTTATTTGATTCGGAATCGGTAACGGTTACTAAAAGAAGTAATATTAATTTTATACTACCATGGTATTTTGGTATTTGGTATTTTCAATTAACGTCACACTGGAGCAACACAATGGGCTATTGGTGACGGTCCGGGATGAATCCCAGAGGGAAAGATCCGAGGACAACACCACGTAATTTTGAACCACGGTCAGATGACGAACTACCATGGATTCTGTTGTCATAGTATCCATGGATTCTGTTGTCATATCTCTCAATTTTTAATCATTCTCACTTATACATATATTGTCTGCTTAATACCGTAAAGTGCTAAAATAGGATAATATTAAATAAAAAAGTGATACTAAACAGTATAGATAAGTTTATATTAATATTAATACCCGATAAATTAATTTAAAAAATAAATTATGCTTTTTTATTAGTAGTAATAGGTTTTAGATCACGTACATTATTTAATATAAATAGGTTAAAATCCCAATATATCTATACATATAAAGCAGAGTTAGCCTCCATCTGTTTGCTGTTCTCTATACAAATCTATACCATTTGACCAATCTACACCAAATTTGGTATACTTTTTCTTTGGAACCTTGCGGGTAACATAGGCTACATATTAACCCCCGTTCTATTTGTCTTGGGTGTGCAGAGGGGTGTAACGTCCCGTCATCCTGGACAGAGCACTTGCTAGGGGGCGCTCTCTCCCGCTCTGGCTGTGCAGATGACGTCAGAGTTTTAACATCTACAGGAGTCGCTTCTCGAGATGACCTTGGAGGTTTTTTTAGAATCACAGAGTATGGTGCGATCGCAGATGGGTGCGGTTACGCTGAAAATCGCTCAGTATCATATCGTTTATGTATCCCGTCTGTAAATTTTTAAACTGTAGCTTTATTATTGGAATGTGAATTTTTATGATATAAGAGTATTTTTATAGAAAGTGGTCTTTTTTTTATCATCGATTGGTACAGGGAGCTAAAGACAATTCTCAAAAGAATACCATTCCGTATTTATACGATCAATGCCAGACCCATTTACACTAAATTTTGTACATTCATCCTGTAGAATTCTGCGGGACACATAGGCTATATATTAACCCCGTTAGATTTGTCTTGGGTCTGCAGGGGGCTAAAAACAATTCGAAATCTCCATAGGAATAATATTGAGTATATTACGATGAATTATAAACAGTTGAACCCGAGCAACACCGGGTAATTGAGCTAGTGTAGTATAAACCTACATTTAGGGTGACAGAAAAAGCTTCTCGTAATAATGCGATAAAAAGGATGCAGCGTATGAAAGGAAGAACTGACTTTTAAGAGGTGTACGTATTCTAAAAAAGTATAGACTTTCATTTAGAAAAAGCGCAAGAGGAATTTAAATACTTACGAAATCCCGAAGACGCCGATCCATTGATTCATCATCTGATTGATCCTCGCGACATAGTAGGGCTTCGGCGATTTCGCCATTTTGTCGCCACTTTGTAGAAATACGCATCCACATATCTACCTTGTCATAAGACGTTATATCACCAAACGAAGCGATCAGATGCCGAATTGGCCAACCAAGGCAGTTTTTCGTAGAGCGGTCACGTGACTGCTAGTCGACATGTCGGTCTCACTTTTTGAAGTTTCTCTCAATAGCAATGTCAATCTACTTATATTGCCCGTCTCGAGTTGCAGGCACCTAGGGTTCTATTCCTGTAATTTACAGTGGGTGTATTTCTCTCTTTTGTGTCAGTGACACTTTCTGTGTGTGTACCCCTTACTTGACGCTGCATGTCTTGCTTTTGGTACAGCTGGGCCAAATATGGCACTTGCGCCACAAAACCCAACCAACGAAAAAGAGCAGAACTAAGCAACATTATTGAGAATTTCCTTCTCCCAATTTGCAAATCCTAGGTTTACTCAACCCTGAGGACCGTGGTAGCCCAGTTAGGTAGAGTAACGGATTAGCAACCGGACGAGTACGAGTTCTAAACTCGGTCCAACCAAAGACCATCGTGTGCAAGGGCATGTTAAGTCTGTCGTGGCCTCCAGTGTCCTCCCGCTGATGTGGTGTTTAAGTTTGGAGAGTGGGGTGCCAGCTCAGGTGTTGACCTCGTCATTTGACCGTGGTTCAAAATGACTCGTCCTCGTTTCTTTCCCTTCGGGGTGGTTTTCGGACCGTCGCCAACAGCCCTTCGTGTTGCTCTAGCACGACGTTAATCAACTTCCTACCTTACTTTCCCCTGAAACAGGTATACGGAATTCCGCGGGTTACCTAACCACCAGTTGGAAACCATTGTGCTAATTCATTGATGGCGCAGAAAAATAAAGGAAGGAGGTTAAAAAAAAGGAGCTCTTAGAGGAGCGTTTTTGGAGGAGCGCTCAATGTAATTACCGGCGTGTTCGGAGAAAGAACTCCCTCTCTCAAATGACATCATTGTGCAAATCTCTTCCTCACTCAAAGTAGTCGACTCCTTTTTTCCTTCTTTATCTCCTGGAAATAAAAAACGCCGCCATCCAGCGAGAGCTTAAAATGCACTTTATATTTTGAGTCGTTTCGGGGTTAATTGGGTTATTTCGGCCCTTAACGACCCCCCATTTCCAAGGAGGAAGAAAAGAAAAGTCGTAAAAGTGATCTACTTAGCGAAGGAACATTTTGTTAAACATCGATAAAAAAACATATGGAGCATTTTTCGGCTCATGCTCTGAATGGAGGATTGGTAAACAGGAGATCGTGTACGGAGCCCCCTTTCCCTCTCTCTCACTAATTGGAATCCCCAGTTATTGAGTCATTCGAGACGTTGAAATAGTCATGCAATAGAATAACATGCTTCGAAAACAACTTTCCTGTGCAAGTGGTGTCGTGGTTGTTTTTTCTAACGACAGATGGCGCCATTCGAGTTAGCAGAGTTGACGTCAGCAAAAGGTAGTTGCATTGACTCGTATGAAATGGACTGAACATGTGAGCTCAGCTTCATGCTTTTTCTCCCGATCGCTCAGTTCGAAGATCTCCGTGTGATTGGAAGTAACGTGGTAGTGGAAGTAAGCACGAACTCTAATGCAGGATTAAGTGACGAGCGTGAGAAAAAACACTCGCTTAGCCACCCACATGCTCTGTCTATTTAATTGGAAAGTCGATGGCTTGTGGCGGACATTGTCATCCGTGAAGAGTGCCTGTAAATCTGTTCGCAAGTGTTAAATTGTATGCACAAGTCTAAAAAGAGATCTGTACCAAACGTACATGACTGATACACCACTGTTATTCATTAACGATATGTGATGACAATCAGCTGAATGAACATGGGATCGAGTTGATAGAGTGTGACAGACTCTCTATGTGATATACACAGAAAATTATATTAACATCTAGAGATAGTAGAGATAACATCTAGGGAGCTCTTGCTCTTTACACAACTTAAAGGCAAGAATATAAAAGCTATTACAAGTGATAAATATCAGATGGATACACACCGAATTTGGCGGATAATGGTTTTGTGTAGGGTTGTTGAATTAACGTTCCACTGGAACAATATAATGTGCTATTGGTGACTGTCCGGGACCAATCCCGAAGGGAAAGATCCGAGGACAACACCTCATCATTTTGAACCACGATCAGATGACGAGGTCAACACCTGAGCTGTCGACACTCCAAACTTCCACACCATACCAACGTGAGGACATTTGAGGCAACAACAGGTTCAAAGTGCACCAGCCCCCGCATATATGATGCTCTTTGATTGGATCGAGTTTCGAACTCGCACCCCTCTAATTCGCTACTCTTCCAAACGGGCTATCGACGCCCCGATAATGGTTTTGGAAACTGCTATCGAATTTGGCATTATTAAATGTTTCGATTTACAACTCGAAGATCCAAAAGTATAAAATGATATTTCACTGTCTTCTGTCAAGACTAATGAGCACTTTTTCTAGCCCTCACTCTGGTGTTGCGATTCACCCTCCAATACAAAAACATAGAAATGATGATTTCTTCATTAAAGGGTAGATCATGGATTTTTTTGGCGCCAAACGCTAGGAGATAAGTCATTTGTCATGTTTTGTAGAAAATATGAAACCGAGGATGAAAGATTAACACTTGCGAATGTTTCAACAAAACTGATTAGAACTAAATACCGAGCTAAATCAGTATCGCACCGTAGCCTACAATGATGGATCATCAGACTCTAATATGAATAAAGTAGGTGCTGTCGCCTTCTGATTCCAGATGGAGAGGAATTACAAATAGGCTGGAACAGAAAAATATCCTTCAATTTCACAGTGAACTCGTATCTATAAATAAGGCTCTTGAAATGTATTTTAATCCCTCATCAACACAGTAAACAGAGGGAATTTTTATCTTTAATGATTCCAGATCTACCCTAAAAGCAATAGCAAATGGAAACTGAAAATGTGTCCAAGATGTCCATTCACTTCTATATAAACTCATGTGCTTGAAGAAAAACTGAACTCTTCAGTGGTTTCCCGCACATGTACATTGAAGGAAATGAAGCTGTAGACCCATTGATAAAGGAAGACAGATAATCAAATGATGAAGAAACCCCAATAATTCTTACTGATGCTAATGATTTGGTAAAATTCAAACTCCCATCACAAAAAAATAAAATAAAAGAACAAATTTGTGAAATTACAACCGATAAAAAAACCACCACCACTCTATCCAGACTGAGAACATCACAATTTAAAGGCATGGGAATTAACAGTGATGGGACCAGAACGTATCGACATTGTAACAACTGGCTGGATGTTTAATTCACACAGGGCAGGTGAATATAACACCTGGGTGTTATAAAACCACCCTATCATGAAGAGCACTATCATGAAGAGCAGCTTTACAGCGAGAAAATAATCGGTTTCGCCAAAGCTGTGAAAAATGCACACGACGACGGTTGACTCGGAAATGGACACGACAAATCAGTATGCTAAAAATCTTAAAAAATGACGAAAAAGATGCTTTACAACTCTCAAGAATGATCCAAACAAAAGTGTTGAAAAATGACATAAGAAAATTCTACATTTCTAGAATCAGGAGACTGCCTGCAAAATTTTTATTTGTACTAGAATTGTCTGCAAAGTACTAACAAGAAGTTGACCTGTCAATAAAATCTGGACCCTGGAGATAACATTTTGAATTGACGCGTCATATATCCATCCAAAGTCCTCACACTCGAGAATTGGAGCCTCGAAGAGAAAGATTTCTACTGGGCAGTATTCGATTCATAATCAATATCTATACTTTTAGTTCTGTGTTAATGGGGAATTATATAGATACAACGTAAGCACACAACCAAACAGGAGCCATGCAATTCGATTTGTATTAATAGCGTCGATACATGAAGAGAAGGATGCGTTATGTCCGGATTCCGAGACATATCTCGTGCAGTTGTGGCAACAGTCGGGGTCCTCCTGCCTGCGGACGATAAGGGGATGAAATCATTCGTCAGGCGTAATGCGACGATAAGACGGAGAAATGGAGTGTCGGCCACGATACCATCTTAAGTGCCTTCCACAGAAGGAACCTCCTTTCGCCCCACTGCACTAAGCCTACTTCTCCCCGAGCAGGCGAAGAAAGGGATCCCCACGGGGGTGGGGATGAGGCGAAGATGGAAGAAACGACTCACTGATGTCATATCTTCGTGCTGGAATGTCGCGAAATGTAGATGTGTCGCGAAAGTAAGATGCCCTTACGGGCTGAATATGCGACAAAACACTGCCACATTGTATCTATATTAAAGGATCGACCATGACGAGCACCCCTGTGACTATATTAGAAAATAAAGAGAACTCAAATGAGAGAGAGAAAAGAAGCGCACTTAAGGGGGGCACCTACGCAGGTGGGCCTTCGGTAAGGAAATCCTGGTTATCGTACCACTGCCATCTCTTGAGTTTTAACACAGCTGTGTTAAAAGAGATGCAGTTGATCTATTAAGTTTAGGCCAACACTCATTCTCGAAGATAAATCTTCTCTCCAGATGACCTGAAGGATGTTCGATGTGGATAGATTTCGAGTTGGGTTGGTGTAGCGGAGAGGACAAAGCCCAGACGGATGCCCCCTTTGGTCCCAACTTGCTGAGGTGTGCTTGGAAAGAAGGGCCCGGAAAGAACTCTTAAGCTGGCAGTGGTGTACTTATTGTCAGTGAACTTTACTCTATTCGGCTAAAAACAAGAAACACACATTTCTCCTCAGCATTTGGATCTGAACTGTTGGCTATAAACTCTCTCTATATATATACAGGGTGAGTCTAAATTGTTTTTTACAAAATAAGAGGGGTGATAGTACCCATCCAGACGAGCAATAATTACCATGGAGCATAGGGTCGCATTCCACTCTGAGAGGCAGAAAAGAGTAAAGTCGAAACGCTTCGAGCATGAACAAGTCATCGCCTCTGAAGTCGTTTTGTACCTGCTACGTAGCCTCCGGCACTTCTTGAATGCCACATATCCCGCACGATGGATCGGAAGTGGCGGACCTGTGGCTTGGCCTCCTCGCTCACCGGACCTCAGCACACTGGACTTTTTTTCTGGGGGTACATGAAATCTTTAGTGTACCAGACGCCTGTGGCTGAAGATCTCGAATCGAGAATCGGTGTTGCCGCAGACAAAATTAACACAACACCAGGAATCTTCGAGAGCCAGTCATTCCTTCGCCGGTGTGAACTGTGCAACGACACGCGCCACTTTGTGCACTTGCTGTGAGTTTTTTTCTGATCAATAAATCAGATTGTGCAACTTTTGGTATCGTTAATTCGCTTTCCCAACACTGTTGCAAGTTCATGTTGAAATTCTAATTTGACTCTTTTCTGCCTCTCAGAGTGGAATGCGACCCTATGTTCCATGGTAACTATTGCTCGTCTGGATGGGTACTATCAACTCTCTTATTTTGTAAAAACAAATTAGACTCACCCTGTATATATAGGCTCTGGGCTACCTCAGTTGTTCAGTCGTGAAGAGAAATATCTGGATCTTGAGAGACAGTCGGAGCCCAATTCAGAACTAGCGGAATTCTAGAACTGTCAGGGACACAACAAGCTTTGAAATTCTGGCTAAGCTCAAAAATACGGCGAAATGTGCTGATATCCACTTTCAATGAATCCTTTTTTATATTAGCATTTAAGGAAATGACATTGCTGGCTGTCTGTCTAAAGAAGGTTTCTCGGAGACTAATCAATTAACATCTTTCTGTGAGGTGCACCTACAGTGGATCCCTTTGCACGTGGACATCAGGGGAAACGAAGCAGCAAATGATTTGGCGAAGGAGGGTGTAGATGAACCATTATCCGATACCCACTCATTGAGGTTTCTTGAGCTTTACTCTATAAGAAAAAAATCTTGATAAGAAGGTATGAATCGGTCCCCCCGGTACACTCTCGGTATCGCCCCAGAAAATCTCTTGCTCTCAATTGAGACAGACCTATTCAGACAGCTCTCTCCCTCTTTTTCAGTGGCCATCCGAGGTATCTCACATTTTGCTGTGGTCACAAGATTCATCCTGTTTGCCTCAAGTGACCAGCACACATTCTCGAGTGCCTGGGGTTGTCCCGAGACGATCTGTTTTCTGAATATCTTTTGGTATATTATTTTGTGCAGGTCAATGGACTTGTAGATTGGGTCTAGTTGGGGCTAGACGTGAGATAAGCAACAACAAAAACATTCCAAGGATGGAATGAGTACTGTTGTTGATGCTCACTCTGAGGAGAATTTCACGAGAGGGCGTCCCGTGGTTCCATTTCTTTTGCTGAGTTGCCCACAAAACAACCAGTTGACTAATGGTAGTATCTACCAACTCCTAGAAGGGAAGAACTGTGGTGAGAACTAAGCTACCACTACGAAAAATTACCTTTCAATAGAGTAGTATTGAAAACAGTGCAGCGAATCTCAGCCATTTTTGGTCGACTGAAGTTGAAATGTTTTTACACGGTCTGCTACGAAATAAAACACCATCTTCATGGAATCGATGGTAGGTAATTGAACTAACGTCACACTGGAGCAACACAACGGGCTATTGGCGACGATCCGGGATCAACCCCCGAAGGGAAAGATCCGAGGACAACACCTCGTCATTTTGAACGACGGTCAGATGACGAGGTCACACCTGAACTGACACCTCACTCTCCAAACGTTCACACCACGCCAACGAGAGGACGTACGAGGCCACTATAGATATAACATGCACCAGTCCCCACGTACACGACGGTCTTGTTTTGGATCGAGTTTCGAACTCTCAACCTTCCTGTTGCTAATATGCTGCTCTTCCGTCCTGGCTACCCTGCCTTACCAAACTCTAGAGGGGGAGTACTGTGTTTTAAACTTAGCCAATGCAACAAAAAATTATCTTTCAATAGAGCAGTATTGAAAAGGGTGCAACGAATCTCGAGTCGGCTGAAGTTGAACAACTTTTACGCTCTCTGCTACAAAATAAAACACAGTTTTCCTCATGGAATGAATGGGATTTTCATGGAGATGGTTGTTGAGCAAATGTCAAACGAAACCACTTCTTCCTCTCATGAATGTATCGGGAGAGGGACAGAAAAAAAACAAAAACCCCTCTTCATGAAAAGGAATTTTTCTTATCTCCTCCCCGGGACCGCGTCGGCAGGGATCATTTAACACTTCCGCCGGAAGTCGGCAGCGGAGTATCGATGGAGTAGTTTGTATCGGAATCGGAACGGGAGGAGGGCACTTCCCCTCACAAATGAAGCTTGGAAGTGGACTTGATTTCGACCCCTCCCAACAACATCCGCCGCCCGATCGTTAGGGGAGGAACAGGAACGGACACTCGCCTTTCAAAGGGCGGACCCCGAACGTCCAAAAAATCACTTTGAATGCTTGATTCTATTTTGGAATTCACACTGGGAATGAAAGTGGTCTATAACCTGTTTCACTTTTAGAAGATACCACTGCGGTATGTGAAAGAGTATCTGGCCTGCCTTGTTCAAGAGGAGTTCCCACGGGACTCGAGCCCACCTCCAAAATACTTTTGGCGTTCAGGCGAGCGTCATGAAATTTCTAAGTAATTTAGCTAGTGTAAGTAAGTGTAAGTATACGTATATCGTAAGCAACTCAATCTACAGACTTATGAACTGTATAAAAATTTTCAAATATGTAACCGAAAACATTGTATAATTCTAACGGTTATATAGTATATGTATAAGGTGTATAATATGGATATAGATATGTCTATGTATTATATACATGTTTCATTATTATGCTTTCGTTTTCCATTGTCTGATTTCTATGCTTACTTTGTAAATTTAATAATCACTAGTCTGCAAGCAGTTAAATTGACCTAAGGGATGCAGTGTCTATGTAACATTACTTTTGTTCATTACTTGTATTTGCTATGTAAGAATTGATTGCATTTTGATTGCCCGATTGGGCTAAGGACCCTGACGTATGTCTTCCCTACCACATATCGTGTAGCCTTGCATCCTGTGGGTAGTCTGGGCGGTTAGGGTCTTATAAAAAGTAGTACAACACTACTTTTGCATTACATTAAATTAAATTTAATGACTAAATAACTACATGTATTAATTGAAAAACACCCAAGAAGCCATATTAGTCAAGAAGTTCAAAACTGTTTAGAAGTCATGCGATGAAGTCTGCCGTTACAGAACCTACACTAAAGTTTGTGAAAATTGCAATACCGTAAAGAAATGATGGTAATAATTTGAAACTTATATGATATGCAGAGTATGAAATACGAATGATTAGAATTTCAGTGATTGCGCATGCCTGGAGCCTAGCAGCGCCCCCTGAACTGTCGGATTAGGAATATAAATAGAGCGCTTGGATTGTGGCATTGTGGAAAGAGAATTGCAAAAGTTTCTTCAGAAATAGCTTCCCCTTATCGGCAACAATTTGAACACACGACACAGTCAGAGCAAGGACGTGATGCATGGGGGGAAGTAGTGGACTGAAGAGAATAGGACACATCGAAATCAGGCAGCAGTGGACCAGGAAATATGACGGCACAGTGGGCTGAAGAGGAACGGACACATCGAAATCCGGCAGTAGACCATGAAATTTGACGTTATCGTGGTGAACGCAATCTTCCACCAGATTTCACTTCTTGGTACACCCGTTCACTAGATCTGTCACCCATCGTCTGGTCGATGATCGACCAACGACTGGTACACCACAGACCACCGGGGGCTATGTCAGATAAACTTTGGCAAGGTGTGGAATCAGAAAGGACTGACATACCCCAAACACTCATCGAAAGTCTCTTTCTTTCAATGCCGAGACGTGCGTCAGCAGTTATTTCTGTCCATCTCGGCTACACAAAATAGGGACTTCTTCGTGTTTCGTAAGTCGAATGGAGCTGAAATTTCAATCGTTTCCCCATTGTGCTTTATGTTATTTTAATAATAAATATGGCTTTGATATCTATGGTTCTTCATGTATTGTATTTTTGAATGTAAGCATTAATTGAACCTCCTGGTGGTGTCTCGTCATTAGCAAAACTGACCAGGTCATGATGGACGAGATACCTTATTATTACAAGAAAACTGACCAGATATTGATCTCGTTATCATTGGACATTCTGCAATATCTTGATGGACGAAATATCTCGTCGAAATCACTTGGAGGGTTAAAATACGTGATGCAAACTGCCACATTATAGAAAAACCAAAAATTTCATACTTTTTAATTATTTGTTTTACATAAATTAAACATCCACAAAAACCCTGGTTGAAAGGTTAGATTCCTAAGATTACCTTACAAAAATGATAATGATTTATCTTCGATAGCTTTTTAGAAGTGGTACATTTTACGACAAAAAAAGTCACTCTTGAGAAATCTTACTTTCAAAGGCATTTAAAAGGCTCCGAAGGGAATGTGTTGACATCTTTAAAATAAATTTAAAAATTGCTTTTCGAAAGAAGCTCTAAAGAATAGTAATGCACTCTTTTAAAAGTTACAAAACTCTACTTAATTAAAAACAAAATCTGGAAAGTGAATTTTTGATGATTTTATTCACCGGATTATACCTTTACAAAACGTCTTCTTTCGGTATATATGGAGACGTTTTTTCACTAAATCCCGGTGATTATATGAAATACTGGAAATGATGTCAGGATTTAAAACTCCTCAGACTCCACTTGACCCAGCGATGATTTTTCTGGAACTGCGATCTTTAAAGCCCGTCTCAGCTGCATTTTTGCAGAACGCGATGTTTTTTCCTTCATTTTTATAGGATGACTTCGACGGGAGGAAGTATTTACTCTCCTCTCCACCGTTCCGCAAAGCAGCAGTTTCTTCTTTCGGTTTCGTCAGAAGGCGCCTTCCACAACCCCCCAAGAAATTTTCTTTTTTTGAATTTATTTTTATCGGATGAACAGCGGCGAACATTTTTCATGCGTTTGAAGTTCGTCATCTTGTTTGTTCTCGCGCGTCAGCGAAACAGGAGCGAGGCCTTATCCGCTTACCTCACTTGGAGGAGGGGAGTGAGAGAGGACCTCCGCGGAATCTTGGAACGTGTGATCTTCTTCCACCCCCACCCCTAACAGGCTCAGTGCGAGCGGCACAGAAAGCGGAGATTTGGGGGATTCCTGCTCTTTGGAAATCGTATTGCTCTCATAGATCTGATGGCAAAACAATTCCTGCCTACCGTGCTACGCTAATCTTTTGGGGTCTTTTGGTTTGAGTCCATATTTACAGAAAGCGCACTGTTGCGTGAAAATAGGAAAAGAGGATGAAATGGTAAAACCTTTGTATGTACATTAATATTAATATATGTAGCAACGCGTGGAAAGACAGTGCAATTTCAATCTACCAAAACGTACTTCGTGGTTGAGATTCGTAGCACTACTATATATACTAATTCATTTTAGCCGAAGCTGCAAACAACATCTCATTAACACTTCAAGTACTTTCGACGAGATATCTTGTCTATGAAGATCCGACCAACTTTGCTAATGACACGATATCTCGTCATCAAGATATTGCCAATTTTCTGATGATGACGAGATCAAGATTTGGTCAGTTTTTTTTCTAAAGATCAGATGTCTCGTTCACCAAGATCTGATCAGTTTTCTTGTAATGATGGATATCTCATCGCGATAACCACAGGACCGTTAAGTGGTGGAAACGTAGCGATTTTACCAGCAGAAAAACATCAACCAAATGAGACGTCAGTGTGAGAGGTACATGTTGTATCTTCAATGAATCCCTTCCTTTTTGTATGTGCTTCCCTCTTTGAGTTTTACGAATTTTCGAACAGTGTAGTATTGCTTTATTCCCACGACACGCATTGTGAGCGCGTGCAAACGATCCCAAAATTAAATTTTTATTAGGTGCGTGCAAGCGATTTCAAATTAATAATTTTTATTGTGTACGTACAAGCGATCTGAGATTTAGCATATTTGTTACGCAAGCGCAAAAGATACTATTGTGAACCGTAACCATGATTGGAATGTGGTATAAAATGAATTCGGAATTTAGAAGATTTCGAGATGGAGAAAGAGTGTGGATTGATGTTCTTTATTGTTTTGTATCGTCTTTAGTTTTCTTAATAAAAGTTTAATTTGTTTAATAAGCGTTCGTCTCCATGTATGCAACCAAAAAAAGCCTATCTACAATTATTTAATACAATCAAACTGATATTGCGATCATCCAAAAAGTGAATAGAGTGAGTTTTCCTCTCCAAAAGTAAATTAGACTCGGATCACCACGTAACATTGCGACCCACATAATGACTAAATAACCACATCTATTGGTTGGAAGAATCACAGGAAAGATTATATTGGTTAAGAAGTCTAAAAGGGGTCATAAGGGGCGGATGGCGCACGTTAAATCTGTCGTGGCATCAAAGTTTGGAGAGTGGGGAACCATCTCAGGTGTTGACCACGTCAGCTCACTGTGTTTCAAATGTGCGAGGTGTTGCCCTCGGATATCCCTTTCGGTATTGATCTCGGACCGTCGCCTATAACCCTCGTGTTGCTTCAGTGCGACGTTAATTAACTACCTACCAATGCCAATGTATTGATTATTTTGATATTACCGGTGGACAGACAGGCAACAGTGAATGCCCGGGTGACAGCGGAAAGGGGGCTAATGAAGCGGAAGTGAAATGAGAAGGTTCGACGCTAATCGCCGCCCACCTTCTAAAACCAGAGCGCTCTATCAGAACCATTATGCAAAACGAGGGACAGAATCGGAGTAATTTGTGTGCCGACTCTTAATCACACGCCTCTGCATCGGGCCCCCCCTGGTGGCAGGATCGTTCGCAAGGGGTCGCGTGTTACGTATTCTCGTCCCCCTTTTTTTTTGTCTCGCGCTGACATGAATTATTCAGAAAGGTGCGCGCCTGAAAAAAGAGCGGGAACTGAAAAAACAATAATGATAAAAAATTCAGGCAACGGAAACAACAACCATGCATGGGAGGGGGCGAGGAGCGAACAAACAAAAAATTAGGAGCAAACGAGATTACACCGTATCTCCAGTTTATTCTCGCGCGTGCCTCCTTCTCATTAAATAACGATAAGCAGGGCTTTTCGGAGAGGAATTTCGCGCCTCTTACTTATTTCCCTTTTGATTTGCATTTTAAAATCTTCGTCTGCTGCCTCAACTCCCTCCACCCCACCCCCCTGCAGCTGCAGCAGTGGGGGGGGGGTCGAAATGTTATCTTGCGGGGGACATTCGCGGGTTTTTCTCGCGAGCGCGTGGAAAGTAATTGTGGCGCCAGTGGAAGCAGAAGTAATAACTGGCGCAGGCCGTGTTAATGGGATTTTCGTATGCTATAACTGTTGACAGCGACTGACGCCTTTTCGCCTCTGCAGGCGGTCACCTGCGTTCGGCGGCCACCTCTCTTTAACGACCTCTTCTCTGTCGGAAATAAATTCTTTTGAAAAATAAGATTCCTTTTTGCTCCGATGCGGTATACATTTTCAGAGGCGTTTCAAAGCAAGAGAACCTGCTCCACTGCGCTCAACTTGTCAAAGTAATTTTACTTTCGGGCACATTTTGGCTGAATGTCAAGTTTTAAACACCACAGACAAATCCGGTTTGGAATTTCTAAACTTGAAAGGAATTTCGGGAGATCGTTGTCTCAGAAATTTGTTTTAGTTTATCAAAATCATCCCTTTCATAAACTTTATTTAGACTTTCATTTTTGATTTGACGTAATAAATTACTGAATTTTAAATTAATTAGTTTCCTTAATTTGTTTTTATATTCTGTCTAATGTTTGACGTAGCTTGGTCAAATGTGCCTCATGAAAACCAAACTAACCCTGAAAAGGTTTTGCAACTATTACTTAATCCTTCTCGTGGTTGTGTCGTCGAGGTACTTCGTCATTGCTAAACTAATCAGATCTTGATGGACGTGGTATGGGGCCGACGTAGCCTGGTTGAAAGAGAAACGGTTTAGCAAACAAAGGGTTGCGAGTTCGAAACTATGTCCAGCCAAAAACGATCGTGTACACTGCGGCTGGTGCACGTTAAATCTGTCGCCGCTTCAGACGACCTCACTTTGGCCTGGTGTGGAAGTTTGGTGAGTGAAGTGCCAGCTCAGGTCTTCGTCTCGTCATCTGATCGTGGTTCGAAATGACGCGATGTTGTCCTCGAATCTTTCCCTTAGGGATGGATCCCGAAGCCCGTTGTGTTGCTCCAGTGCAACGTTAATTAATTGCCTACCTGGACGAGATATGTCGTCATCAGAGGAAAACTAACCGAATCTTGATCTCGTCATCATCGAAGATAATATCTTGGTGACAAGATATCAAGATCCCGTCATTAGCAAACCAAATGCTAATTAATTAAAAAATAATTAATTAACATTACGTTGATCGACAAGATAGCTCGTCATTAGCAAAAACAGTCAGATCTTGATGGACGAGATATCTCGTCATTAGCGAAATTGGTCAGATGGTAAGGGATGAAATATCTCGTCGAAACCACTTGGTGGTTTAACTACATTTTATAATTCAAGTGTTGCAATGGATAACTGGTCCTTGTGTATTAATTACCACGATCATTTCAGTGGACTCTTACCAAGCGATGGAGCTGATAAAGGGGTACGTAGGTAGTTGAATTAACGTCTCACCACTGAAACAACACGACGTGCTATTGGTGACGGTCCGAGATCAATCCCGAAGGGAAAGATACGAACACATTAACTAATTATTTTGAAACTGGGTCAGACGACGAGGTCAACACCTGAGCTGGCATCCCACTCTCCAAACTTCCACACTACGCCAACCGGAAGACATTGGAAGCCACGACAGATTTAACATGCATAAGCCCTCACGTACACGACACTCTTTGGTTGGATCGAGTTTCGAACTGGCAAACCTCCGGTTGCTAAACCACTACTCTTCCAACCGGCTGATGTTGAGAGATGGGGAATTTATTTTGTAGTGTTTCTTCTTTCAATGTAAATTTTTTTTTAAAAATTTTAGCTGTCATTAAACGGTTTACACGTTCAAGAACTTTTATTCGGCTTACAAGTAATACACTCTAAGTCAAAAAACATAGTTCTGATAAAACGAAGAAAAAAGTCTACTTATACTTGTGTTTCTCAAGAAGAAACCTAACTATCACGCAAAGGAAACGTGACCTAATGGATTTGTAAGTGATGACCTAATTTTCTAACTAAACTAACTTTAAACTAAAGTGACCTAATTTCACCAGTCTGAGGATCTAGTCTTGGAAACCTTAGAAACTCATATCCTTAAAATATATTGACTTAAGAGTGTTTTATTTATAAGTGGACTATAGATTTAAAAAGAAAACTCGACTTGTTTTGGGGCAACAATGTGACGCGCCGCCAAAGAGTGCGCAGTATTGCAAAGAGAAGCAAATTATTAAAAAGTATACGAATAATCTACGTTCAAATAAATGACAGTACAGAAAGAAAACGTATTCGTTATTAATGCTGTGAAATGTGGATGACATACACACACAAAAGTATTTACAGATTTTTCAAAAGTTAAAAATAACTCTACTGAACATTTTGTGTTACGTGGCTTGTCATGTTGCGCCAAGCCATTCAAATTTAATAAATATAAAAGTTTCAATAAAAAACTCAAACGTGAAAAACAGCCATGCGAAAAAGAAGTATAACCAGTTTGATTTGTATTAACCAAATTAGACTTAAAAATTATCATTTGAGAATTGAACCATGGTTTGACAAGCTGAACATTTTCAGATCATAGCTACAAGGTTATACTTGTCTAAACGCGCAATTATACACATCCCGCCATTATATCTAGTCCATCTACAATGCAAATTGAAGTTTCCAACGTAGAAAAAAGGAATGCATATTTATAATCGTACTTTACATACATCACTCTTCAGTGGATTCCCGCACATGTGGAAATCCACTGAAATCTGTAGCACATTGAAGGAAATGATGCTACAGATCAATTGGCAGAGGAAGCTAGAGAATTAAACGCCAAAAAAAACACAAATAACTCTTACTGATGCTAATGCTTTGATAAAATTCAAACTCCTATCACAAAAAATTAAAATAAAACAACTTTGAAATTGACATCCATTGAAAAACCACCACTATAGTACCCAGACTGAGAAAAGGACATTTTAAAGGCATGAAAATTAATAGTTTAGACCAGGGGTGTCAAACTGGCGGCCCCCGAAGTAATTTTTTGTGGCCCACGATGCTCTGAAATAAAATGAAAACAGGACAATATGTTACGAAGAAAATAGCACTTAGGGGAGTTGCTCATTTCCACAATATTTTGGAAAAATTGAAGAAATCAAAAACGAATTCGATAAACGTTTTAATGATTTCAAAGAATTACAAAAAAATTCTCTTTTTATTAGGCCTTTTTCCTTTGCAGTTGAAAATGCTCCCACTTCGATACAACTGGAATTAATTGATTTTCAGAATGATTCGGTTTTAAAAGACAAATATCGAGAAGTAGGAATTCACAAAATATATTCTTATTTAGGTGAAAAATACCCAGAAATTAAAAAGTTTGCTTCACAAATTTTATGCTATTTTGGGAGTACGTACTTGTGTGAGCAACTATTTTCTTCCATGAAATTAAATGAAACGGTCTAGAGATCAAGATTAACTGATAAACATCTATCTGCCATAATGAAGATTGTCTGTTCTCAGTCTTTGAATCCAGATATTGGAAAAGTAGTAGGAGGGAAGCGCTGGCAAGTTTCCGGTAAAAAAATTAATTCTAGTTTTATAAATACATTTTATTAAATAAACGTTTAAATAAAAGCAATTATATCTCAATATTATAAATAATTACCCTAAATTCGCTTAATTACATACTGTGTTTTAATTATCCTATCCATATTCCTGAATCCCCACTTCAAAATATAATTTTAAGAAAATTTGTAAATGTGATGTGGCCCGCTTGAATCTTACCAGTTGCATTAAATGGCCCGTGTTTTAATTGAGTTTGACACCCCTGGTTTAGACAGTGTGACAACTGTCTGGGTCACACCTAATCATATATTCACCTGCCCTACAACTGTAGCTGCTCTTCAAACCACCGATTACCATCCCGAAGACAGTATCTGCTCTTCAAACCATCGATTAGGACGAGAAAATAATCGACATCGCCAAAGCTGTGCAAAATGCACACGGTGACATCTGATTCAGAAATGGACACGAGAACAACAACCATGCGGCACTTTTGAAGGTCAAATTGCCTCCGACAGAAAATTGTGTTGATTTCCAACACTACGCCACTGCTCAATTATTCTAATTGAAGTGAAAAAAGGGGATGGTGCGAACAATGATGGAGTGTGATTCTTCCGTGGTGGTTTAACACCGCAGGGTGCGCAGTTCGTGGGCTGCCCGAAACGAACCACTGAATTGCAAAGCAGTTCGATCCCAGAAAGAGTTCTCCGAATCGGAAACACATTGAGGCTCTGGAAGAGAAGGAATTTCAATTCCATCACGCCCATTGGACAGACGAAAATTCAATTCGAGCAGACGAGCAACAAGCGTTCCGCACCCCTGGGGAGGCCGACCTCTCTTCCAAGTGTTCCTTTCGAACGGAATTTATGAGTTCTCCCGTCTCCCTTTCGAAGACGGTTGCCCGCGTAAATGGAACAGTTTCGAAATTTCGACGTTATCGGACTCGGAGGGGTCGTTCTGCTCGCGCCCTCTCCAATTCTTTTCGAACATTCGCCGCACTCTAACGGCGATGACGTCACGGCTAGCGTAGACCGTCTCGTTTTCGAAATGGAGCAACAATTCTTTCTAAAGCATCGATCTTGCACCGCAGTGGAACTTTTTCAAAGTAACTCACGGGCAGGACTTAAGAAGGCAGACCGATACAAGAGCGGCACTTAAAACTTGAATTGAATTACCATTCAATTTTAGATGCACTCATTACTCCATGCAGCTTCAATGACATAACTTTAGTCTGTTCAATCTTCAGAAGACTCCACTATGGTTTTTGTGTTATAGAACGTTTCAATGTGGTTCTTTGGTTTAGGGTTTTATGTGGCAATGGCCATATTTGGCCAAGCTGAACCAAACACAAGACGTGCAATGTCAAGTAATTGTGAAAAGAAAGTATGGAGAGAAGAAAGTAGAGAAAGTTCGCTTGGGCATCCCGGAGCTCGTACACAATTAAAGAAGATATTTTCCCTACGTAAGAGAAACGAAAAGATGTCACATGGTAGATAGGTAGTTGAATTAACTTCACACAGGAGCAATACGACGGGCTATTGGCGACGGTCCGGGATCCATCCCGAAGGAAAAGAGTCGAGGACAATACCTAGTCATTTTGATACACCGACAGATGACGAGGTCAACACCTGAGCTGGCGCCCCACTCTCCAAACTTCCAAACCGCGCTAACGTGAGGACATTTGAGTTAAAGACAGATTTGACATGCACCAGCTCCCCTTGTACTCGACGGTCTTTGGATGGATCGAGTCTCGAACTCGCAGCCTTCCGCTTTCTAATTCGCGACTTTACCATCAGGGTTACCGTGGCCCCTAGAACCTTTAAAATATATTCTGTAGGATTGAAATACTGAGATTGAACCTCCAATCGTCCCATTTCATCTGGTATTGCTTTTGGCGCAGCTTGTCCCTTTCTGGACCTTGCGCCAAACTTCTAATGACTCGATATCTCCCTCATCAGATCTGGTCAGTTTTGCTAATGACGAGATACCTCGTAGAGACAACCACCAGAAAGGTTAAATAAGTGCTCATGTTACACAAGGCTCCACCTACCATTTGTGTATTTTGTATCACCCTAAATTCCTATTCCTCTTGAATAGTCTGAAGCATTCAAAGGAAGACATCCACTGAATTAATATTCAAAGTTCACATAGTTACAAATACATGTTCGGATGCATACCCAAATTAATATTCAAACTTCCACAATCCTTCATAAGCCTTCCAATGCTCAAAGCCTTTAATTAGCATTGGAACCGCACTCAGCTGAAAATAATATTTCAGACACACCAGAGTTTCCAATTAATTACCAAGATTCGGAATCCGTGTCTCGGGCTCAAAAACAAATCCGCGCTGTCACGTGCATCGGATGCATCGGACGCCGCCTGACAAACGAGCGCTTTCTCGGTTTCATTTTTCAAATCGCGATTTTTGTTCCCATTCATTAAGAGCCATCTGCGGCTGTCGTTTCTCTTATCGAAGAGACATTCCGAATCCGACCATTTCCCAAATGAAAACTCCCAGAAAGGGCTTTCTGGGGATGTTTTTTAATGGGTCGACACCATACGGATAGAATCCGGCACCTAGAGGATATCAATGAAAGGATACCTGAGACACACCCCAAAAAAACGGGGACAAGTCCAGGCCTACACTGACGGGTCCAAAACGGCTTCAGGAGTAATCACCACCCCTACCATATTAGTGACAAGAAATGGAGCTGCCGACTACCGGATAAGTGTAATGTGTTTCAGGCCGAAGCCTTGGCAATTAGGGAAGCCCTAAAATCACTGCAGGCTTTCAGTTCAGCCGCACTCTACACTGACAGTCAAGCAGCTATTAAAGCAATAGATACCACAAAAGTCCCATCATCCGTGAAATCCAGGACATCCTCTTAAACTCACCTTCCATTTCTATCTTCTGGATTAAAGCCCATACCGGACAGGAGGGAAATGAGGAAGCAGACTCCCTTGCAAAAGCCGCAGTGAACGATCCCTCTGTTCCCCCCTATTCTATTCCACCTCTCAAAACCGACCAGCCACCTTAAAGTATTTTTGGGGGATCGTATACGTGTGAACTTGAGAGATATATGGGAACTGGAGGATACTGGACGACCACTTTTCGAGGTTTTTCCCGTAGTATCCTACCACACTGCGATCCGAGACAGGAGGCTTATCATGTTTTTTACTGGTCATGGCCCTGTTCAGCAGTAGCTTATCCGTTTCGGACAAAGTGAAACAGATCTATGTGCTTGTGGGTCGGTAGGATCCCCTCTCCACTATGCTACCCGATGTCCCCTCACGACCCAATTTCATGTGCGCTGTCGCGAAATTGGACCGGACAGCGCTTGGAGAAAAATTGCCTTTGGCCGCAGAGAGGCAAAGAAGCGAATCTGTGGACTAATACATTTTTTGCTGAAGTATGGACACGAAATGGCAGCAGTAGCCTAGTCTTTAATTACAACCTCTTTATTATTCTCTTTCACTTGTTTTGTTTATGAACATGTTATTTTTATTGTAAACTTGTTCCAGTGGGCAATCTCTTTTGCGAAAGGGGCTGTAATACCACAGTGGTGATTTTCTCGTTCATAATCCCCACTCTGTAATTTTCTTTTTTTGCTTTTAATAAAGTATCCAGGAGTGCTCATCAAACTGTCAAGTCCCTTTAAAGGACAGGCTCGGGGGCTATCCTGGTGGTTATCTGGTTACCAATGAAATTACTAAGCGCTTCAACATACCAAACTGGCTGCATTCCACTTTAGGACCGAACAAATGTATATTTGGACTTGAAACTTACTGACATTCTCAGTACCGATAATTTACCGGGAATTGAGATTGTTGCTGTGAGGTTCTCTGGCCAACACACGGAGGAGCATTGGCCGGAAGGAAGCATTGGATCCCCGATAGTGTAGTGTACCTTCAGATATTGCTAATGAAAATTGAAGAGCTGAATGAATGACCATTGAAATACCCCTAGTTTATTAATGGTTTTTCTTGTTCCCTATGTCCAGGTACTCTGCTAAGGGCCTTCCTGAGTATCCCACATGCAATCACAGGGTTGGGTATCAGTGCTCACTTCTAACAATGCGTGATATCAGGGAGTTCCACTTCTACTCTACTCTATCCAAGAAAAAGTAAGCAAGATGCATTCCTTTTAAAATATTGTCGAACCAACCACCCAACCCCAAAAGGAAGAAGCGTGGGACACGAAAGGGGAAAGCCGCAATCTTCCAGTATACGATTGTTAACCAGGCTGGCAATAATCTCATCATTTGCAGAGATGCGTTCCTCAAGGTTTTTCAACCAATAACTAAACACAGGATCATCGGAGTCTTCAAGAGATTTAAGAACGGTGACTCATGTCCCAGTAGAAACTAGAGGAGGAAACCACAAGGCAGCTAAGTTTGCTCCAAAAAGAGAAGCGGTCAAAAATTTCATATGCAGTTTTAAAGCTATAGAGTCACACTACTCGAGACATCATTCATCATGTGTTTATCTACCATCAGAACTGAACATCGCTAAACCATGGAAAATGTTCAACAATGGCAAAGACGAATCTGAGATGGTTACTCAGGCATTTTTTAGGAAGATATTTTTCACAAATTCCAACATTGCCCCGGTATGGATGAGTGTAGCACGTGCATCGAGTTGGAAAACCACATCGGATTGGAGACGAGTGAACCGGAAAAATAATCACTCAAACTCAAAATGCAATTACACAAGAGACAAGCATAAGCCTTTTTCCAACATATGCGAGAAAACCCCCAGGATGTTTTCTCTTAAGCTTTGATTGTCAGAAGAACCTCATTCTGCCAAAAGTAACCGATCAAAGTGCATACTATTCCCGGCAGGTTTACTGTTACAACCTTTCTCAAAGGATTGTCAACTGAGTTCTTGACTCCCAGTACTGTCTCCATTTATTCCTGGACAGAAGACGAAGCTAAGAAATCCTCTAACGAGGTTGCCTCCATTGTATTTAATGAGATGAATTCAGCTGATCTCTCAGCATATGATTCAATTCGGTTGGTGACAGATGGTTGCTCAGGACAAAATAAGAATGTTAACATTTTAATTATATGTGGCCAGTTGCGCACCTGCAAACATAAAAAAAATAGAAATAGTCTTTCCCGTTACAGGGCACTCATTCCTGCCATTAAATAGAGTGTTCGGTATGATAGAGAAAGCTTTGAGAAAAATCAACAGAATTGTGAATAAAGAAGAATATCATGACTTTTAGTACGCTAAAGTTGATTGGAAGAGATTGGATACCATCTGATTGGAAGAAAGAAGCAAGAAAGTTTATGAAAACAGCAACACAACTCCATTTCAAAATTTCCACATGCAGACGAATAACTTTTCGGGAAACCAAATTGGGAAACGTAGTAGTCAAAGGAGAGATGGCTTACAACATTGCCACTGGAGTAGAGAGGAAAATCTGTAAGGCCAATTGCAATGCTCAACATATCAACCCAAAAAATATCAATAGGCGTTTCACTCAAAAAAGAAAAGGTGAAGGATGTGGAAAGATTACTTGAAAAACATTTTGGAGAATACCATTTTGGAGTGGTACGAAAATCTGATATAATCAGCGCCTCCTGTTGATTTTAATACTGTCTTTTCACTTTAGCTTCACTTTTATATACTGTTTTTATCTGCACAATTTATATTAGACATTTTGAAATGTACTTTAAATTGAAATTTTATTTCCTAGCCCAATTTCTATCCTTTATATTCATTTTTTCAATAGGTCTGATTCGGGATTCATAGATCAGTCCGTTTTTGAAAAAACGATTAGGTTAGTTTGCATCAAAAACGGACACCTACTATCATGTTTGTATCAAAAACGGACATTTGCCAATTTTGTTTCAAAACCGGACATTTGTATTTTCAAAGCTAAATTTTGACCAATTTCTTAAATATATTGATATCACATGGTTCACAACATTAATTTAGAATTTTTAAACCGAATTATGAGAAAAATTCAACAGAAAAGAAATAAATGCCAGCTGTACACCAAAAATAGGGTTTTCTTAACTTTTTGGAAATGACAGATGTCCGTCTTTGATTATATATATATATATATATATATATATATGGAAGTTTGCTTAATCAGGAGGTAAAAAGCCCAGAGAGTGAAGGACGCAGCTAACGCGGTGATGAAATAATTAAATAAGGGTTGCGATACAGGTGTCAAGTCATGTTGGCATGGTGTGGAAGTTTGAAGAGTGGGGTGCTAGCTCAAGTATAACCTCGTCATCTGACCGTGGTTCAAAGTTACGTGTTGTTGTCCTCGCTCTTTCCATTGGGGATTGATCCCGGCCAATTTTATTGCCCGTTGTGTTGCTCCAGTGTGACATTAATTAAAATACCTACATACAGGTGTCAGGAGAGGGCGTGGGAGCAGTGTGCGAAGGCGAAGCAACGTCAAATAAGCAACAGCAAACAATAGAATGTGAAGGCGAGGAAAATGATCGGGGAGCATTAATTATGCACCATGCAACGAATCATCAGTCAGCTCAGAGGTATGAAATTTACGGTGCCAACAGCCATCGATTGGAAGCGAGCAAACCACCTGCTCGTACCTGGCGCCGCAGTTCAGGGAAGTGTTGTGTGTAGATTTCGGAATTTATTAGCACTCGCATGTGACACTTGTCGAGAGGCTCGGTCGAAGCTTTTTGATTTAGAGAAAAGAAGGTAGGTAGTTAAATCAACGTCACACTGAAGCAACACAAACGGGCTATTGGCGACGGTCCGGGATCCATCCCGAAGAGAAAGATCCAATTACAACGCCTCGTCATTTTGAACCACAGTCAGATGATGAGAACAAGACCTGAGATGGCACCTCACTCTCCAAACTTCCACACCACACCAACATGAGGACATTTGAGGCCACGACAGATCGAACGTGAGCCAGCCCCCACGTAGATTAGGGTCTTTGGTTGGACTGTTTCGAACTCTCCTCTTGCTAATCCGTTACTCTTCCAATCGCGGTCCTTTGGGAAAAGGAGGGTTTTGCTCTTAACTATCACTCTTCAGTGAGTAGGTTAAAGTTGTGTGGCGCAAGGGCAATATTTGGCCAAACTGCGCCAAACACAAGACGGACAACATCAAACAATGGACATACACACAAAAAGAGCCCTTCACTTAGTGAGATGAGTAAAATACACCCAGGTAGTAATCGAACCTGCATCATATACAACTCGTACGTTGATAGTGCAGTAGGAAAACCCACTGAGCCACGAAGACCCTTTTTCAGTGAGTTGCTTATCATAGGAAGTATACATAGCTTAATAAATCTCTTTCGTGATTAACATGATACCCATGAGAGGGAGAGATTGGTTGGGTTTAATGGCACAAGGGTCATATTAGGCCAAGTGTTCTACACAACGTCAAGTGGACATGCATAGAAAGTTTCATTGACACAGAAGAGAGAAATACACACAGCATGAGATCGGAATTGAATGTTCCTGTGAATATTTTTTGAGTCATTAGAGTACCACGAAGGTCCTGAGTTGACTCTCATAAATCAAATCTAATTGTTTTCAGTTTTTACAAAATATGGATAAGTTCACTTATTGTCTGATCAAGTCATAATCGTCTCATTCTACATGACATGAATTATGTGTGTTTTCGAAGGAAATCTCGGACCTCGGTAGCCCGGTTGGAAGAGCAACGGATTAGAAACCGGAGGGTTGCGAGTTCGAATCCAGCCAAAGACCGTCGTGTACAAAGGGGGCTGGTGCACGTTGAATCTGTCGTGGCCTCAAATGTCCTCACGTTGGTGTGGTGTAGAAGTTTGGATAGTGGGCTGCCAACTCAGGTGTTGCCACGTGATCTGACAGTGGTTCAAAATTACGTGGTGTTGTCCTCGGTTCTTTCCCTTTGGGATTGATCCCGGACCGTCGCCAATAGCTCGTTGTGTTGCTCCAGTGTGACGTTAATTAAAATACCTACCGAAGGAAATCTCCATATTTTTTAGGGGGGGTATTTCAATTAACGTCACACTGGAGCAACACAACGGGCTATTGGTGACGGTCCGGGATCAATCCCAAAGGGAAAGATCCGAGGACAACACCACGTAATTTTGAACCATTGTCAGATGACGAGGCAACACCTGAACTATGTATATGTATATATATATATATATATATATATATATATGTACTTGGAACAGATTGTCCGTCCTTTTCTTTTACTTTGATCCAAAATAAAACCCAAACATCCAATCAGAAAAGAGGACATGCAGTTGGAATGTCATCTTTTGAAATGATGAGGCTTTTCCCTAAAAATATATATATATATATATATATATATATATTTTTAGGGAAAAGCCTCATCATTTCAAAAGATGACATTCCAACTGCATGTCCTCTTTTCTGATTGGATGTTTGGGTTTTATTTTGGATCAAAGTAAAAGAAAAGGACGGACAATCTGTTCCAAGTACAGGACAAAAAACAACAAACTGCAAAGATGAAATCACACTAAAAAACTGCGATATTAGTTTCGGATAGTATAATTTAGACGTGTCATGTATTACATGTCACAAATTATGTATGTTACCGCCAATGTATAAAAAGCAGGCATTGCATAGAATACCTAGTCAATGTATAGAGTGCCTGGCATTTTTGAGCAAAGTAGAAATATCCGAATTATTTTATCATTATACATACTTTCCCTAGGCATTGTATGTAATACCTAGTCAATGTATAGAGTGCCTGGCATTTTTGAGCAAAGTATGAAAGATCCGAATTATTTTAACATTATACATACTTTCCCTAGGCATTGTATGTAATACCTAGGCATTATATAGAATGAAAAATGCTATTTAGATAAAGTATTAAAAGAGTCATGAAAAGGCTTTTATTGATAAAAAACGTATATGAAAAAGAAAGAAATACGAAATAAAGTATAGGACTTTTTTATTGAAGAAAACAAGAGAAAATAAAATATGAACCTACTAATGTCACTTGCCTTGCCACTTGACATTAGAAACGTCATTAACTGGAGTATTTTATACTTCGCCAGTTTGTCTTTGGTATTGCATAGAATGCCTAGGAAATGTAGAAAATATTAATTGTTTCATACGTTGCTCCAAAACGCCAGGCATTCAATATATTGCCTAGGCATTCCATACAACGCCTACTTTGCATACTTTGCCCGGTAACATATATTAAGAGATCAATGGAATTTAGAAATGCTAAAAAATGTCGAGGGGGTTCTCTAATCAAATCTTGTATGTTTAAAATGAAACTATTGACAAATCCGAGACTGTGGTTAGTAAAATTAAGACGAATAATTTAAGTGTAGTTAAAGGTAAGTTGAACTTCATACATTCCACATCAGGAGTACTCTTCAATCAAATGCCCTTGTACGGATTCGGCTCTATGAAACCTTACCGACCAATATGGGTTGATGGTTATTTGTAGGGACCTTACATCTTTCATTGAGCCCGTCCGATGCATCTTCTCAATGACTTCTTTTCAGGACTCCAAAGAGGTGGAAACCATCGGTCTGTGGAGTTCATACCAGCGTAATTAAGTGAACTATAGGAAGTGTTGCATTACACTGTAACTAAGAGCATTGTCTGGATTGATGTATGGTCTTCTCGATAACTCTTGCAAACTAAGAGCATTGTCTGGATTGATGTATGGTCTTCTCGATAACTCTTGCAAACTAAGAGCATTGTCTGGATTGATGTATGGTCTTCTCGATAACTCTTGCACCCATCATTCACAGCTATGTGTCCACATACACGCGCTTCATCGGGTATTAGATGGGATTCTCAGCCATCAAAAGATAATGCAAGACTACCTATTCCACTTCGATGAATTGCTAACGAGGTCTGTTATGGCGTTTATGACAAATGTCGGAATGGATTGACCGTGAAGTCGTTATCCTCCAGTATTTCTGAACGCTAGAACTAAAACCATTTAGTACAGTATCAATTGTGTAGCGTCAAAAGTCTGACTCGTCCAAGATCTGGTCATTTTCGTTAAGGACGAAATATCTCGTCTAGACAAAACTGTCCTATTACTTCAAGGGGAATGAAGATCTAAGTAGGAAAGGAAAATTGTTCCTTGCCTAAAAATGGTGACAGTTTGGAATAGATTTTTGCACAAGAGGCTGGAACTAAGGCGCAGTTTTCGACAAGAAGATTAAGGAAGGTTAAGTTCACACATAGTACACGTATGAGAATTTATGATTCAAAAGCGAAATAAATGTACTGGAAGATAGTCATGTCCTGTGAGTATCCGGAAGTTCTCAACTGCTTCACTTCTAGGAAAGTACACGATTGGTTTCGTTCCGTCAAGACTAGCCTCCAAGCCCGCAGTCATTTTAACCTTCCAAGTGGTTTTGACGAGATATCTCGTCCATCAAGATCTAGCCAATTTTGCTAAGGACAAGCTACCTCGTCATCAAGATATTACTGTTTTTTTATGACGACGAGATCAAGATCTGGTCAGTTTTTTCTAATGACGAGATATCTCGTCCATCCAAATCTGATCAGTATTTTCTAACGACGAGATATCTCGTCCATCCAAATCTGATCAGTTTTGCTAGAGTCGAGATACCTCGCTAAGACAACCACCCGGAGGATTGACTCTGAAGATTGTTGAACAGAGCCAATAGTGCAGAATTCGAGTCGGAAAAGGTAACTTCCTTGCAGTAGGTTGATTGGTTTTATGACGCAAGGCCATATTTCGCCGAATTTGACCAAGCTGACATGCAGTAAGATGATTTCGCATGGATGACAGCTGTGTAAATCTGCCCTACACCGTACAAAACACTCCTCAAAAGTGACCAGAAGCAAAATGCGTCAATCGCATTGCAACAAATCTTATTTAATAGTGTCTCACAGATGACAAAAGTGTGCATTTGGGGTAGGAACTTGATTATGGTGCGGTATTCTAGGTGACTCCTCGCACCTTACCTGTTTGTCCCCTATACAGGTGGTCTTTAGTTTACAATTACTTATTTACGATGATTTTTTACAATTACTGCTCAAAGGTGTGATCACCAACATTAATTCTAGCTTGGCAGCGTCTATGGATGGATTGGGGGAATTTTTCCTCCATCGAGTGCTTTGGTTTCGTTCTTTTGTCGACATTTGAGAGGTGGATTTGGCACGTGATGGACCATTTTACGAATACAAAGAAGGCAGACATTAATCTAATGCAGTGGTTCTTAACCTTTTTAGTGATCGGCACCCTCTTGAATCTAAAATTAAGTTCTCGCACCCCCTTGAAAAATGTGCTTCTATTTCTTTATTTAGGAAATTACTTTCATTGCAAGATAATTTATTGATTGAAAAATAAACACATACATTTACATGTACATACAAAACAATATCTTAATTTTTAACGGTTACGTAATTGTTGTTTATTCATAATACTTTTGTGAAGCGAGGCTCCTTTTTTGAAGGAGCCAAGCGTAAGTCATCACTTGCATTGAAGCGATTTCTGGCTTTGGCTTTTATGTGCAAAAGTGATGAAAATCCCATTTCACACAGGCAGGTGGTGGCAAATGGTAAAAATGTCTGCAATGCTGCTTTTGCAAGCTGTGAATAAGGTTCTACAACAGAATTGTTCTATGTACAGTTTTTTAAATTCCATTTGAATACGTGCAATGACTCATACTTCAATAAGCCAATGGCTCATATTTTATTAAATCGCTGTCGCCCATCAAAACTTCTCGCGCAAGATTGTAACTTGAACGCTTCTCGAACAGGCGAGTGCCGAATCGTGAAAGGTTTGAGCGTTTGCACCGACAGCTTTATAAAAGAGGTTAATTCCAATTCAGAAGACATTATACGAGTTGGATGAGACATTTACTAGTTCCAGAAATGGAAAAACATATTCTGGGTGAGATTCAAGAGAGGCCCTACACAAGCAAAATCGATGTATCGACGCTGTCACCTGGTGGAGACACCTTTGAGCAGTTATAAAAAACCATTGTAAATAAGTAATTGTAAAATAATGATATAAAGAAACATTTTGTTTCATTTCCTGCGCAATTCTTGTATTTGCGCCTAAACACATCACTTACGCCCGTACATTGCTATACAAAAATGATTCTTTTAATGTGCTCCAACACCCCTTGTGAAGTTTGTCCCGTAAGTTCCGATCACCCTGTATAGGATTTGTAGTTTACTAATTTTGTAACAATTGGTAGGTAGATATTTGAATTGACGTCGTACTGGAGCAACACAACTGGGTATTGGCAACGGTCCGGAATCAAACCCGAACCGAGGACAACGCCACGCCATCTTGAACCACGGTCAGATGACGATTGTAACAATCGGATAACTTCAAAAGCTTGTTTTTAAAGTTTATTGTCCCCAAATGAGTTTGCCACTCGAAATCTGGCGAACCGATTCGCTTTGCATACAGCCGTACGACACGACCCACTTTCCGTCGGAGCCGTGGGATTCCCGACGCAAGCAGGAGCTTTGGTTTATGGCCCCAGGCGTTGCTCTTTTTGCGCCCAATCATCCCGGCCGGCCTCCATTAAAAGTAAGCGCCGGAGGAGCCGTTGATCTTGGGCACGTGTCCCTGACAGCGGCGGAGAAGAGCAAAAACTCGGGCCGACACTTTTGACGATGACTTACGAGCGCCGCCGAGCAGCAAGGGTTTTCAGTCGGGCCGTCATCTGCAGCGGACGGCCTCATTAGGCCCGCTGCCACTCACCGGGCCAGCTTTTGTTTCAGCTTTATTACAAGTGGCGGCAAACAACGGAAGGAATGTTCTGCGATTGTCACTCGCACAGACATCGGCTGGAGATCCCTTAACAGTTTCTTTCGCGATTTATTGCCACTCCGATCACGAGTCTTGCCACCGAACACGGCCACTGACATTTGCCGCACGCGGGTTTCGTGTGCCAGCATCCGGTCCGGAATGATTAAAAAAGTTAACCCTTTATTTATTTTCCGGTTAAATTTTGGATCTAATTGGACTTGTTCAAGTTGTCAATTTATCAATTACATAGAAATTGAAAGAGCTGCCATTTTTATGTTGAGGACACACATTCTCTACCTTTCTACGAAATGTACTCTTGACGTAAAAAGAGAATTCATTATTCCTTGTGTGTACTTTACAAAAAATACAAGACTATATACACCGATCTTTACTAGCATAGAGATTCGACCTCTTGAAAAATCAAAAAAATTCTCCTATCGATACTTCATAAACAAGTGCGATACACCAATTAAGTCGATAGAATGTCAGGATAACGCAGGAATGTATTGAAGAAATTGTGTTTTTTTTTGTGATGGGTGTATTAAAGTTTTTCATAAACAAAAGCTTTCAAATAAATCTGATGCAAATGTGAAAGCACAAGAAAATACATAAAGTTGACATGAATAATCCATTTCTTTTTAACACATGAACAGATAGATGAAAGCAGGGAAACAGCTGTCCCTGGAGAATCGTTTTGTTTGCAACAATTTAGCCTGAAAGACTCAAGAATCCACCTACATACTTCCCGCGAGTAATAAATGCTGTTTCAACATATAAATTCCACATTCCACATCTGACTGATACTTCGACTATGTAGTGGGAAGAAAACCCAACAGCCATCCCCAAAACAATGCAAAAATTAAATGTTCATGGACTTGATAACATCATAAACGGATGTTATGGACTTCCTTTTAATGGTGTAATCAATCAGTAAATCAAATAACATAAAAATATATCACGAGGGAAACACGAAACATTCAGGGATGAAACGGATATACGGCTGCTTTGATTCCACGATCTACGTCTTATCAGGAAAAATAAGCGAATGAATGATGGAAGGTTATAGATTCCAGATGGTAAGGATGGAGAAGGGGACGATTTAGAACATTGGACTCACTGAGTCGGCATGATAGGTTGGTTGGTTAGGATTTGCGGCACAAGGACCATGTTTGGCCAAGCAGCACCAAACGACGTCAAGTAAATGGCCATTAGGGTGGTCCATTCAGATATCAATAAGGTTTTATCGAATTTCAATTTGCAATAGAGATAAAAGTTCAAATACAAGCCTTCAATACATACACAAATACATTTTTAATCAGCGTCTTGAGCCCTTTAACGAACGCTATATTTTAGTCTTTTAGTAGAAAAACTATCTCTTTCCATAAAAATGTTACATGTTCAAAAATATACAAATGTTTTAGAAACTTTAAAAATTTATATGTAGACAACCCAATGAATGCAGTAAAAACATTTTTCGGACAGGTACAATATTTTTCAATGGCACAGATGAGAAATTCAAAAATTCTGAAATTTTGCAGTTTTTGCAATATTATAAAGAATTAAATATACATTTACAAAGTTCAAAAAATATATAAATTACGATATTTTTACAACTCTAAATTTTGTGTACTGGATTTTAAACATTATTTATAATTAAGCTAGTTTATACTGTGTTTCATAATCACATTTTTGGCACAATTCGTCGTGATTTTATCTTAGCTCGTGTGAAGCCATTACGTGTGTCAGATTACACATTTTTCAACCACCTGTGTGACAATGGTAGCGAAGAAACTAAAAAGTTTGTGCAGCTGAGATTTGAAACGTTTGTTAAAATACTAGGTGCGAGTTACTAAATCCGTCTTGGATCGAAGTTTATTTATGGAATTTGAAAATTATGTTTTTGCTTTAATCATTCTCTCTCTAGCACTCAACTCTCCTTAGTCTCAATTGGTGAATATAGTGACGTTCATCACTGATCATTGTAGGAAGCATAATCTCGGGGTGAAGGAAGTATATAAATTTTGTTGAATGAGATTGAATGAAAATAACAGCTTTTAGTTTTTTACTTAAGCAATAAGAATGCGTGTATCGTTTTAAACACATTCAGAGCTCAATATTCGAAGAAAGAATGGTACATTATCTTTTAGCAAGCTGGTGTGAAACAGTGCAACTTTTCTCTTCTAAAAAGTACTCCATGGTAGAGTTGGGTTACACTACTATACAGGGTGAGTCTAAATTGTTTTTACAAAATAAGAGGGGTGACAGTACCCATCCAGATGAGCAATAATTACCATGGAACATAGGGCCGCATTCCACTCTGAGAGGCAGAAAAGAGTCAAATTAGAATTTCAAAATGAACTTACAACAGTGTTGGGAAAGCAAATGAACGATACCAAAAGTTGCACAATCTGATTTATTGATCAGAGAAAAACTCACAGCAAGTGCTCAAAGTGGCGCGTGTCGTTGCACAGTTCACACCGGCGAAGGAATGACTGGCTCTCGAAGATTCCTGGTGTTGTGTGAATTTTGTCTGCGGCAACACCGATTCTCGCTACGAGATCTTCAGCCGAGTCCACAGGCGTCTGGTACACTAAAGATTTCATGTGTCCCCAGAAGAAAAATTCCAGTGGGTTGAGGTCCATGAGCGAGGAGGCCAAGCCACAGGTCCGCCACGTCGTGCGGGATATGTGGCATTCAAGAAACTTAGGAGATATGCTATGTAGGCAGGTACAAAACGACGTCAGAGGCGATGACTTGTTCATGCTCAACGCGTTTCGACTTTACTCTTTTCTGCCTCTCAGAGTGGAATGCGACCCTATGTTCCATGGTAATTATTGCTCGTCTGGATGGGTACTATCACCCCTCTTATTTTGTAAAAACTATTTAGTCTCACCCTGTATTTACTATTGTATCGTAAGTTAATTTTTGTAGTGGTAGCTAAGTTCGCCACAATCACATGTGTACCATATTGGTGCATAAACTCCTAAAATAAGTTCCGAAATAGTTTTTATATTCAATGGGATTCTTACATGACATTTAATATCTTAGGATGCGATTTGCTATCGTCAGCAGCTCGTGATAATTCTGCAGGTTTACAATTAGCTAAATTCGAAGAACGTTGTTCAGACAATATAACTTTGCAAATGCTGCATAAACATCGTTAATCTAAACTTGTATCCTGATGGTCAACCTCGGTATTTTGTGGTACTTTTAATTAACGTCACAATGGAGCAACACAACGGGCTATTGGCGATGGTCCGGGATCATCCCCGAAGGGAAAGATCCGAGGACAGCACCACGTAATTTTGAACAAAAGTCAGATGACCAGGTCAGTACCTGAGCTGGTACCCCATTCTCCAAACTTCCACACCACTCTAACGTGAGGACATTTGAGGCCACGATGGATCTAACTTGCCCCAGCCCTTTTTGTACACGACGATCTTTGATTGAATTCGAACTCGCAACCCTCCGGTTGCTAATTCGTTACTCTTCTAACAGGGCTACCGCAACCCGAAAGATCCGAGGACAACACCACGTAATTTTGAACCACGGTCAGATGAAGAGGTCACACCTGAGCTAGGAAAATCCTGTTGAGAACACAATATTGATCACACACCCTTATAAGTGATTTAAGGTTTAACTTATTTATATCAGTTATAACTTCATATACCGTTCTTAATTTTACTGGTAGCTAATTTATTTAAGGTTAACTTATTTTTACTAGAATATTTAGGTCCCTTTAATTTCGATATCGAAGGTTTAGGTTCTCTAATAGGTAATATTGGTGATTTTTGGCAGCTGCACGTACTTTTTTAATCATTTCGGTAGTCAGGGATACATACACCTTATGCTTCCTTTCTTCTCTTTCCCAGCCGACCAACATTTTCCCCTTATAAAATTTTATTCGTTTCAACAAAATCCATCGAACTTATTGCCATTTTTTATAATGTTTGACGGTCGTTTCTGGTTGTCCTTTAAGTGGTATCTTTTGAATACTACTATAAGATGTAGAAAATAGGACACATTTACAAAACGCATTATCAAACAAGGTCTCTTCGAGAGTTTTTACTTTCAAATCATTAGTTAGTATTATCTTTCACTTTAGAATATCTTAAGAGGTATTTAAACTAAAAGGGGCAGTAGAAATCTATTCAATCACCTGATCGCGCGACCCAAGATGTTCGTTTCAAAGCGCCTCATGCATTACATACCTGATACCGCACAGTAATTTCAGTGTCGAGCTTTTGTTGCTTTCTTTCGATGCTAGTCCGCAGGAAAAGGAAACTAAGATCTTGTCATGAGGGGCAAGTTGATTCAATGGGACAGAATTCTGCCCTTTTACTTAACGTAGCACCAAAACGAACAGTGCAATGGCGGCGACCGATTGGTGCTATGCTGCCGAAAGTAAGGGATGTGGAATAGGAAGTAACACGTGTCATGTGTATACTTATGGCCATTGCCATTTCCTTCACACCAGTATCATGATACTGAGCACTTTATCAGTTCTTCCCAACAAACCATTCTGGGCCCACAAATGTTTATATAATTCTAAGAAAACAGAAATTAAGCAATATTTATATGCTCAAACTGTTGAATATTTAAAAGCAATGGTGTACGCCTGCCAACTTTTATTATAGCAGCGTAAACATTTTCTGCACTAATCGTCTAAGGCAGGTAGGTAGGTATTTAACTAACGTCGCACTGGATCAACGCAACGGACTGTTACTAATCGTCTTAGATAAACTCGCTCTGGTGTGCGAATACCTTCCATACACAAAATCCGAATAATTTGAATCACACTATAAAACCATCCAAAATCAGAAATTCCAATTTATGCGAAAGAGTAGGTTGTTGAATTAAGTCGCTCTGGATTAACACAACGGGCTGCTGGCTACTATCCGGGATCCATTCCAAAGGAAAAGATCCGAGGACAACACCTCGTCATTTTGATTCACGGTCAGATGACGAGGTCAATACCTGATCTGTCACCCCACTCTTCAAATGTCCACTATAAGTCAACGTAAGGACAGTTGAAGTGACAACTAAGGTCGGTGGACGGCGCCCCAAGCAACCCTTTTGGTTACTACAGACCGTAACACATCTCCCATAGACATATCAAAAATCCGGACAGCCGCTACTAAAAGTTGTTCTTCAATTCAGCTAGCCGGGCAAACTATTAGCAGCATTGGGATTGATCTCGGAACCCTACGTTCTTCTACCGTCGTGTTGCGTGGCTCACAACGACCTTGTCTCCAGACTGTGTTGATCCCCGAGAACGCTATTTGATGGCCGCGGGGAGACTTTAATACGAGATGATTCCTGGAGTAAATCGTTTGGGGGGAGGCACGTTGGATTTTATTCCGGCCCACATCCCGGATCCCGATCACGCTTCCGGGAGTTGAAATGCGGAAGCAGAGCGCGGCTCTGTTTGTGCAGGGCCGGGAATCGAATTAGGGGCCGAAAGGAGCGCAAACACCATTCGGGCGAATATCAAATGTTTGTTCTTTCGATTCGAAATGAGAACTCCCTTCGCATAATGAAGTTCCCGCCGAATGAATGGACACACGCTCGGCCATCAGTAGAAATGAAAAAATGCATCCAACCTCCCACGAAGGAAAGAGGGAATCGATTTCTTCCGAAGGTGCACCACCCTCCCGAAGTAGGTTTCCCTCGGGTATCCAAATGCATGTTTGTCAGTGAGATCGGAGGAGAAAACGAATGGAACCAAACGAAACATCTTATTAAAGCAAAGTTTTTAGAATATTTAAACTACGATTTCGAGCTTTTAAATGCACATACGGGGACAGCTCTGAAAATATATTTCTGTCGAAAGACTTGTACACTCATGTCCAAAAGTTAAGCAGAATTGCTGTTTATGCGAATATTTCAGAAAATCTACATCGGAGTGGAAATGTGATGCTGAAGTTTAATATGGCGCATGGGAACCTCTGGTACCCACGCATGCTGCACAACGATTTCCAATACTTTCGATGAGGGTATGGATGAGTTGTGTGCTCAAAGAGTTCCAACCCGCAAGGGAAGCAGTTTTCTATTCCGGAACGGAGCTTGGTGGGTGGCGGAGGGCTGCAATATGTCTCCCGAGCATATCCCACACAGGATATGTAGGATTCAGATCAGAAGAGCTGACAAGCCACTGCATTCGGTGGATATCTTCACTTTGAAGAAAGGCGTCGATCAGGACTGCACGGTGATAAGGCGCGTTATCATCCATGAATATGAAACCAGGACTGACAGCACCTCGAAACAGGCGAACGGTGGCTCAAGGACTTCGTCTCTGTATCTTTGACCGGCGACAGATTCCGTGTCAAAGATGTGGAGGTCTGTGCGGCCGTCCGTCATGATGCCTGCCCAGACCATGACTCCCCCTGAAGGAAAGCGATGAATTCCGGTGATGCTTTCCATGGTGAAAACACGTTTCACGTTCTCTCCAGATCGTGGTACGACGAGAATCAGTTTGCAGACTAAATCTGGAGTAGTCACTGAACATGACATTGCCCCATTGTTGTCAAATCCACTGCCGATGTTTCAAACTCCAATGTAAACGCGCGCATTTCCGTGCAGACGTCAGGGGAATGCAAACTGCTGGTCGCATGGTGTAGAGACCAACGTGTCTGAGTCTCCTGTAAACAGTTTGTTTCGAAACTATTACTCCTATGGCGGCTGTCAGGGCTGAACCCAGTCGTCTGGCAGAACGGTTCCTCTGACGTCGCGCAGTTATCATCAAATATCGGTCTTGCCGAGCGGTTGGCCGACCTGGTACTGGTCGTCGGGTAACATCTCCAGTGGTTTGAAAATTCTGCCAGTCTGGAGATCACACACTGAGGCGCATTCAGAATTCGAGACGTTTCGGTTTGGGATCGACCGGATTCCAGCATTCCAATAATTCGTCCCTTCACAAACATGTCCAGTTGGCATCTTTGTGGCATATTTCTTCCTCATTGATTGTTAACAACGCTCCGTACCATAGCAATTTCGAAATTTCTGTGTAAACTGGTCATGCCGCTCGAGGCCGTTTTATACTCGTTGCGACGTGCGCCGGTGCTTTGCGCATGTCGACTGAACTGTTTTGTATATGCACAATGTTTTACCTTCATCCCACGATTCTCCACAAGTGATTTTGAACCATTGTATATATCCATATTTTTTCGCATTTTACGAATTATGCTTAACTTTTGACATGAGTGTAGGTAAGAGAACGCAAAAGATTAGATTTTATGTTTTCAGTGTATTTGGATGGATTAAAATTGATCCAGGTGTTATTATTTGAGATTCAAAATAATTTTGAGTGTTCTCCCATTTCTGTAAATATTCGAAGTGCCATGGTAAATGCATTTTATAAGTATCAGTCGTTAATGCTCCCTTTGAATCAACAGGTGTTGTTCTCGTCATTGGACTGTGATTGAAAATAACGAGTCGTGGTCCTTGGATCTTTCCCTTCTGGATGGATCCCGGACCGTCGCCAGTAGTCCCCTGTGTTTTTCCAGTGTGACGCTAATTAACTACCTACCTACCTTTTGTATCAAAACTTTTGATTTATGAATTTATATTATTTTTTTGTGTTCTTTCCATTTTGTGTGTGTACTTTTTTTTAACCCTTTGCTCTATTGCCACCCACAAATGTAAATGCAAAAAAAAAACTTGAATCATTGAATCTCGTAAGCATCAAATGACGACGGGTTTTTCTGCTGTTATAGGCTACGGGACATTTGTTGGCTCAATTTTTGATGATATACCAAATGCTCTTAATAATTCTGGGTTCTAATTGTGCCACTAGATAATTAAATTTCATTTCCTCAGAAATTACTTGATAAAATAATATTTCAGATTTATTTTCCTAAAAAGGATACTGTAGGTCATTTTAAATTCCAAATTATTCTGATCTTGAAAAAAGAAAAAGCCTGGACATGTTATAATGAGCGTACCTTTTCTTAATTTCACGATCTAGTACAAGAATTTGTGAAGAACTGATATTTTGTTTACTTGCATTATTCTTATTTCATTAATATATAAAAAAACTTTAGTGGTGTTGATGAGTTCATGGAGAACCTGGCTCCAAAGGGACCTCAATGTCCGGTATTGATGGCATAGCCCTTGATAAATGTGCCTGCCTTGGAATTTGGGGATCATAATACTTTGGAAGATTGATTAAGAAAAGAACTAAATATATATAAATTGTATATATTAAAATATATATTAAAGTATAAATATATATTTAAAAGTTCTTTTAATGTTGAGGTTATATTTTTTTATGTTGAAAAGACTGCAACTAGGTTAAATCCATCCAAAAGTAAATTTGTTTGATTTAAACATTGAAAATAATTATATGCGTAATGGTGTTGATGAGGTAAAAACTTGAGTCATCTCATATTTGTGGAACATCTATTAACTAATCGTTTTTACCATTTGCCTTGCCACATACCAAACAAATATCAAGAAAAAGAACAAATAATTAATTCTGACTATTGAAATCAAATATGTTAATAAAAATTTTTTGCTAAAAAATATAATATATTAACCGTTTGACTACGGCCGGGACAACAGTCGTCCCATATTCAGGTAACGGAATAAAAGCGCCGTAGTGTAAAGGTTAAACTAATAAATGAATCGTTTGACGAAATATGTATCACATTTTACTTTCGAATACATAAATATTGTTTGGTAAAGTATGTAGCAGATATTTCACTCACAACATATATTTTATTACCAAAAAGGGGAAAACAAAAATGAACCTACGTTACCGCCTGATATGACGAATGTGCAAAAATGACATTAAAACCCAGGAACCTTCAAGATACTTCTTTAAGCAATTCGATTTCCAAGAAATGTTTTTCAGTTAATGCGTTCTAATATTTCCGAGTCAAGTTTCACATTTTGTGTGTGACAGCTTGTGTTTATATTTATCTTTAAAATGGCAACATTCGAAACGATCCACCTCAGACTCTAGTGATATTCCTTGATAAGAACTTTTCCGCACAGTCATACCTACGTCAGCATATGCGAGGACGCGAATTTAAGCGAGAATAAAAAAAAAACCGCTCTTTGCATGTCGGCGAACCTCTGTGTGCGCCGAAATCAATCTCTCATTCCACAATGACTGCGGAATGCGAGGAAGATAAGTTTTTATGAATCGTCCATCGACTCCCCTTCCTTATTCTCCGTCCTTTTTTATTCGGGGAGAGAGAGAATTGAAGGGAAAGAAAAACAGAAATTCTCGAGGCAGAAATAAATTGCTTTCTGTGAGAAAACATTTTTCAAACTCTGACGGAAACAAAGAAGTGTCCCCCTCACCCCAACCCTCTTCCGCTTCGCCGGGCTCCTCCCTACTTATTGTTTCCCGAATCTCTTGTTTCCACTGCTATGGAAATGAGCCGCTTGGGAGCACAACGGGAACGCGCTTGTTATTTCCAACTTAGACCTCACATCTATATCCATCTATACATTTAAATAATACATATGGATGGATGGATATATGTAGAAATACGTGCACAGGACGAATCTCGGAGTCAGAATTATGTACTCTATGTACGGTAGATAGGTAGATTACCCTCCTGGTGGGTGTCTCGACGCGGTATCTCGTCATTTGAACAACAGGTCAAATCTTGATGGACGAGATATCTCGCCTTTAGAAAAACTCACCTGATTTTGAACTCGTCATCACCAAAATACTGCAATATCTTCATCATTCGGAATTCAGTCGGCAATATTGATGAAATATCTCGTTGTTAGCAAAACTGGTCAAATCTTGATGGGCGAGATATCTCGTCGAAACCACTTGGAGGATTAACGTCGCACTGGAGCAACACAACGAACTATTGGTGACAGATCCGGGATCGATCTCGAAGGGAAAGACCCGAGGATAATGCCTCGTCATTTTGAACCGCTGTCAGATGACGATGTCATCACCTCACTCTTTAAACGTCCACACCACGCCAACGTGAGGACATTTGAGGTCACGACAGATTGAAAGTGCAGCAGGCCAAGGGTACACGACTGTCTTTGGTTGACTGAAAACGATTGATCGATTTTTGGATCGAGTTTCGAACCCACAACTCTCCTGTCGCTAATTCGTGACTCTTTCAACTGGGCTACTACGGTCCATAAATATTTGGAGGTATGTATGTTATGTGTATGTAATGCGCCAAACAAAATTTCCTGTTATTAATTACCGATTACAGCGTTCTGTCTCGTAGAGAAAATATAAAAGTAGAGTGAGCAATGGAGCATCAATCAACTTTTTTATGTGCATAGGATCATCTGACCAAAACTAGAAGTAACGCGACCCTTTGACTACTTTCATCTACGGTTGTAAACGAACATTGATCATGTGATTGGTCTACGGGATGGTAGAAAACGTCCACGCATTGATGCATCATCTGATTGGTCCATGCGACATAGCAGACTTTGGCAATTTCACCATTTTTGTCGCCACTCTATAGAAATATACACTCCCATATTTAGCGTGCCATAAGATGTTGTATTGCCAAACAAGGCGATAAAATGCCAAATCGGCCAATCAAGACAATTTTTCGTGGAGTGGTCACGTGACTAGTAGTCGACACGTTGTGTTGGTGTGTTGGTCACTTTTGGAAGCTCCTCTGAATAGCAATGCTCAGTCTACTTATATTTCACGTCTATATTCCGTCTTCCTTAATCAATCGTATGACTTCTCTATTTTTCCTTACTCAGAGATTTGCTTCCTCGCCGCGACCTGCCAACCAATCAAATTACCTGCATCGTTTCATTACTCAAACTTCCCCACATCGAAAATAAGGGGCTCTAATTCCGAGAGTTACATGAAGGTGAGAGGGCTAGTCGACAGGTCACCGTGGCCCATTGGGTTTGCCCACTGCGCTAGCAACCTGCTAGTTGCAGGGGATGCAAATTCGATTCATCCCTGGATGTATTTCTCTCTTCTGTGTTTGTAAAAATTTCCTTCCATCGTTTACTTGACGTTGTCTTGTGTTTAGTTTAGCACAGCCTGGCCAAATATGGCGCTTGCGCCATACAGCCAACCAACCATTCTAGCTGATTCGACGTAATTGAGAATTCTTAATAAATATCTTTTTGTGTCAGACATAGTTTTTCAAGTATCACTTTCTCATTTCTTATCCAGCATTATACTCGATTTATTTAGATCCCGATATATTTTTATATATCACATAAAGACACATAAGACATGAGTAGGTTTTAATTGCCTTCCAATCGATCTGTCTAGTGTTAAGGGTGCTTCTGGATCAAAAGGTTCCTGGTTAAGGATTCTGAGATTAACTCTCCAAGTGGTTTCGACGAGGTATCTCTTCCATCAAGATCTGACCAATTTTGCTAATGGCGAGATATTTCCTCATCAAGATATGGCCGATTTTTTGATGATGACGAGATTAAGATCTGGTCAGTTTTCTTCTAATGACAAAATACCTCGTCCATCAAGATCTGGTCAGTTTTTTTGCAATGACGAGTTTCCTCGTCGAGACAACCACCAGAAGGGTTAAGGCATGGATTCTTGTCCATTTGTTGTTACCTCTCTATAAACAAGTTGTGCGCACAATGAGTGGATGCATATGAGGTGCAACGCTAACCCATTTTCGGTGGCACACTAGGCTAACGTTAGACGGTTTACCAATCCGCCCGAGTAGTGCCATAACGATATTAAGTTCAATAGTCCAGGAATTAGCAAATAAAAAGTTTTAAATGTGTCCTTTCATTAAAGTCGGATCTTTCCGATCTTGGGGATTGATTCCGGACCGTCGCCAATAGCCCGTTGTGTTGCTCCAGTACGACGTTAATTAATTAATTAACATTACCTTTCATAAGGAAATTCGTTTTTCAGTTGTGGGTCACACCTTGGAATTGTGGATCCTTTCCCCGTTTGAGCAGCCAGCTCGTCTGTGGGCTCTTCACGTGATGGTGGTCATGGCCAGGAAGAACACGTTTTACGCTATATATGTCTACGGGGCTGAAGATGTAATAGAAGAGAGCCTGGGAAGAGTTTGGGGTATGGATTTGGATATCGCGATTGACGATTAAATATCGACGAGACAGTAATATTGCGAAACAGAAATTGAAAATGGTAGATTATTTTTTAAAGAAAGCGTTTAGTAGTTTAATTTTTCTTTTCCCTATTTAAATAAGTGTACATCCCAACTCACAAACAATCTATTCTTAATAGATTCTTAATATGTGACTATAATATGATAGGTAGTTGAATTAATGTCGTACTGCAGAAACACAACGGGCTTTTGGCGACAGACGGGAATCAATCCCGGACAGAAAGACCAAGGACATCTCGTCATTTTGAAACACTGTCAGATCACGAGGTCAACACCTGAGCTGGCACCCCATACTCCAAACTTCCCCACCACTCCAACGTAAGGCAATTGCAGCCATAACAGACTTGACGTGAACCAGTCCCCACGTACACGACGGCCTTTGGTTGGATTGAGTTTCGAACTCGTAACCCTCCAGTTGCCAATAAGCTCTCTTCCCACTGGGCCACTGTTGCACTCTGAAATGTGGTTTGTTTTGAGTTTTATAGAACAAGTTCAGTTAGTGGCCAAGCTGCGCCAAACGCAAGATCAAATATTCCCAATAAAAACAGCCAAAGTAATTAATAAAACTGTAGTCTAAAAGTTATGTTTTCAAATATTATAAAAAAGTCTAAGTGAAAAACATTAAAGAAGTTGAAAAATATAAATACATCATAAAGGGAATAGTAGGTGCCTCTTAAAAACCTTAAAAAAGATGAGAAATTATGCATATGAATGAGGACAACTATATTCTTTTGAAACATGAAAATGAAAACTACGTTTTAAAAATCCAGAACATCGTAAAAAAGGAGAGTGCAGAGTGGAGAGGAATATGGAAAAACTAGAAGTGGAAAATGGTACATAGAATTTCCGTCGGTAATTTAGAGGTATTGAGACCGTTGGTCATTTTAGCATCGAGACCTTAAAATGAGGAAATGGATCAAACTGAATGGAATAATTGAGAGAGCACATTTTAATAATTAAACAGAGCTCCATCGAAGGAGAATAATCGAAGGAGAAGAATGAGCGAGCTATTACCGAACCCAAACAGAGCGCGCACTCATCTCAGATGACACACTCGAAGCTAATAGGACGGCGTTTCAAGAACTTCCACCGGTTCATCCAGGAGTCGGAAATTGGGCATGAGTCCCTTTTAATACAACGGACGAGATCATTTCGCGAGCATTATCTCTGCGGCATCCATCATCATTAGCCTGCACCCCCTCCGCCTTCGTCCTCCCATTCGATAGCTCTTCCGGTTAAATAATCCGATTTTCGAAAATGAAAAAAAAATCGCTCTCCGCAGCCACGAGGTCTCTTTCGGTGGAATTTTCTCTTCACTCCGAAAAGGAATAAATCAATAAGCGACGAACGAGAGAATCGTAAAAGAAGTGAATTAAAAAAACTGATCTGAGTGGATTTGCCTCAGAGACGTGAAATATAAGAAGACTGAACATTGCTATTGAGAGGAGGTTCAAAACGTGTGATAGACTAGTAGTCACGTGACTGCTCAGTGAAAAATTGACTTGGTGGGTCGATTTGATATCTTATCGTCTCGTTTGGCATACATCTTATGACAGGGTAGGTATGTGAATGCGCATTTCTATAGCGTGGCGGCATAAGTGGTCAAATCATCAAAGTTTACTACTATCAGATGATCAATTAATAGACCAATCAGATGAGGAATCAATGGATGGGCGTCTTCTCTCGCCCCGTGGACTATTCCGTTGATGAATTTTAGTTCTACCGAGTAGACGAAAGCAGTCTAAGTGTCACGTTACTTCTAGCTTTGGTCACATGATCGTGGGCACATAAAAGGTTACCATTGCTCAGTCTACTTTTATATTTATTCTATGGTTTGCCCACTGAGCTAGCATGCGAGTTCGAGGCTACGCAGGTTCTATTGCTCCCTCGGTGTATTTCTCTCTTTTGTGTCAGTAAAGCTCTCCTTTGTGTACGTCTATTTACTTGACTTTGTGTAGCAGAGCTTGGCCAAATGCGACCCTTGCGTCGTAAAACTCAACATACCAGGGATCATCTGAACATTTCTATAATTAGCAAGACCGTTCCAGAGGCGTTATCTGTCCGAAACTCAATAAACCGTCCCCTCCTCCCCAAAAGCATTTAGTTTTCACCAGGTCATCCTTATTCAGAACGTTTTGAGTTTTCTCATATAAATAAAAAATAAAATGCATAAATTCAAAAGTATGTTTTATCCGAATCGCAAAAGTGCTTACAAGTAGAGACGAATAAAGTATGAAGCGTTACGGATATCGTAGCATTTGCTGCTGGACATTTTTATGGCCTATCTTGGTCGTATTTTCGGTCGCTCCTTCTTTTCTGAACACGTGCTAGTGCACACCAATCACGAACGGCTCTGATAATTGGCCCTTCATTTGAAGACTCAACGTGTAAGTACGAGTTCTGACCCAAAATCATTCAATCTTATTTTTTGTTTTTTTATCCAACATCACAATGGAGTCAAGACTTGAGCAGATGCAATCTAGGATCTTCACGCGTGTGATTTTTCGTAGGCCCCCGTAGTTCCTGTTAGGAAGCTGTGCTGTTATGTTTGCACATGCAAACTGTGTCATCCACATCCATATTTACATCTAATTCGATCATTGTACCATACATACTGGAGAATGTAAGCCAAAGTTGATCCGGATATAAAAAATTAACCACCATTGAAAATGGGTCCTACTTAGATGGACTAATTTTCAATGGTGGCTATTTTCCATATTTCCAAAATGTTTAAAAAATTGAATAGTTTTAAGTAACAAAATTCGGCTACTACAGCAACTCTAGAATGAATTTAATTAACAGATTCATTAGAAATAGTCAGTTGTTTGTAACAATAAAGGCATAACTCCGCAGACTGAGTCAGAAACAGAGATAGTGATCGAAAAGCAGTATCATTAACTCATCTTCTCAAAAGCTTTTATGCAAGTAATTTACATTTCGAAGAATTATAACACAATTTTCATTTAATTTTGATACTTCCTCTTCTAAAAAACTTCGATTTACACTGAAAATTGTTTCACTAGACGAATATAAATGAATGAGAGTTTATTTTCAAAGATCGAAATCGTGAATATAGTTAAATAGTGCATACTGAATATATGGAAGTTTGTTCTCCGCTGGTTAGATTGAACTAACCGATTACGTTGATAGAACTCGGATGGCAGAATATGTGGAACAGATTGTTTGAACTGATATGTCCCGTACATTCATTTACTTCGCTGCTAATTATGCAAATACCATATATGAGTGGAATTAGGAGAGTGTATATGTTATTCATTTGATAGTGAAAGTCTGTCATGTGAGATACACAAATACAGCATCAATCAATATGTCATGTAAATATAAAGCTCTGATTAATTAGCTGTTATTCGAAATGAAACAGATATTTGAATATATTGAAAGGAAATTGTTCTTAAAGCACAAACATATACAGGATTACTGTAATTATATCCAATAATATATTTTTTCTATCCCGATAAATTAGTGGCCCTGAAAAAATCTCCAGCTCATTTGAAATATATTTCTACATTTGCATGAGGTAAATTCACCAAGAGAGGTTTCGCCTAATTTAGGACACAAATTCACTTCTCAGATAACATAATTCCAAGTTTTGAAGTCAAGTTTTATTTCTGGTTTTCTGTCCACCATGAGGACAAATACGTCTTCGTAGTTGTCCCATTTAATCTCCATCTCGATGGAACACTTTAATACCGTTTTTGAGGAGTGGTAACAAAACTTACCTTGCATCAGGTTTTGGTAACGAAGTGCATTTCTTCAACTTCCCTCCTTTAACCCTTCAAGTGGTTCGACGAGATATCTCGTCCATCACGATCTAACCAACTATCTTATGACGAGACAACTCGTCACCAAGAGAGTGCTAATTGTTTGATGATGACAAGATCAAGTCCTGGTTAGTTTTCTTCCAACGAAGATATATATGTCAATATTTTTCCAATGACGAAATATCTCGTCCAAATAACCATTAGAAGGGTTAAATCACTATTACTTCCTACCAATCACTTAGACTACCAATAAAAATCGGTCTCAAAACTTCTTCCCTTTGTTACCGTTTTCCTGAATCGTAACACAGAGAAACATTGAGGGGTTAGTTGCTGCTAATTTCCACGTCTAGCTTCAGCTAGACCCAATCCACAAGTCCATTCACCCTCACAAAGTCATACACCAAAAGAGATTCAGAAAACAGGATGTCTCGGGACAACCCCAGCACCCGAGAATGTGTCCTGGGGAGGCCTGGTCAGATTGGCATTTAAGGCAAACAGGATGAATCTTGCGACCTCAGCAAAATGTGAGAAACCTCAGATGGTCACTGAAAAAGCGGGAGAGCGCTGTCTGAATATGTCTAGCAACTGAGAGCAAGGGATCTTCCGGGACGACCCCCACGATACCAAGAGTGTGGGGAATGAGAGGGGTTAGTTCATACCTTTGGTGTAAGGGAATTTCTTCGACGACCTCCGAACGTTACACATTCAGGGAAGAAAATCACCTAAAGTACCAATAAAAACCGGTCTCAAAACTTCTTCCCTTTGTTACCATTCTTCTGAACCGTTACACAGAGAAACAATGAGGGATTAGTCCATACCTTTGGTGCAATAGAATTTATTTCTTTGACGACCATCGAAAGTGGTGAGGCACATCCAGCGTGAAAAATCTTTTATACATCGCACTAAAAGTTTTAGTGCGATGTAAGGAACAAGATATCAGTTGAGAGTCTAAGACTGTGGTGCCACAGGTAAGATGGTCGTAACTCTCCATGGTTTGAATAAATGAGGAAAAGGAAATGCGTTGAAGGGCAGATCGATTTTATTCTTCAATGACTGACGGAATAAGCGTGTGTGTGGGAGAGACGTATTAGGTATGGCGGGTAAAATGGGCTTCATTGTTCAAATGTTCCGGGGCAAAATGTGTATAAATAGAGAGCAGAGGAAGAAATCCTATTATTCTTCGTGCGGAAAGATATTCGAGGGGTTTTATTTCGAACTTTTTAGATTGAAGATGCATAATGCATGAGCACTCTTTATGCTCTCGGAATGAAAGTCGATATTCTCTGAGACTTTAATGCTCTTCAGCGATGGTAGCTTTTCCACATCTGCAATCAGGTTCGCCTCTGATTTCCTTCCCCGCCATAGTTCTTTCCGATCAATGTATCAGGTGATTTCGGATACGAAGCAACGTTTCCCAAACACTCGCAGGGTTCTTTGAGATGATATTAGGTGTTCCGTGACGAATAAAACTCCGTTTCTCATAGTACGTTTGTTCTTAGACATTAGATGGTACATGAAACTATATGGAGTTTTTCAAACACTATTAGGTAATTCGGGACACTGAACTATTTCTTCCAGTAACGTTAGAGATATTAGATGCCAAGTACTGCACCTTAATCCTCCCACTGGTGATCGAAAGGAAGTTTGCCATGGGAAAGAAATTGTTCCTTGAGATACTGGAAATTTTGGAAATAAACACCGTTTTTTGAGCTATTTCCTCTTTTAGTATTTGTAGAGATATTAGGTGCCATGCCAAAATTGAAAAAAAAGAGAATGATTTTATGCAGTTCCTTTACAAGTATACAAAGATAGCACATTTTAAGGGTTCGAAAAGTTGTTTGTAACCACATGTAAGAAAATCAGGTCGTTGTTTGGGATTTTCTTTTTGCACACCATACGGAGGTATTTTTGGCTGATTATCCTTAGGATGTAGGATGGTTGCCAAGTTGATTGAGATTTTATGGCGCAAGGTTTAAAATTGGACAAACTGGCCTAAAGTGGGGTTTAAAGCAATCCTCAAAGCAATAGACAAACCAAAAATAAAAGGCTAGTTCCAAATTACCACAGGTATAATAACATAAAAGCAAATTAAAGTCACTATCCCACATTATTAAAACAGTGAACCGTAGGGTGAGGGGAAAGCATATCTACACCCACTGGCTTTCACATCTTCATCCAGGAAGATTAAGATGTTTTGTTCCCCTGTTGCTGGACACTTTTACACAAAACAACGCATGAACAGGGCATTTGGTCTTGGTGTCTTCTTGACAGTGGGAAATTAAAGGCTTAATAATTGGGGTCGCCCACTTTGTCACATGCCCACAAGTATGTATGGTGGAGCCCCAAACGATAGACATGAGGCAAAAGTCACAATCTGTGCACAAATGCACCAATCTCCAGTTCCTAGTGAGAGAGCTGTTCAAAAATTTTAAATACAATTTGTAAACTCTTCTACCCTTGTCTGAGGACATCCACTTGTCCTGCCAAACCTTTTCTTTTAGTTTCTTTTTAACCCTCCTGATGGTTGTCTCGAGGAGGTGTCTCCTCATTAAGCAAAACTGACCAGATCTTGATGGACGAGATATCTCGTTATTAGAAAAAAAAGACTAGATCTTGATGGACGAGATATCTCGTTATTAGAAAAAAAAAGACTAGATCTTGATTTCGCCATCATAAAAAAAATCGACACTATTTGGATGACGAGATATATCGACATTGTCAGAATTGGTCAGATTCTGATGGACGAGATATTTCGTCGAAACCAGTTGGCAGGCTAAAGTGTGAGACCTGTAGACCCAGTGGCTCGCTTTGGACTTCTCTACTGTCAGTGGCAGATTTGGATAGTAAATTTGCCATTTCGTTGCCTGTAATTCAAGTGCGACCTTGGATTCACACAGATCTAGGAGGAAGGGTCTGGAATCAAGAAAAGGCGTTGGTGTTTTTCTTGGTGGCTGAAGGAATTGCCTATCGCCGAGTGAAATTTGTAAATCGTTTGGTGAGTACACTAGGACTAGACAGAGATCTACAGTTTTGACAGCATGTAATGTAGGAAAACTTGATAGACCAACAGCCGTCAAGAACTGGGGCAAGAATCAGCGAAACGGTCGCACATTAGTGCAAGATGATATTTTCTTTCGCATTGATACGGAAAATAAAGTTCGCAAGTTCTGCCAACGTGCACCAGATATTTTCACGTCTCTGAACCTCTTAGGAAATCATACCAAACCAATCGATATGAACAATTACTTTTGTTTGATTCCTTTACACTTTTCATTGAAATCACTACTTTTCATAGATCTACTCAGGTCCAAATAAAAAAAAATTTAAAACCTTGTCTGGTCAAAAACAGTTTTTTTTATTTCATTAAAAGATAAAGACAAAATGTATACAAGAAATGAGAAAAAACAAAATTTTTTAATATTCCTCTATTTTCAAAAGCAACTTGCATCAACGTATGCATAAATTAGTTTTTAAAAAGCAATGAGTTTTTTTATGTAATTAAAAAATATAGACAAAATATATACAAGAAATGAGAAAAACAAACTTTTTAAATATATCCACTGTTTTCAAAAGCAACTTGCATCAGCTTATGTATAACTTTGACACGTTCTTTCTATTCTTCTTGGTTAGTCCCCACTATTAGTGTCTTGAATTTTTGTAGTCTTTTGTAGCAACGTGTTTCAATAGTTCACGAAAACATATTGCGCGGACAACTGTTCTCTATCACAAGGACACTATATTTTGTCATGAAATCTTGCTGGAAAAGTTCCAAGTGCACCGTAATAATTTGATTTATGTAAAAATCTGTATAACTATTTTATGCGTTTACCTTTTGAGAATGGTTGCGAGTATTCCTTATCACAACTGTGTTCCAACGATTTCGCCATTGCATGTGTGATGCATTTCTGATGATGTTAAGTTTGGAGAGTGGGGCGGCAGCTCAGATGTGACCTCGTCATATGACCGTGGTTCAAAATTACGTAGTGTTGTCTTTAGATCTGTTTCCATCAGCTTCTGAGGATATTTTCCGTGAGCGTAAGTTTTTAAATGCCATGAATTTGTGTCTATTAATGGTTATTTGGTTTCTTGATCTGCTCAGGTTAAGCCGGGCCGTGGTAACCCAGTTGGAAGAGTAACGGATTAGAAACCGGAGAGTTGCGAGTTCGAAACTAGGTCTAACCCAAGACCATCGTGTACAAAGGGGGCTGGTGCACGTTACTCTGTCGTGGCGTCAAATGTCCTCCCTTTGGCGTGGTGTGGAAGTTTGGAGAGTAAGGTGCCAGCTTAGGTGTTGGCCGTGGTTCAAAATGTCGAGGGGTTGCCTTCTGATTTATCCCTTTCGGGATGAATCCCGGACCGTCGCCAATAGCCCGTTGTGTTGCTCTAGTGCAGTGGTTCTTAACCTGAGGTGTGTGCACCCCTGGGGGTGCTAGAAAGCATTTTCAGGGGTGGGAGAGAAGTTTCAAAATTTTAGATGGAAACTTACTGCCAGTGGGAAACATGCGAACGCTACGTCGACTTTTGGAATCCCCGTTATTACCCCTCTACCTTTGCCTTAACCACTGAGGTATTATTTTTCAACAAATAAATTATCTTGCAATAGAAGTAATTTCCTAAATAAAGAAATAGAAACACATTGTTCCAGGGGGTACGAGAACTTATTTTTAGATTCAAGGGGGTGCCGATCACCAGAAAGGTTAAGAACCACTGCTCCAGTGCAACGTCAATTGCCTATCTACCCACTCAGGTCTAGACTTGTCCCCCGTTTTCGTTGTTTAATCTTTCGAATTTCACCGTGTGTATAGATAGATCGTCACAAATCATGTGTGTCGTTCACAGGGTATCATTTGGTACTTTGTAATGGATATAAAATGAGAAGCCGTGAACTTAGCTAATGATGAAACACAACAATCGAACGGGAATTCGTCCCTTTACAAAAGTCAATCACGCCAAAAACAATTGCCGACGATCCAAGTAATGCTCTTTTCGTTCCAACTCCTTCCAACAACAAAAAATGGACGAAAATTCCACAATTCATTCCATCGTTCTGAACCGTAATGTTGACTTCTGGATTTACAAAATGGAGCCAATGATACTTAACTCTCCGCTTTCCGCGCCATTTCACTTCATTTCTACCATTTCGAACGACTCTATCTCGCGCGCATAATGAGGGGTATCTTCTTTTTCAGAGCGGGGGTCAGGGGGAGGGGGTGGGCCGATTGCGTCATTAACGAAAAACGATCCGCGGCGGCGGAATGCGAGGAGCGGCAATTAGGAGCTCTGTCTCGACCACTTTTAATTAGAAATCCATTCGGTGGAGCGTAAACAAGCCCCGATGGTGGACATTCCTCACCTCCGGCGCATTCCGGGAGAGCCCGATGAACTGAAGTGAGATCACGTCTACTTCCTGGTGAAGAGACGTGAATGCAATGAATAGGCGGCGTTACTGAGAGAGTTACTTGAGAAATAAACATGGAGTGACTCTTTAAATTCCAGTCCATTTTGGTTTTCGCACCTCCTCCGCAAAAGTGGCACAACTCGAAAAAGCAAATTACTGGAAAGACTGAAAATCGTCGAGACAAGCACGCATTTAGAATATAATATCGGGAACATCTCTCTCACAGTATGAGCTCGGGCGCTAGCTACATTCGGTTGACAAGTGGATGGATAATTGATTTACTACTGCGAAACTACACTTCCCCTTGTGACGTATTCAGCCAAAATAAACAGCTTCTAATAAAACCTTATTTATCAATCAGAGTACGCACCAGGCTTTAGAACAGACATGCATAAAAGACATTACAATTTCAAACAATCAAACAATTTCAAACAAAGAGGAATGAGCTTTGAAGTTAGTGTTAACTTCAAAGCTCATTCCTCTACCTTCATTCACCAACACTGCACCTCCAGATGCACGAACCATCTTCAAAGTTCACGTGTCAGCCCAGGTAGGTAGGTATTTTAATTAACGTCACACTGGAGCAGCACAAAGGGCTATTGGCGATGGTTCGGGATCAATCCCCGAGGGGAAGGATCTGAGGACGACACCACATAATTTTGAACCACGGCCAGATGACGAGGTCACACCTTAGCTGACAACCCATTTTCCAAACTTCCACACCAGTCCAACGTGAAGACATTTGGAGCCCACGACAGATTTAACGTGCACCAGCCCCCTCTGTACACGATGGTTGGATTCGAACTCGCAACCGTCCGGCTGCTAGTCCGTTACTCTTCCAACCGGGCTACTGCTGCCCTGCGTGTCAGCCAAAACGAGAACTCAGCCAGTATCTTATTTGATTTTAGTCTTTTGCTTCTTCAAAATGCTTTCATATCACCTTGGCGATTTTGGGAAAAATTTTTAATGATATCACAATGCAAATTTAAATTGTCGCCAAGCATATAACAGTCGTAGAGTGGGTGACGCCATTCAAGGCATTTGAGAACAGATGGTGTCACACCCTGCCTGAGTTCGCTGATATTAGAATGCCATCGCTGCTTCATTTCATTTGTCTTCACTTTACACTGCATACGCCAAACTTACTCAGATGTTAACCCTCCTGGTGGTTGTCTCGACGAGATAACTCGTCATTAGAAAAAATGACCAGATTCTGATCTCGTCATCATAAAAAATTGGCAATACCTTGATGACGAGATATCTCGTCGTTAGTAAAATCGGTCATAACTTAATGGACGAGATATCTCGTCGAAACCACTTGGAGGGTTAAAGGGGGATACGAGGAAGACAATAGCGATAAGGAAAACAATGCTATCTAACTATAATCTTCTATTACGTTATACCCGTGTTCTTCAAATAGCTTTCAGTCTCCCACAATCGGCAAACAATTAAGTGATAACATCTTTGAAATTCAGCGATGCGTGCAATCAGGGACACATATTCTTTAGGTGTGTGCGGGCTTCGCGAACCCGAGGAACCTGAGTGATCTTTTCTTTATCTTTGAGGTTTGTACTGTCTTTACCAAACACAGGGGGCGAGGCGTTTCAGGGATACACCCAAGTGATATTTTTCTGCTTTCATCTCACAATTCTGTTCCCCAATCTCTTTTTCCTTTCACGACATTTTTTACTTCAGGTTGCCTCGTGTTTGGCCCAGCTTGGCTAAATATGGCTCTTGCGCAATTAAACCCTGTACAGTCCGATACCAAGGAACTTTAAGACATCGGCAGTGGGTAATTTGTGTCTGACCCCTCGGAGGGGTGCCGAAGAACAAAAGTTTTTTAGAGAAGGAGGAATGCGATACCGATTGATCTACTGGTCCAATCAATGGTAACGTCGGTCAGAAAATTCTTGGTACGATCAGTTCTGAATAAGAACAAAATTCTGAAAACCAAGAAGTCTTTTAAAATGTTTTCCTGTAATAGATAACCAATCTGTAAATAAACTTTTTTTAAAGTTCTTTAATCGGTTTCTGTTTAATTGACCTCTTAATCAATGCATCTTCCAAAAAACTACAAAATGGCCACTACGTGCTCATCCGAGCTTATTTGAAGGAGGTATGGGAAAAAGTGGATTAACCCCCAAACGACCAACTAACCAGCATTGCGAAATTGTGAAGTGAGTTCAATGGGGAACATACCCCCTTCTAGATAGTCAACATACATTACAGCAGAAGAGGGGCGAAGCATTTAACTAAGCCCGGCATCCCCTGTTGAAAAGTCCTGAATCAACTGAAAACCAAATGCCATAAACAACTCATTTCAGACGTAAATCTTACTGACTGGTCAAAATTGATTTCCCCTCACCGTGGCGTTTACGATTGTACGCCACCCGATTGTCCCGACGTTTTATGGTTTCTATATATTAGTGGTGTTTGTCATGCGCAATAGGTATCCCTTATGTCTCCCATAGATGTTAGCCTCAGTTCAGCTTACATGCGCAGTTGGTTCTTGTGCATGATCTATCCAACTTCACTTTCAAGACAGCGCTTGCCTTTTGTCTGCTGCGCTTGGAACTACAGATAAAATCCATGAGCCGCGGTAGTCCCGTTGGATGGTAGGTAGGTATTTTAATTAACGTCGCACTGGGGCAACACAACGAGCTATTGACGACGGTCCGGGATCAAACCCGAGGACAACAACACGTGATTTTGAACCACGGTCAGATGACGAGGTCATACTTGAGTTGGCACCCCAGTTGGAAGAGTAACAGTTGGTTGGTTTTGGGTTTTATGGCGCAATGGCCATATTCGGCCAAGCTGCGCCAAACACAAGACTGACAAGATGTCACGTAATTGTAGAAAAGAAAGCATAGAGAGAAGAGACATCTTGGGAAAGAGCAACGGATTAGCAACCGGAGGGTTGAGAATTCGAAATTCGGTTCAGTTAAAGAGCGTCGCCTACACTGGGGCTAGTGCACGTTAGATCTGTCGTGGCCTCAAATGTTCTCACGTTAGCGTAGTGTGAAAGTTTGGAGAGGGGAGCCAGCTCAGGTGTTGACCTCACCATCTTATTTAAAATGACGAGATGTTGTCCTGGGATCTTTCCCTTCTGTATGGATCCCCGGCCACCACCAATAGCCCTTTGTATCGTTCCATTGTAACGCTAATTAAGTACCTTCCTACCATGATAGCATGCATTTTCTTGTCGAGTTGCAGATATTCTTTTATTCCTTGTGTTCTATTTTGTTTATGACTCAGACAATTGTGCCTACCGAGGAGCGGGTAGTCGGATTTATCGAATGTTTTGTTAGGGTTGTAATTTTATAAGTGCTATTCTAATACCGGAAGAAAAACAAATTTTATGACGACTTATACGCTAGTTATCCTATGGGAGAAATTACGTATGCTTGGAAAACAAAAGAACTACTACACAGTCCTTCGAAGTTGCGTGTAGAAATAACGTACTGACATGTTTACGATCATGGTAGGTGTTAGAATCCGAGCAGGAGAAAGTGCTCCCGTTCAGAAATGAAGCCGAAGTCTTAAAGCTCATTCTCCGAGAATGATTACGTAAGTGCAAAGATTTCGTTTTATCTGTCAGAAACTTGTTCTATCACAAGCTTTCTCTCTGTATACTCGACGATCACATCTTCCCTTCTATCAGTCTAAATAAATATTTGTCCCTTTTAATGAGCTCTTACTAATTTACCTTCAATTCACGATAGTAAAAGAGGTTTCTTTGCCGATTTAACTCAACCCAACTCCATCATGGGATAGTGACCCTACAAAGGGTTTACAGCAAGAAAATATTTCCCACAACGTGTAAAATGATTAGATGGGGAAGAGGAATAATTCTTTTTGTAGTGAAAAGTAGAAATTTTGAGTTATTAAATGCACATGCTGAACAATTTTAATGTGAGGGTTTTTATGGACAAGAGATTAAATTTAAGTTATTTTTAGGTGGAAAGAGGTTAGAATAATCAGATTTGCACACGCAAAAGACGAATGAACTTAAAACTTACTTTTCGTTGTAGTAAGGGGTGAACTGTCAGGCGTCATAGTGATGTGTTTATGGTTCCTTGGTGTAGAGATGAGTTGTGATGGAATAGGTGGTAAAAGAGTGGCCCAGGTCTGCTTCCATGCCACAGATGCAGAGGTCACTGTAATGAATATTAATTTGAAATTAATATTTCAAGAACGGATCGTGGCCCTTGTAATGGTGTGTGAGATCTGGGATGGAGATGAGGTGCTTCATACAGACCTTGAGGAACAACCCCAAAGGGTCTCCGACCTTTAGTTTAACCATCTCTCTTGTTGATGGATGCTAGTTTGAGGGACCTCTTTAGATGAGATGCCGGGATAGGGAGGGGGTGTAGGCGGATGGACGCATTACAGGTGGCACTTTCAGCAATATGATCTGCTGCTTCGTTTCCTTCAACCCCTCAATGACCTCTGACCCAAGAGACATACATGTACATCGATGGAGCTTCCTCTTCAATGATGGAATAGATTCTCTGTGCCATCGGGTTAGTTCTGAGTCCGTTGCCGACTAGGTGAAGAGCTGCGGGAAAAAAGAACCACCTCTTTTTATTCGCGCATCGTTCATAATGTAGCAAATTTAATTTAGGCGTTTCCAAGTTAAAAATGTTGCATAACCACGGCAGTACGAAACCTGTTGTATATATACAACAGGTTCGTCGCTCTACAGTCATTGTTTGCAACACGAGGGCTCATTATATCGAGTATATGAAACAGATCAGCAGATCTCAAGCATGAAGTAACATTTTGTACATTGAAACCCTCCGAGGTTTTCATACAGAGCTGTGATAGAAGCCCCATGAATGGCCATCAACACATTTCTTCCAGGAAATGGTTAACGCTTTTCCTTTCCTTCTCCGAAAGGGGGTGAGATTGTGGAAGGAAATAATGGATCCTCTTTAACTTGTGTTCCAGCGCCAGTGGACAATGGGTAGGGGAGAGAGAACCCATTCGCACCCTCCGAGGCGTTCGAAAGTGAAAGAAAAGTCGCAAATCGATACGTGTTTCTATTGTAGCGCGAAAACGTATCGAAATGGCCTCCCTCCACAAAGGAACGGGATCGGAATCCCAATGCTGAGGGCTGATTCGATCTGTTTCCGCTTCGGAAAAGCTTGTTCCCACCATTTCTCATTTCCTAGAGCAGGGGTGGAGGTGCCCCCTCCACCACCCCAAAGTGTAGTTTACATTTATCACTAAAGATCTACGCTGCGGTTTAAACCATAGAGGAAATAAAAAAGTAGAGTGAGTAATGGTAACCTTTTAACGTGACAGAATCATGTGACCCAAAATAGTAGTACCGTGATTAATATACTCTTTCGTCTGATGGGTGGAAACGAATATTCACCATCTGATTTGTCCACGGGACGAGAGAAGACACCCATCCATTGATTCCTCAATTGGTCCGCAAGACATAGTAGAAGACATTAGCGAATTCACCATTTTTGTCGACAATCTTTAGTAATGCGCATTCTCACACTTATCCTGTCATAAGATGTAAGATGCCAAATCGACCAACCAAGTCAATGTTTCGCAGAGCAGTCACCTGCCTACTAGTCAACATGTCGGTCACACTTTTTGAAGCTCCTCTCAATAGCAGTGCTCAGTTTACTTATATTCCACGTCTATGGTTTAAAACAATCAGCTATGTGCAAAAGTGGTAAATAAAAATAATGGCAACATTTTTCTGAGGAAGGCCGGAACAACTTCTTGAGTGATGCGGGCAGGATTGGGAAAAATTGTGAAGAAAACTGGCGATATGTATTTTAAAGATATTGAGTTATGGGAAGAAACTTTCAACTTGATCCATTTTTTGGTTAGCAATTATTTATTAACCCTTCTGATAGTTGTGTCGACGAGATACCTCGTCCCATTACCACAACGGACTAGATCTGGATGGACGAGATATCTCGTCATTTGAAGAAAACTGACCAGAACTTGGTCTAGTCATCATAAAAAATTAACAATATCTTGATGACGAGATGTCTCGTCATCAAGACGTCAAGACATAACGTCACGACTTGAATTAATAGCTAATTAACGTCGCACTAGAGCAACACAACGAGCTATTGCCCTACGGTGCGGGATCCATCCTTCCCCAAGGGAAAGATCCGAGGACAACACCACGTAGTTTCGACCCACCATCAGATTACGAGGTTAACACTTGAGCAGGCGCCCCACTCTCCAAACTTCCACACCACGCCAACGTGAGGACATTTGAGGCCACGACAGTTTGAACATGCACCAGCCCTCGTGTACACGACGATCTCTGGCTGGCTACCGTGGCCCCTGTAGAACATCGTGTTGACAACGCAGAAATAAACGTCTCAGAAACTATCAATAAATAAGATTTCTTACAAGCTACTTTTTTGACTGAGTACGTCACAATGGGTTCTCGCAACCAATTTCTTGCACGTGTCTAGAAAATACCTCCAATGCTGTGTCTCTCAGTACGGTACGATAAACTCGAAATGCCAGATGGAGCCACCGAACTGTGTTCCTCCCATTTCTTCCCTGCGACGTATTGGGATTAACTGAAAAAGAGAGACCAAACAGAAGTAGAAAAAATAAATAGAATGGCGTAGAGGCAAAGAAAGGAGGGGCCAGGCCTCTATGCGAATAATCTTGATGTTCAGGGCTTCTAGTCGTTTTAGTGACGTGTTTATTATATACTAGCTGAATTATCCGCCGTTGCTCAGGTTGAATTGTTTATAATTCATCGTAATATACTCGATATTATTCCTATGGAGATTTCGAATTGTATTTAGCCCCCCTGCGGACCCAGGACAAGTCGAACGGGGTTAATATATAGCCTATGTGTGCGGAATTCTACAGGATGAATGTACCAAATTGAGTGTGAATGGGTCTGGCATTGATCGTATAAATACGCAATGGTATTCCTACGAGGATTTGGAATTGTCTTTAGCCCCCTGTACCATATCGATGATAAAAGAAACCACTTTCTATAAAAATAATCTTGTATTATCGTAAAAATTCACATTCCAATAATAAAGCTACAGTTTAATAATTTACAGACGGGATACATAAACTAAATGATACTGAGCGATTTTCAGCGCAACCACACCCATTTGCGATCGCACCATACTCTGTGATTCTAAAAAACCCTCTAAGGACATCTCGAGAGGTGACTCCTGTAGATCTTAACTCTGACGTCATCTGCACAGTCAGACCGGGAGAGAGCGCCCCCTAGCAAGTGCTCTGTCCAGGATGATGGGACGTTACACCCCTCTGCACACCCAAGACAAATAGAACGGGGTTAATATGTAGCCTACGTTACCCGAAGAATAAGTGTGCCAAATTTGGTGTTGATTGATCAAACGGTATAGATTTGTATAGAGAACAGGAAGACAGAAAGACAGACAGACGCCAACTCTGCTTTATATGTATAGATATACATATGTGCGTGTGTTTAAAATAAATAATTTAAAGTTAAAAATATTGTCTTTTGTCTCAATCAGACATAGTTTAGTTCGTTTCATATTGAATGCGGGGAAAAAAGACTCCCCGATCCTCGATTAGTCTATGCCAGAGAACTCTTGTCGGACAGGTATTTCAGTCTGAGACGTTTTGTCGGATTGAGATCGGGACTACGAGACGGTCAATCAAATTTCTGTATATTTCTGCTCATCAATACGAGGCTCGACGAATCTCGAAGTGTGGCATGCTGAAAGGAACAAGGATCTGTTCCGAATAACTCCCTCATTGTAGGAAGTGTACAATAATCTACAACGTTCATATACGAAAGTAATTTCATTGCATGATTTTTTAATAACGCGTTTCCTTGTGAATGTTTAATACCAGTTTTCAGTAAATTTTTATTTTTCTAAAAACAGGTGTGATGTTTTAGTCGAAGCACATGTGTACGCAATATGGAACATCTCACAGCAAGCAATATATAGGTAGTTGAACTTATGTCGCCCTGAACCAACAGAAAGGGCAACACCTGAGCTGGCACGATATGTCTGATTCATTCAAAAAAGTTCATGTTCCTGCATTTAGTAACATTTAAAAATCAGGTGTTCCGGTTTGCCATACCTTTACTCTACGAATACTCACCCCATTGGCGCATGCGGCCTATATTCGGAGTAACACATTCTGTTGTGTTGAGCAACTCACCGGTTTCTCAAGATTCCATAAAGAATTACAAAAAGAACAGAAAACAAAAACGCTGCTATTAGGCGATCCATGGAATTACGATTCCAAGAATTCTTTTTATTCAAAACTATTTACATTCTGAAACATAAAACGACAATACGTTTTACAACTCTAAATTAACAAACCAAACTATCTGTAATAGTTATACAATATTTAATACGTACAGTAATACAACATTTAACTTCAAACGATATTTAACACATTTTGTTACATTCGTAGGTGTCCGATTACCTTCTTTGAAAATGTAGAGTACGTCCAGTATAGTTCCATTTAAGGTAAGAAGGTAGGTACATATTAAATTAACATCGCTCTAGAGCAATGCAACAGGCTATTCTCCGTTTAAGTAAAGTTTCGCATCTCAAATACATTGGCATTCAAAATTAAGAGAATTTGCATATTTTGTCGAATTTCTCGAAAAGTACTGAACGAAAGGTAAAACTAATGCTTCCAAACAAAGATGCAAATCTTGAGTGTCGGATACGTAAGCGTACACGTGCGTGTGGGCGGTAGGAACAGGCTTTCTAAGCACACATGACAATTTCCGCGCTTCGTTCGCTCGCAAACCTAGGCGAATTCCGTGTTGTTTTTTTGCAACATTCGGTGAAATTCAAAAGCAAACAGTTAAAATGAGTAACCACCAACGTTTGGATGATGGAATGAGGTGCAGGCAGTCTCAAGTGCAGATTGGTAGAGACTTGAATGTAACGCCCAGCGTCGTGTCCAACTTATAGAAACAGTTTAAGGATACCGGATCCATAGAGAGAAAGCCTGGGCAAGGTGGTCCAAGAGCGACGATGGCCAATGAAGATCGATATTTGTCCATTACAGCGAGGCGTAACAAGTGCAACAGCTTCTCAACTCTCTAGTGACCTTCACTCGGCCACAGGAAGCCGAGTTCCAAGGGTAACTGTTTTCAGAAGGTTACATGAGAGAGGTCTCTTTCCAAGAAGACCTGCTGTTTGCGTCAAGCTGACTTCTGCACACAGGAGAGCCCGTTTAGCATGGTGCAGAGAACATTGATTTTGGACCACGGATCAGGGGGGGGGGGACCGTTCTATTCACTGATGAGTCCCGGTTCAGCCTAAACACTGATTCTCGACGTACGTTCATCTGGAGAGTACCAGGGACCCGCTACCTGTCCTCCAGCATACGAGAAAAGACCATTATTTCAGCGTAGGTTTGATGGTCTGGGAAGGCATCATGTTGGATGGGCGCACAGACCTCCATGTCTTTGACAGAGGCTCTGTGACTGCTGTGAGGTATAGGGATAGAGATCTTGGAGCCCTATGTTCGCCTTTTCAGGGGTGCAGTTGGCCTTGATTTCATTTTTATGGACGACAACGTTCGTTCACATAGAACTCATCTGGTTGACGAATATCTGGATATTCGCCGAATGGATTGGCCAGTCAAATCTCCAGACCTAAACCCTATAGATCATATCTGGGACGTTCTTGGGAGGGCAAATGCAACTCGCCTACCCCTCCCAGAACCTGAAAACAGCGTTGCTGGAGGAATGGGACCGACTGCCACTGGTACTCGTGAACTGCCTCATTTCCAGTATGAATTCACGTTGTGAAAGCTGTATAACTGTAAGAGGGGTCCATAACCCCTATTAAGCCATTTTTTGTGTCTTTATTGTAACCTCTGTTTTAGACCTTCCTGCGCTGATGAGTCTTACGCACGATCATGCGTGTGTACCATAACTGTTGTATGTTTTTTCTTTCGTATTATTTCAACCCATGTACATAACTAATTTCATTAAAATATACCCAGTAGTTCTGGAGATAATAGCTCAAAAGTGAAAATCTAAATTTTGTACACCAGTGTAATATCGATACGTCAATTTCCAAATAAGGACACGAAACTTCATCTGTGCTCACAGAAACAATTTATTTAAAAAAATCCTATCGATGCAACTGGCAGCCGAACTAGTAGAAAATGTGTGGATATGTATTAGGAAAACTGAACTAGATTTTTTTTTACATAGAGCACAAATGCCGTTTACCTACAAACTGTCCATAAAATATCTATAAAAGAATTATTTTGAAAGGCGATGAAAAACGACGGGAAATTTTATGTAAGATAAACTTTTTAAAAATTTGTTTTATGTCCCACCTTATTTTTCGGTACACTTTTTAGCATGTAAATTTATCATCATAAAACTTTTATGCTTACTCCATGTTCTTGAAGGAATTTCTGAGAATATTGTTTCTTGAACCCATAAATATTGGCATGCATTATTCAGTTCTGAATTCATAATTTATAACGGTATATATATAAAAGTACGCTCTGAATTCTATAATTTAGACATTGATGTATATGTAAAGAGGTTTTAGTTTCTGATGATCATTTTGGTGAGTCTAATTTGTTGGGAATAGCATCTTCTATGTCTTTCATCCTTAATGGATTTCAGAGGTCATTTATTTTGTTATAGATTAATAGGAGATATAGTTAAATTAGTCAAGAATTGGTTAACCCCTTGATAAATTTTGTCACTTGGATCAATTTTATTTTATCGTGCATATCGATACTAATTGCAAATGGGTTTAAGGTGTATATTACACTGAAAATTGACCAGGATATCGATTTTTTTTATTGCTCCAAAATATTTCCCAATTTCTTAGCTTTAAAACGATTCTAAGATTTTGTAAACATTCGGAACATTTTTCTAGTTACAAGGGTTTTTGTTAGGTACTGTGACCAGTACAAACATGTTTCCAAAACTTAAACTCAATTTCTGTAGAACTGTTCTTGCATTACGATGCTTTGCTCAAACAGTGATAACTCAACAATGAATTGATCTATTTTATTATAATAATGTAGTGGATGTTCTTAACTACACTATTACGAAATTAAATTTTAGTTTTTTTTTTGACTTCCTCGGAGAAAACAATTGCAAAATAAAACCTATTTCCTCTAGAAACTAGATGGAGGGCCAAAACATGAAGAATAATATAAGAATAATTTCCAATACGAATTGTCTTTCTGAACAAATTAGAATTTAAGATATCACTGTTAAAAGACATGTTAATTAGCTGATTATATCTAAATTAAATAATTAATAATTAGCTTAATCTGATTTTCTTTTTAACTGAAATTATTTTAAGCATAAGCCAATGACTCGCAGGAAAAAAACTTTATTTTTAAAGTCAAAATTTAAAAGAAATCTTCTAGTGTATACGTACACCTTAAATAATGCATTAGGTGCGCAAAATGACGCTGAAGTCTTTTCGCACATCGAATGCATAGTGTTAGCCAATATAAAGTATTGGCTAACACCTTGTTCAATTTTATTTAATCATACATATCGATTATAATAGACATTACAAATGGATTTAAATAAGGCATTAAAAGTGCAAAACGATTGACGTCAATACATATGATCTCCCTTCTAATTGGACACACGATTCACCCAACGTCATCTTTTACCAGGAGAGAGAGCACCCCCAATTGCAATTCATGCTCTACTCCTTTTTCTGTTTATCATATTTTAACTGTCTGTTCTGTTTTTAATCATGAAGGTCTTAAATTTTATAAAATATAATTATGAATCTGCGATATTTTGATTGGAAAAATCCCGTCAAACCTTTTCGCAATTTTACGATCAGTTGGTTCTTTGTCTAATCTAACTTTTTTCCGAATTCAAAATGACTCATGAATCTTATTTTTCAAGTACTTTTTTAGTTAAATCTTTCAAATTTCACTTTCAAAACCTTATGCATGTGTAACTTAAATTCCTGTTACTTCTATCTCAACTTTTGATTTCTCATTTTTATTTTTAGCATTTAACATAACTCTGCTATTTCTTGTTTAATTTTATAATCTTGTGTCTGGCGCAGGTTGTCCTGCTTAGGACCTTGCATCATAAAATTCCAAATCCAATCCAGTCAAGCAACAAAGAAACTTTAGCACACATGTTATTACACATGCATGGGTCAACTGCTTTGTTCTTATGTCAATGAGGGAGTCCATCAGATTTTTTTGAAGTAGCGAGGGGAGTATGAAGTAAATGAGTTTAAGGCATCGACTTTCCAATGAAATAGACAGATCATGCTGGCGGAGTTGCTATCGTAAGATCTCTGAAGGGTATATCACCTAGGCTTACGAATCGACTAAGCGGATTGGCTATCAAACCGCAGGCTAGTGTTTTTGATCACGGTGGCTGATCCCCTAAACCAATCAATAATTTAGGGCTCATACTTTTACCCACAACCATGTAACAGATCTTCAGACCGAGCGACTAGAAGAAATAGCTGGAGGCTACTCGCACATGCTCAGTCTATTTTATCAAAAGCTCGAGGGCCAGACGTCGTCAATAGACTTGCCAACTCATGCTTTACTCCATTTTCTGTCTATCACATTTTACTTATCATGTTTTTCATCATCAACGCATCAAATTTTTTAAAAGCACAATTCTAAATCTGCGGGATTAGACAAGGGAAAATCCCTATTCAAACCTTTTCCGTTTTTATGTTCAGCTGGCTTTTTAAGCCTTATCTAATTTTATTTAAATTTAACACTCAAAATTTTACACATTTTTGTAAATTGAATTATTCATCATTAGTTCTGCTGCAGACGATGATCTTGTTTTATTATCTACTATTGTTTGAATATTTTAATTCTCATCTCCGTATTTTTCATGCTTTGAATCTACCTTTTATCGTTACCTTGGACTTTTAATTCTTAAATATTTTATACTTTTATTGGATTGTATTGAGCCTTGAGTTTGGCGCAGCTTGCTCGCTTTTGGACCTTGCGCCATAAAACCTTAACATCCAATGACGTCAGTAGACATAAGCAATAAAGAAACTTGAGCGCAGATGCTATTTTTGTGGATCTGCTGGTTTGTTCTTACGTTAATGGGGAGTCTTTTGAAGTAGCGAGGGTGGAGGTATGACGTAAAGGAGATTGAGGACCACTACTCTTGGAGCTCGCGAACCACTGGCTCGCTATTCCCATTTCTCGTGCAAAGGTCCGGGGTGAAGTTTTATTCCATGCCTCTTTGTTGCATAAAAACGAGAGAGGACATTCTATAAAACTCCACTCAGTTCCCCCGGCTGTTTCCTCAGGTGAATACTCAATCCCCCCCCTTCAGAGAAAAAACCTGGTGGCAGGGGTGGAGGTAGAAATCGATAAAAGTCCATTCCTCCGGGGATGAATAAGGAGGGACGGGGCGAGTCTAATAAGAGGCGGAATTTAAAAGAGAAGGAAAATAGGTCAGAGGGAGGATGAATGTTTTTCAATTCGAATAGGAGGGAGAAATATACCGGAATAAATGACGGAGATGCAGTTCCCCCAGAGATTTGTTCCTTATTCCCTTTCCTATAGTCTTCTCATTATTTCGTGAAATCGCATCACGTTATCACATTAAAGCTAAGCGATTTTTTATTATTCCTCATCAAATAGGAAAAAAAGATTACAGGTATCGCAAAAATAATGTTTGGAATTTTTCATTTTTTTGCAAACTTTCAATGTTTGAAACGCATCTCTGAGCTTTCGAAAGAATCTGCTCGCAGCGAAAACAATCGTGCGAATTCAAACTCTTCATTTGCCGACCAACCGGTCCAACGGTCTGTGTGCTGGCTTCTGGATCGAAAGGCTCCTGGTTCGAATCCGGGGTTAACCCTCTTGGTGGATGTATCGACGAGGTATCTTGTCAGTAGCAAAACTGACCATATCTTGATGGACGATATCTTTCGGCCTCAGGAAAAAACCTGGCCAGATCATGATCTCGTCATCATAAAAGAATTGACACTATCGATAGATAATTCGTCATTAGCAAAGTGGGTCAGATCTTGATGAACGAGATTTTTCGTCGAAACCACTTGGAGGGTTAAGGTATGGATGTTTGTCCGTCTAAAAAACATGTAGCTTCTCTATAAATGGGTTGTGTCTAGAAAGTGTGGATGTATGTGAGGTGTAACGTGAACCCATTTCCAGTGGTGTGCAAAGATAACGTAAAATAGTTCACAAATCCACCCTTGTAGTGCCATAATGATTTCATGTTCGATTGGCCGGGCAGAAGTTAAAAATATTCTATACGATTTTGAAAACATGATTTTGATCTGTTTCTGATCTTGAAAAATAGTCTGGTCTTATGTAAGCATAGCCAGTTTCTTCCTTATAATATTTTAATAATTAAGCTATTTGGCCGAAATATTCTACGAAAAACCATCGGTGATTAGTAAAATTGCGAAATTTCAGAAGTCTGTTGAAACAGTTGTTATATCTACTACATTAACTCAATAGTTGTTAAAAGTTATTCAGTTCTGTAGGAGATTTATCATCCTGTACCATATTGGAGTCGTAATCCTATTATTTTAACCAAGGGAGCCTTCCATGTTTTTGTGTGAAGTAATATGTGAAAAATAATAAAGACTTTGCAAGAGAGCAGTGAAATGAATTTTTTCTTCCCCGACAGTTATAACTGCAATGGAGATTCACTTTTTCCAATCGAATGTCCTTGGTAATGTGCCACTACACCTCTCACAATATAAAAACCAATTAGAGCATTCATCTCTTCGTTTACAAACACGGTGAACATATGCGCTAGAGGAAAGTTAAGAACACCGCTAGTAGGAGATTGTTGAAGGCTTATTGCGGCTCAGTGTTACATTGATTAACGCTCTCCTGGTTTTCTGGGTAGCTTTTTGGAAGAGTAGCGGATTACCAACCGGAGGGTTGCTAGTTCGAAACTAGATCCCACCAAAGATCGTCGTGTATATGATGGCTGGTGACGTTAAATTCGTCATGGGCTCAAATCTCCCCACTTTGGCATAGTGTGGAAGTATGGAGAGTGGAGTATCAGCTCAGGTATTACCTTGACAGATGAAAAATCTGACCGTGATTCAAAATGAAGAGGTCTTGTCCTCAAATCTTTTCCTTCTGGATGGATCCCGGACACTCGCCAATAGCCCATTGAGTTGATCCAGTGTGATGTTAATTCAACTACCCCCTCCTGGTCTTTTGGCATTTGTGAAGAGGACCAAAAAAAAGTCTTCCTATACGACCTGTGTGAGTTTCGAAGAATTTAAAGTAATATCCTCTGATATATTGCTCATTTTGACTAGTACGACGAATTTTAAGTAATCGAACAGACGAGAAAATTTCAATCTGTTTCCTTAGAATGGGAGTTCAAAAGATCAGCTGCTTCAACGTGTTATTTCAGCCTTTTCTCGTACCCACAATGAGAAATTTAGTAGAGGCATCTACAGACATCGTCAAGTTTGTAGGATTGAGGTTCTTCCTCGGTCGAAAGAAAGGTACAACTATCTATCTTATACAGGACCATTCCTGAGGTATGATCTGCCCATGTGCAAGCCTGAAAAAGCCTCTTCACTAAAACAAGTAGTTTCCTAAAAGAACGCCCTTCATCAATCACGTATTTAGAAAATAATTTCTATGGTTCTGTCTTCTTTCTCCAGGTTCCTTAAATGCAGGAATGTTAAACAATCTTGATTTTAATGATTTTTCAACTGTTTTATGACTTGTCGGATTCAGACCTGTAATGCACGTAACTTCAACTTTCTCTGATATAACCATCTTCAGCATGTGATTTTGATAGCTTTTTAATTAAAAAATCATTTCGCGAAGCATTTGAGCCTAGTGGGCTCTTTCTCTCAAAACATCCCTGCCCTTAAACGTGGCCGTCGTGGCTCAGTGGGTATGCCGACTGCGCTAGCAACCTTCGAGATGTAGGTGGCGCACGTTCGATTCCTTTCAGGTGCATTCCTCCCTGGGTGTACTTCTCTCTTCTGTGTCAGTAAAACTTTCATTGTGTGTGCCTGTCTGTTACTTGATAGTGTCTGTCTGTTACTTGATAGTATCTGTCTGTTACTTGATAGTGTCTGTCTTGTGCCTGGCGCAGCATGGCCAAATATGTCCCTTACACCATAAAACTCCAGAACCAACCAACCCTGTCTTTGAAGGCTTTTTGAATATAGTAATGTAAATCGAGTACAAATTATTCAGATTTAAACATATATTTTATTACAATCGCAAAAAAGAACCTATAAAACCGAATAAGTATAAAACAATGTTGGGAAATTTATTGATGTTTATTTGAAGTTGGAGTCATACTGCGCATTCTTTCGGTTTCCCTATTTTTCTGACTACGTGTGAGTGCACGCCCCGGACCAACTGTATATGCAAAAATATTCTACCATTTTCTAGTTCTACCTAATTTAAAAAAGACATATGTATAATTTGATATTTTTATTCTTTTGTACTTAAACGTTTTTCAGCTCTTGCAATATCGGACTTTATTCTTGCATATCGTATTAAGGTGTACGTATACACTAGAAATCACGAAAATTGAATAGAATATCAATACTCTTTTTATTACTTCAAAATAAAAAGTTGGAAACGTCTTAGCTTTCAAACGATATCAAGTTCTTGTGAATATTCGAAAGAGCTTTCTAGTTACAAGGGCTTTCGTTAGGTACTGTCACCATAGACAAACATGTTTCCAAAACTTTCAACTAGATTTCTGAAGAAATGTTTTTTGCAATATAATGCTTTGTTCAAACAGTGATAACTCACAACAATAAATTGATCTATTATAATTATTTTTGCATCATTCCTAATCTATATAATACAGTAGATGTTTTGATCCTCAGTCAAAGTTATGGGTTAAGAAATGAACTTTGATTTGATTTTTAAATGTCAAAATTCCTGAAAAGGTTTTGATTTTTAGCAACTTGATTGAAGGTCAAAACATGAAGAATAATATTAGGAATAATTTCCAATACTAATTGTCTTTCTGAACACATTAGAATTTGAGATATCACTGTTCAGAAATAATGCTAATTAGCTAATTAAATCTGAATTCAATAATTAATGATTCGATTAATCTGAATATTTCAAACTGAAATGAGTTTAGGTACAAACCAATGACCTATTGTAAAAAAATTGAAATTTTAAAGTTAAGATTAAAGAAAAATTCTTCTAGTGTATACGTACACCTTAAGGAGTTACTGTCATTAAAATGAATTCATATAGGAATAAGACGAATGCCAATAACGCGAAATGCAAGGGCTGCATATGAGCATGCTACGAACAATAAAAAATCTTCAACTCAAAATTGAAGAAAAACTTACGGAAAATTGAGCTCTCTCGAAGTCTTCATCCGAAAGGAAGGACATTAAGAACTTTTTTGGGGGGGGGACCGAGTTCGTTTTCAAAGACTGACTGGACTTTTTTTTGAAGAAATACCTCGATTGCAGAAATGCAGAATATATCAACCATTAAAAGGAAAGCAGGAAGAAGAAAATCCTCCTCCAGAACTTCTTGGAGAGATTTATACGTTTCGCTTACTTTTCAACTCCTAATAACCCAATCCCTTCTTATCAGTTGCAGCATGGATCCTAGGAGGGGAGAGAAAAAACCTCCATTACATCCCCTCCCATGCTGTTGCGGCTTATCTCTCTGTGAGAAGGATTTTAAAATTTTGCCCCAACTCCGAAAGTACCACTTCAGCTCAATAATCGTGTCTTTTTTCCTTCCCTCGGAGATCTCCGTAATCCTTTGCTTTTGAAGAGAGCCCTGCCATTAGAGATTAGAGGCTGGCTGTGGCTCCTTTGAAAAAGGGAGGAGTTTCAGATAAGGCGGCCTTTAAACTACTCCACTCAGAGCGAGTAAGAGAAGGGATTTGAACGGGGATTAATCATTACCTAATTGCTTCGGACGGCGTTTATTTCTTCTCAAGAGCTCCCTACAAGCGGTCGTCCTCTTTACCCTTTTGATTCGCTCTCCTCTAAATTCCCATTCTTTTTTTTTATCATTCTCACTCTTGTCAGCACTTGCCGCTGTCTCTGTGACGTATATCCACCTCTTAAACGACGGTGGTTAAAAAGTAATCTCACTTTATTTGAGAAAACTAAAAATATACTTTTTTTACCAATCACAAATGTAACGAGATCAACGTGACAAGATAACCAAGCCTCCTAGTGGTTTTGACTAGATATCTTGTCAATCATGATCTGACCTATTTTGCTAATGACGAGGTATCTCGTCATCAAGAGTTTGCCGAATTTTCGGACGATGACGAGATCAAGATTTGGTCAATCTTCAAATGACGAGATATCTCTTCCACCAGAATATAGTCAGTTTTCTTCCGATGAGGAGATACCTCATCGAGGCAACCACCAGGAGGGTTAATGGATACGATATTTATGTTACTAAGAGCTATCAGGTCCTACTACACTATCAACTCGGCTAACTTTTTGAGGTCACCCTATTCCGAAAATCATTACAATATTTCCAACCATCTGGGTCCTCCAAAACGAGCCTTTTCTGAATTTCATGCAACTCTTTTCAATTTCACGTCCTTGCTATGTAAACTTTGACACTTTCCCTATGCCTCTTGGTTAAAAAAGAAGGGGATTTCATTTTCTAGTAACGTAGGAGGATTGAAGAGTTCGTTTGATAGAGGATTCGTATGCTCTATTAGCTAGTGTCCTCGCTACAACTAAAATACTTACAATAGACTGAGCCACACATTTCTGAGGAATTTCAATAATTTCAAACTACACTGCTGGCCACCGTAAATGCAACACCCTGAAGGAAGCATGCAAATAATATGAAATTTACAACATGCATTAGCGGAGGTGAGATATGCAAATGATTAGAATTTCAGCGCAGACGCACATCACGCGCGCCTGTGGCGCCACTTCAAAGCGCTATTTAAGGCTTGGAGATTTCGACGATTTCAAGTACGGCAATTGTGTTTTTCTTGTGGTTTTTTCAAAAAAACGATCAATTATGCCTCGTAGAAAACAGCGATCATCTTTTGATCAAGTATCCGAGTTCGACAGAGGAAGGATAGTGGCCTACCGAGATTGTGGATTATCTTTCAGGGAAATCGGTAGTCGTGTTGGACGAAACCAAACAACTGTAATGCGGATATGTGATCGTTGGATGCAGGAGGGTACGACGGACCGACGTGTTCGATCGCATCCACCTCAGTGCACCACTTCACGTGATGACAGGCATATTGTGCGTATGGCAGTGACGGATCGCTCAGCCACATCACGAACCATAGCACAGCACATTCAGTCTGTACCGCATCATCCAGTGTCTGCGCATACCATTCGACGCCGTTTACAGCAGAGTGGTCTGTCCGCAAGACGTCCATTGCTTCGTCTACCCTTGACGCAGAACCACAGACGTTTCCGCCGCCAATGGTGCGATGAAAGAAGGATGTGGACGGCAGAATGGAATGAAATTGTCTTTACTGACGAGTCACGCTTCTGTCTGCAACACCACGATGGTAGGATTCGAGTCTGGAGACACCGTGGAGAGAGGATGCTGAACAGCTGCGTTATGCACCGCCACACTGGTCCTGCACCGGGTATTATGGTATGGGGCGGTATTGGATATCACTCTCGCACTCCTCCAGTACGCATTGCCGGTACTTTAAACAGCCAGCGCTACATCTCCGAGGTGTTGGAGCCAGTTGTCCTTCCTTACCTTCAGGGCTTGCCCACAGCCATATTTCAACAGGATAATGCGCGACCACACGTGGCACGCATTGTCCAAGGGTTCTTCGTCAATCGCCAGATTGAATTGCTTCCCTGGCCAGCTCGCTCTCCGGATCTTTCGCCGATAGAAAACATGTGGTCCATGGTTGCTCAACGATTGACCCAGAATACATCCCCAGCGGCCACACCAGATCAACTTTGGCAACGTGTGGAAGCTGCTTGGTCTGGTGTACCCCAAGAACACATCCAAAGTCTCTTTGATTCAATGCCGAGGCGTGTGGCAGCGGTGATCTCCAACAATGGCGGCTACTCTGGCTACTGATTTTGGCAGGAACCACACTTCACAGAAGTCTATAAATTTAATCATTTGATACTTGGTCAACATGTTATCTACAAAATAAATTTTGTTGTGATATCTCTTGTCTTTCTTGGTGTTGCAATTTGGGTGGCCAGCAGTGTATTACGTTGTGTTGCAAATAAAATGGCCAATTTTAAGGACGATTGAAAAAGAAGAGAATAAAAAGAATACCTGTTTAATCAAAGTAATCCCCAGCAGCATCAATCAAAGTAATGCTTTGTGGCCAACATGCGGCAAGGTCATTTATAACACGTTTGTAAAATCAATGTCTCTGGCAGTGATGAAGTTCTGCACGATAAATGGATGCATCGATGGCAAAGCATTTCTTGAATAAAAAATAGCTCAAGTGCCGGAAAAAATGGTAGTCTGTTGGGGAAATGTCAGGAGAATATGGAGGATGAGGCACAATTTCGTATCCCAAGTTGTTGATTTGTTGTATGGTTGACACTGCTGTATGTGATCGGGTGTTATCCTGAAGAAATAAGACTCCATGTCTATTCACAAGTGCTGGTTGCTTAAGGCACAATTTGTCATGCATTTGCCCCATATCTACAATATCGAGCTGCATTTATCGTTTCGCCTCGTAGAAGGAATGAGTAGTGAATAACACCAGAAGACCACCCTACAGTAAACATCTTTGGATACAAAGGTGCCTTTGGAGTCCTTCCTGGAGCTCCTTTCACTCCGAAACACTACGACGAACGTGTACGATTGTCGTAGAATATCCACTTCTCATCCATAGTCACAATTCGTTGTAGGAATCTTTCTTCTTTACTTCTTAAGAGAGAAGAGCAGGCTTCCAAAGTCGTGCTTAGTTTTCATCAGTGAGTTCATTAGGCACCCACTTGTCGAGCTTCCTTACTTTTCCTATTATTTCCAAGTGCCATGAAACAGTTGAAAAGTGCACTTTTAGTGCCTGGTCGATCTCTCGTACAGTTTTTCGGGGATCTGATTCCATTAAATCCTTTAATTCATTCGAATCAATGGAGGAAGGACGATGGTCACGGGGTTCGTTTTGTAGCCACAAATCTCCTGAGCGTAATTTTGCAAACCAACTGAGTGTAGATCTCTCATTAGTTGTTCCTCCACCGAATGCTTTATTGATGCTTTCTACAGAAACCGCTGCAGAATTTCTCGATTTGAACTCGTAAAGGTATAGCAACCTTAACTGACTGGGTTCCATGATTGACTTGATGTCGGTAGTATTCAATGTTTAATGCTCGTTGAACGAAACAAATACAGGTAACCCCCGTATAACACGGCACTTCTATAGCACGGATTCACTCGAACACGGTTCGAGAATTGGGAACATCCCCGTATAACACGGTGCTTTTATAGCACGGATTCACTCTAACACGGTTCGAGAATTGGGAACATTCCCGTATAACACGGTGCTTTTATGGAAGGACTAGCTGAATTACCCGGCGTTGCGCGGGTTGAAATGGTTAAATGTTGCTTGAAAAGTGAATTAGAATAATCACTTTTCTTTCACAGAAAAATGCAATCATTTAAGTTGTACGGAAAATACGTTTTAACTTTTTCATAGCTTCTACTATATACTTCGGACGCAAATATATGCATTTAATTCCTGAATATATTGCAATATGTAAAAGATTGAGACATACATACGAACAGAAACGAAATTCCGTCGAAAAAATGCAGAATTCTAAAAAACGAATGATGTACAGTGTTGAATTTTGACTGCCTGAGTGTATTCTGAAATAGAGCAATTCGAAAAAAGAAATTTGAAAATATTGATAAAGACGATAATGATTTATGAAATTTAGTAATGCTCAAATATGACTGCAACATTTCGCTGTGTTAACTCAAACAGACAAACTCGGGATTCTAAATCAAATTATTAAAATAATAAAACATTAATACTGGTTTGCCAAATCTAAAATAACAAAATTACGCTTTTATGATTAATGAGAGTTGAAGTTTTTCGTGTTCCATTACAAAATGTAAATTATGAATAATGAAATATTTTAAATATTCTTTTTTTATCAATCAAATATTCATAATATTCATGTAAAAATATAAAACTCCTCATAGAAATAAAATAATAATTAAATCGTATACATCCAGCATCTCGGTATTCCAAATACATGGCCCTTTGTTAAAACGTCAATCAGTTTCAACTGCTTCTGTTTAAATACTCTAGCAATCAAGTCATGGCGCTCACTGGGTAATTGACCATTGGTAAGAACCTCCTTGATCTCCGTCCAAGTCGGATTGCAGGTGAAGGTGATAAAAAAGTCTGGTCTCCCGTACCTCCTCACGTACGTCATAGCATCTTGCGTGTATTCGCGCATGTGTCTGGGACTCCTGTAAATGTAGCTGGTAGGATGACCAAGGCACCGAGGTTTTCAACGTTCCCGTCATTTCCCACAGCATCTCTCAGGTGAATATATTCGTCAACTCTCAGTTTACGTTGATTTAGAAGAATGTAAAGGAGACGCTCACTCTCGACTTTTGTGTACATATCGACGATGAACTGATGAAACAATTGCCTGCAGTTCAATACGTGGTACTGCTCAGTATCTCGAACCATTAATCTGTACGCATATAAAACCATCACTGAAACTTTCTTGCTCGTTGTTTCATCTGTTCTTGGGTTGATCTGCCTCAGATTAAAATGATATCCATCTTCACCATGTGGGGGAATATCACTGGGTACTCCAGAGCATCATAAGATCGATGTGTTTCCGAAATGCGCTGCAATGATTCACCTCGTCGTTGAATAACGATATCCCGTTGATGGAACTCATCGCCTGATATAACCACCGCGACTTGATCTGCTTGAGGAGAGTTAAAGCGCCGCTCGTGTTCATCTGCTGGTCTTCGGTCTGCTCTTATGACTACTTTATATTCATCTGTTGGCATACGTTCCAATGCTGCTTCAAACGTTTTAATAAGATTATTGTGCTCATGAAAGATCCTCTGTAAGTTTAACACAATCTGACGTCTTGTTCCCGAGATGTAGGCCCACCTCTGATCAGTTTCCATTTGTTCGTTTTGAATAAAATATAGTTGTAGAAATTTTGGTGGTTGATCTGTCAGCGGAAGCAACGATCCCGCTCTATGGTAAATATGCCCTTGCACCTTGAATGTCGACGGAAATCTGGGCTGTCCAACAACTGATGTGGCACCGAATGATGTCATATGGAAACATGAGTTGTATTTTCAGATGTTACTAAGAAAATGCTTCGACTCTGACGTATCTCCTGATGTGTATGTCAAAAGTTCTTGTGGTCGTGGTTCCAGTTGGCAGAGAATAATTTTTCCATTTTTGAAGCAAATACCAGTAGACTCTGATTTAAACTTTTTGGCTTGACAGTAACTACAAACCATTTCAATTTTCCCAATGGTAACTCTTGCATGCAGCGAGTAGTCTTTATGCGAATCGTGTGGAATCCTTCCAATGCTAAGCTAAAATGGTGTGCAGTCCGTGATCGTTTGACACTATCTCTCTTATCCTGTAGTCGGACTTCACGCTGCTGTGCCATCTCTGTTGCTCTAAATATAGTAGCTCTCTCTCTCGCAATCGCAAGTCTTCTATTCCTCTCCTCGGAAGTTTCTTGACTACGCTTATCTTTCATCATCTTAGCCGTTGACTGTACTTGGCCGATCGCCTTCCGCTTCCTTGGAGACATTGCTACAGCAAAGAAATCTGTAAATGAATACAAAAAGGTATTTCATAAATTAAGCAAAATGCACACTCTCACTGAACAATGAAATTTATTATAGAATACAATAAAATGCTAAAATTAACGAAGAAACAAATTCAAAATTATTAAGTACTTACATCAGTTTAGAAATATAAATCCAAAATGTACACTATCACTGTCGAATAAAGTAGGAAACACTTATACAATCAACTAAAAGAGCGAATTAAAACTGTCAAATTCACTGAAAGATGATAAACTGGAAGACTTACCGAGTTAGCTTCCTTTAAATACGACCAGCTAAGAATCGAGTGGGTGCTGGAATGTTCTCCACCATGAGTCCAATTAAGTTTCCGTTTCCCCAACTTTCTAGAAAGTTCTACAAAGTTTTATAAAAAAAGTAAATATTAATTCTGGTGCTGCCAGATACCGAGTAGCAAAATTACGCTTTTATGATCAATGAGTTTTTCGTTTGTGCTTTTCGGAATAACGGTGCTTGGTTTAGAAATAAATATAATCGGTGTAGACAAATTAAACTGAACAGATAAAATTTTTTCAAAAAGCAGAAGGTCGATTTTACAGAATTTTTCAGAAAGAAAATCACTGCTTTCAACGGAGGATTCACATGTATCTCTTCCGGACATTTTAAAATAAGTTACACGCCTGACCTAAAAAGCCTCGTGAAACAGAATTCTACAAATCATTACGTACTCAATAAATTATTTAAGGAAAGTTGGTCGAAATATACACCAACTTTTCTTGAAAATAATCCTTGAACTCCTGAAAACCTTTCCTTGAATTTCCTTGCAAACATAAATATTTTAAAATATTCTTTCCCCCTTCATCAATAAAATATCTATAATTTATTTACATCATGGGAAGAACTAAAAAGTCAGTTCAAACATAAATACTGTAATTTAATTTGTTTCGGAAAAAATTGTTTTTCGATCAACACTGGTAAAGCAACCATCGCTGCCTAAAGTATCAATCTATGCTCAATGTTATTTCTATTGCGATTTCGAATAGTTTTTAGCCCCCCAGGGCCAATAGAACGGGGGTTAAGAGTTAGCCTATGCTGACCGCAGTGTTCTAAAGTATAAGTGTACCAAATTTGGTGTGGATTGGTCAAACGGTGTAGATTTGTATAGAAAATATACACACACACACATACACACACACACATCCTATTTTATATATATAGATTGGAACAACGATGCAAAAAGGACGGCATTATGAAAGTTTAATTTAAACAGTGTAGCATGGGAATATCCTAAGAACTACACGCGCGGATATTATCTCGAGATAAATTAAATAAAAAGTTTCTTAGGCTTAGAAGAGACATGTCGTCTCTCGGGGATACCCGCTCCTCATCAAAAAGAAAAAAAATGGTAAGAACGCTTAACGCGTTTCTTTCTCACAAAACTGGAAAGTCGTTGGACTGAGGCGAAAAAAAAGAGCGTATTCTTCCTCTCCACGCTTTTTATCAGTTTTTCAGGGGGTCGCAAATCTGGGGAGATGGTCTTGTCAATCAAGGGAGCTGGACTTCCTTATTCGCTGTTTTTAAACTAGCTCATATGTAATTTGTTAGACGGATACACATGACATGGCATGACGTAACTTTCTGGAAGATTCATAGCATAGTTAATGAGTGTCACTGGAGCGAGGGAGAAAACGGAATTGAGAAATTAAGGACTTAAAAAATAAATGGCATCATTGTTCTCGTGGCTGTCACTCAGAGGATGAGGATATCTTATACCAAAAAGAAAACACCCTCGGTTAATAGTGCTTAGTAATGACGAAGAAAACATTGTTTAATTCATATTAATATGTATTACTTCTTAAGAAAATGTTAATAAAGATATTTATCTTAATTATGAAAATATAATAGCATGTTTTTTAATTTTTGGAACCTAACCCCCCTTTTCGTACTAGTTCTTTGTTTCGTATAACACGGATTCGCATAACACGGCAATTTTTTGGAACATAACTCCCGTGTTATACGGGGGTTACCTGTACTACAATTGAATCACCCAAGTGTGCCGTTGTCACACGACATAAAAATTTGGATAAATCTCAGCGCTTGCTTTCTTCCGCAACCAGTAGAAATCTGACGTCATCAACGGCCATTTCATTTGCAACAACCCGATACACGGTGAGCAAAGGTTCATTTTTCTTCAAATGCATCTCAGTGCTTGCCTGTTTCATTTCATACAATAAAGTGGGCCTGAACACACACTTTATTTTGAAAAGTGACGTAACCCTCCTAGTGGTTGTCTCGACGAGGTATTATTACGAGATACATTAGAAGAAAACCAGATCTTGAAGGACAATTTATCTCTTCATTATAAAAAAACTGATCAGATTGTGATCTTGTCATCATGAAATATCTGTATATCTTGATGACGAGATATTTAGTCATAAGGAAAATTGGTAAGATCTTCGCAGACGAGATATCTCGTCGAAACCACTTGGTGGGTTAATCCTAGGGATGAAGAGTTGGCTAGTGGGTCGCTTAATATGACAATACGTTTCAACTATTAACAAATTTTTAGGTCCCCTCTGGCCTTTAAGAAATAGATTCAACAAAAATGGTGATTTTAAACAAAAAGTGCAAAAAATAGGTTTAGTAATTGTGTAGGAATGGAAGGAACCCTTTGCAATATAAAAACCTCACCGATCGACATTTATGCCTAGTCGGGCCCCTCTGGCCTTAAATTATAGAAAATAACAAAGAGTGATTTTGACATACATTTTAAATATTGATACCGAATTAGTAATAATAAGTAATAGTCCAAAATAGTTGGAGAGCAGGATTCGTATGCAACATAAAAAATTAAAGGATCTGCTTAGTATCTAGCCGTTTCCTTCTGGCATTGAAATAATCGAAAAAGTTACAAGGTCTTAAAATCTCACTTTTTAACATCGTGGTAGGTTGTTTTGTCTCCTAACCAAACACATAAACACAAAATTAAAAAATTAGAAAATAAAACAAAAAGCAATGCGTTTGAAATTTATTTAGAAAGACAAATTTTTAGTTAGTGCTAGAGCAGAAAAGTTTACTAAGGTATCACATACTACTCTGAAAAAATCAGTGGTCTGTCTTTATTAATATGAGGCCAAGCCTCTTTGACTTAGAAAAATGGTACTTCCACAAAAAAAGAAGAAAATTTATATTAAACATATTTCTATTACAGAATCTATATTATGATAAAATTTTAACATAGTATTATAAAACTTCAGTACAGCTTCAAAGAACAACGGTGTTCCACCGTGAAAAATGATTCTGTTGACACCGGTGTTAAACTGGTAGACACGTGAAGGATAGTCTTCTTGTTCTCCTGCCTTATTTCATTATGTGCTCCTCGTATTTCACTTATCGTTCTTTCTTGTTACATAAAAGTTTCGTCCTTTTTGCCATCAAAATATATAGACTTTAATTGACTCTAAAATGGCATACTCCTCTTTTTCAGTTGTCTCTTATTCTTCATTCCCATTCCAACCTTATTCATGCAAATTTATAAAATATTCTCTGAAAAGAGTTTTGAATCTTTTAAAAGAGATGGGAAATTTTTGCTGCAGTTCAATCAGAAGCACCTGCAAAGTCTGCTGTTACGACGGTGTTCATCAATGGCATTTTCGTTTGCTCTTTATTTCCCTTTTACATATATGTACAATAGAAGAATATGCTTGATATCCGTATCATTTTCCTTATAACTCTCACCTGACGTGCTTTTATGAGCTAATTAATCGAATGTTATTGTAATCTTACCTATTTCAATTACTATGCCCTCCAACAATTGTTATATTTCATCTTGTTTCTGCAAGTTGTGGTGTTACTTTGTCAATATTCGCAATTACCATCTTTCCTTTGATCTTTCCAACAAGAAATTCTATTTTCTCTGATACGCCACATGCTTTATTTCAACAGCATAAAATTAGCATTAGCATGTACAAATTTCGAAAATTTACAACAGCTTTAAATTTTCTTAACTTGATTTTAGTAAAAGGTGTCTTTCTTCATTTCATAGATTTTGACAATGTTCTGATATTTTCTTTACAGGGAATGGTAAATAACGCGATTTATTCAGAAAGTATCAAGCAAAGCCCTTTCGAGACAATTTTCTGTAGCAACCGCCTCTGATTCTCGCACAACAGCTCTTACTCCATATTCCGCACTCTTTAACTCCATATTATCTAGGCTGCAACGTCTTGGGAGCCTTGAAGTTTCACTATATCTTTGTATCAGTACAGAGGTGGAGCAACTTTTTCATTTTGAGTTTTTACTAATAGTTTTTACATTTTGTTAAAGGTTTTTAGAATTTCGAGTTACTAATAGAGTACATTTCACATTTAGATGAAAACAACAACAAAAACGGCGGTAAGAAAACTTTCGCTTACAATTGGATTTGGATGAAATTAACTTTCCTGGTGGTTGTATCTACGAGGTAACTCATCATCAGCAAAACTGACCAAATCTTGATGAACGAGAGATCTCGTTCAACAAGCTCTCTAGTAATTAGAAGAAAACTGACTAGATCTTGATGAACGAGAGAACTCGTTCACTAAGCTCTCAAGTAATTAGAAGAAAACTGACCAGACTTGATGAACGAGAGGTCTCGTTCTCCAAGCTCTAGTAATTAGAAGAAAACTGACCAGATCTTGATTGATCAGAGAGGTCTCGTTCACCAAGTTCTCTAGTAATTAGACGAAAACTGACCAGATTTTGATCTCGTCATCATGAACAAATCGGGGAGCCGTTGCTGTTCAGTGGGTAGGTCCACTGCTCTAGCAACTTTCGAGTTGTAGGCGGCGCCGTTTCGATTCCTGTCGGTACATTCCTCCCTGGGTATATTTCTCTCTTCTGTGTCAGTAAAACCTTTCATGCGTGTGTATGTCTATTACTTGATATTGTATGTCTTATGCCTGGAGCAGCATGGCCAAATATGGCCCTTGCACCATAAAACCCCAAAACAACGAACCAACCATAAAATAATTGGTAAGATCTTGATGACGAGACATCTCGTCATTAGCAAGACTGATCAGATCTTGATGAACGAGAAATCTCGTCAGAACCACATGGAGGGGAAGGAATGTTTAAAAGTGATACTTAAGATGTTACTATGATATCAAACGTGAAATGGTTTTAAGAAGTTAAAGAAATGGGTTTTACCCATTTCTTCTAATTCTTAAAACATATTTCTTCTATTCCAAGGCTAGAGGGGCTCAGGATAGATATTGACGCATATCCATGAACCATGAACACTTTTAGTGATACAAACGTGTGTCCCACTCCTGCTATGTCGCCATATTGCTAATTCGATTTCAGTGTTTAATAATTAATTATGTTTAAAATCACTTATTTGTGTGATTTTCAATTTTTTAAGGCCGAAGAGGTAGACATAAATATAAATAGATGATGTGCTCTTTTGCATTGCATAAGGTTTCCCATTCTTCAATTCATTCGTGAAATATTACTAATTCAAAAGTAATTTTTAAAAATGTTGTCTAAAATCACTATTTTTGGCCCTAGAAACCCTGCATACGTTTTTAATCGTTCAAATTTTATGTCAGGCATAGGTAGGTAGATAGTTAATTAACGTCACACTTGAGCAAACACAACGGGCTATTGGCGACGGTCCGGGATCGATTCCGAAGGGAAACATACGAAGACAACACCTCTTTATTTTGAACCACTGTCACATGACGAGGTCAACACCTGAGCTGGCACCCCACTTGCAAACTCCCACACCACACCAACCTGAGGACATTTGAGGCCACGTCAGGCACACTAACCCTCATGTACACGACGGCTTTTGGTTGTATCTAGTTTCGTACTCGCAACCCTCCGGCTGCTAAACCATTACTCTTCCAACTGGGCTACCGCGGCCCTCATGTCAGGGTCTGTGGCAGATTAGACAACATTTCCGTAGAGCGTGTCTGCTATTGATCATAAGATCTGAAAGCCATCTCTGTAGCAGTAGCCACCCGTTTTAATTCAATATCAAGTAATAGACAGGCACACAATGAAAGTGGTTGCTAGCGCAGTGGGCATATCCATTGATCCACGACGGCCCCATCCATTTACTTTGTTCCAATGTATCTAAATTTTTACTTTGATCCATAAGTAATAGTACCTCACCTAATAGATAAAGTCCTCAATAGCCCGTTGTGTTGCTCCAGTGTGACGTTAATTAAAATAACTACCTACCTAATAGATAAAATAAATAAAAGCTTGGAAACAGCATTTACTAGTAGATTCGAAGATCTGCCTGATGCAACACAAAATGTAAGACTTGCTATTGCACGTTTCTCAGTTATTAAAAATGGATATATCACTTTTTGGCAATGTAAAATCGCAAAACGGTTGAAACGTGCTACCAAATTCAGCATTCAACTACATTCAATGACATTTTTCTTTTATCACTCCTTATTTATTTCGAGGTTCTACAAATATCACAACTTCATCAACAGCCCTTGACACGCTAAGATTTCCAGTGGATGTATCATTTAGGATAGGTAGTTAATTGGCGTAGCAATGGAGCAACACAACTGGCTATTGGCAACGATTCGGGATCCCCAAGGGAAAGATCCGAGAAGTGAGGTCCGATGGTGAGGTCAAACCTGAGCTGGCACTCCACTCTCCAAAATTCCACACCATGACAACGTGAGGACATTTGAGGCCACGAAAGATTTAACATGCAGAAGCCTCCATGTACACGACCGTCTTTTGGTATCATTTGGGGACAGGGCTTCCACGTGCATTTACGTAAGTGCAATTGCTTTATCGAACGGTTATTCTTGTATGTTGTATTCGAGCTATTTTTACCCCTCCAGATAAGAAGCCATTCGGAAAAACCCCGTGCATGCAGAGTTACGTATGGAAAGCTGCACAGAAATTGTTTTCAGGAAGTAATCTCGAGGATGCGGGGCCCACAAAGGGCGGCCCCAGCACCCGGTGTTCCCCCGATCTTAAAAAAGATTCGAGAACAAAACCGATCGGAATTCGAAAGCGGTCGGCCGATTTTTATCTGGAAAAAAATCTGCCGAGAAAAGACGGATCATTAATTTTGCGAATAACTTCCCCCGACGTTCGTGCGTGTGTGTGGGGGGGGGGAGCCCGGAAATCAATTCCAAAATGGAATTTCCGAGTCGCTGGGGTTCGGGAGTGTTTAAATAATAATCCGACGCACGAGTGATTGGAAAGTGTTTGCTTGTTCGCTGCCTGGTTTTGATAGCTGCTCTTAAAAGTACTCTACACACTTCGAAAATTGTCTCGCAGTTTGCGCTTTTCTTCCTGTTTTTTTATTGGATGAAAAAGGCGCTTTATTCAACCTTCATTGTGACAAGAGAGAAGGGGAGGACTACAGCTCTTCTTTCTCTGAGTCCTCCTTTCGCGAGATGATCTTGGAGTATGATGCATATTTTACAAGGTTTATAAAATGCAGTAACCCTCGATGCATATCGATTCTTCGGTTACAAGGAAAAGGATCGGTATATCAAGAGGAACGATATAGCGATGGTGGACAAAACTTTCTTCGTAGGAATAAAAAGACACAAATTAATTAACCCATTTTTATTAAAAGAATTTAAAGCAACTCATTAATTAATCACAAAATCGATGGTATAACCTTTTTAAAATAATACTACGTATGGAAGAATAGTTTTGAAAACTAATCCTTCTTATCTACGACTTTGAGATGCAAAACTTTTTAAACCAATTGAGTTCAGAGCAGCTGCTTGAAACAAGTGCCTATGAGTTCCAATTCTAAAGGTGAGAGTGGAAAATTTAGATTTTTTCATCTGTTTGCCAAATTTACCCTAATGTTTAATGTTTTAAATGTTTGCACACATCAGGACATAGACAAAGGAAAACTTTATATCCATCTTTTAATTTCAAGTTAACCTTTGAAGGGCACTATACGAAAAAATTGTTTTTGAAAACCCTTCAGTGAAGTACCACCACCTTATATGAATGTATGTTGACCATAAAATTTATCACTTAGTTTTAACCCTCCTGTTGATTTATCTTCGCAGCGAAATTGCCCAGTAGTGGCCAGCCTCTGGTACAAAAATCTGTTACAAACTGTCACCAGTTCTGGGCAAGGTAAAAAGTGTTTTTCCTACATGGATTTTCCTTCCTCATTCGAGTAAAGGGCAATTTTTGTTACCTCTACAAGATATCTCCTCCTTAGCAAAATTGACCAGATCTTGAACGAGATATCTCATCGAAACACTTAGAGTGTAAAATAGATCGTGGGATAAATAAAAAAGAGTGATATGGACGAATATACGATATATCGGGGCGCTATATAACGAGAGGTTACTGTACCAACACTGACTTTTCAATGGAAATGCAATGCCAATAAAGACTTGAGCTTCAGCTATGAAACTTATTTTTGAGTGATATGTGGTAGAATGTATAAATGATTGAAATTACAGAACTGCACGTCAAAATGAAGATGTTAAAATAATTAATTTGCATATCCATCATTAGCAGTTATGACGGCTTGCACACGACGTGGCAATGATAATAAAGAAATTGAATGTCAGTCTGTAAATGTCATTCCACGCATTGGCTATTCCTTTGTCAGTGCCATTTGCAATTGTTGAATACTGTTTGAACTATTTGTCGGTGGATGTAGACGTACCTCAACGTCGAGAGCATCCCGGACGTGTTCAATTCGATCGGGGGAATGGGCGGGCCAATCCATGCGAGCAATATCCTCGCTTTCCGTGTCACCTATCGTCCATAAGTATAAACTCGAATCCAACGACCTCTCTGATCATGGAGCAGGATTATTTTACTACTATAGCGTGCACCGCTACGTTTAACCTCGAGTGAAGTCATCTAAATATTTCCTAGGGAGCATTTCTTTGACTGAAATACAGAATGAAACTCACTGAACATCTGCAACGATCGTGCTCACAGTTCGGAATTTGGACCGAATTGATGAGCATTTGCTACTACCGTTCATGCGCTTCCTCTGACTTTCCGATTGCAAAAGCTGAATATGCGCAAGCTTCCTGCTAAAGATTCACGATTATGCAAATCACCACAGGATGTTTCGTTAATTTTGGAGGGTTGTGATCTATAAAAATACACCAATACTGTTAGGTTGTAACAAACTTTCTTGCAGGATTTTTATCAAATCAAATGCTATGACCACGACCCAACGGATAGGATGCTGCCTTCTCGATCGCAAGGTTTCATGTTTGAAAAGGAGTAAGGCATATATATTTGGCCTCTACAAACGGTCTGTTTCTAGAAGCTATGGTAAGAATTAAGATGTAACGTGAACTCAACCTCCGTTGTGCATCAGGGTAACGCAAAGTGGTTCACAAATCCCCCTGTGTTCATAATTGGCCCATAGAGGAAATATAAAAGTAGAATGAGCGATAGCAACCTTTTTATGTGCCCAGGATCATGTGACCAAAACTAGTAGTAACGTGACTGCTTAGACCCAACATTCATCGTCTGATTGGTCCACGGTATGGGAGAACACGCCCATCCATTGATTCATCATCTGATTGGTCCATTGATTGATTATATGATAAATGTAGACTTTGGCGATTTTACTACTTTTGTTGCCACTCTATAGAAATGCGGATTCACACGCCTGCCCTGTCATTGGATGTAACATCGCCAAACGAGGCGATGAGATATGAAATCGGCAAACCTAGTTAATTTTTCACATAACAGACACGTGACTACGAGTCGACACGTTGGTCACACTTTTTGAAGTTCCTCTCTATAGCCATACTCAGTCTACTTATAATTCACGTCTATGATTGAATGGAGTTAGAAAAATATACCCATGGTTGGTTACATGAATCAAACCTGAGCCACCTACAACTCGTTTAAAATATGATTCAATAAGCATGGGGTAGTTGAATTAACGTCGCACTGGAGCAACACAACAGGCTGTTGGCGTACCGAGATCCATCCCGAAGTGAAACATCCTGCAAAAACACCTCGTAATTTTGAACCACGGTGAGCTGACGAGGTCAATACCTCAATTGACACTCCACTCTCCAAACTTCCACACCACGCTAACTCAAGAAGCATGTGAAAGAAAATATCAATAAAACAATCCATCAGTAAAATAATCAAAAACTATCTGAGGAAGTATAACTCTGGTATGAGTTATATCTCCATGAGATGATTTATTCCACGATGCTGCCATTTAAACTAGTAGTAAAAGGAATCATGAATGAAGTTATCCAAAAGCGCAATCCTAAACATGGTACCGAAAGGAGCATAGAAAAGTTTGTCCTGACGAAGAGTTGTGTCGTAGAATATTTAATTGAATAGCGGAGCGCGGCTGATTGGGATTAGGCGGCGGTGTGGTTAATGGCTTGTATCGATTCGCTCTCTCTGAGTGAGGTTTGATGTGTGGAAACAGCTGCACTCTCTTTGGAAATCGATGGCACGACTCTCCATCGACGACACTATATTAAATTCCCGCTCGACGCACAAACGTCATCCCCCACGTGTCACTCACGACCCCTTTACGAAGACCCCCCCCACACCCGAAATTTATCGTAGGGGTTTTGTAGGACAGCAAACTTTTCATAATCGCTGTCTGGTATTTTTTATAACCTTGTTTTGCTGTTGTCTTTAGTTCGGATTGTTTCTGTTTGGGTTGTGTGGTTGGGGCATTAAAAGATATTTATTTATTTATTCAGTCTTACGAAAAATTTATATAGTATGTGGTCTATATAAATATATAAAATAAACCATAATAAATATACCATAAATCTATATAGATTTATGGTATATTTATTATTCTGGTATACCATAAATCTATATAGATTTATATAGATTCTGGTAAATCTATATAGATTTATATAGATTCTGGTATACCATAAATCTATATAGATTTATGGTATACCAGAATAAATATACCAGAATCCTATAGATTTATGGCCGTCTCTGTATCTATATATATAAAATAGGATGTGTGTGTGTGTGTATGTGGGTATATTTTCTATACAAATCTACACCGTTTGACCAATCCACACCAAATTTGGTACACTTATACTTTAGAACACTGCGGTCAGCATAGGCTAACTCTTAACCCCCGTTCTATTGGCTCTGGGGGGGCTAAAAACTATTCGAAATCGCAATAGAAATAACATTGAGCATAGATTGATTGCTTTAGGCAGCGATGGTTGCTTTACCATTGTTGATCGAAAAACAATTTTTTCCGAAACAAATTAAATTACAGTTTTATGTTTGAACTGACTTTTTAGTTCTTCCCATGATGTAAATAAATTATAGATATTTTATTGATGAAGGGGGAAAGAATATTTTAAAATATTTATGTTTGCAAGGAAATTCAAGGAAAGGTTTTCAGTTCAAGGATTATTTTCAAGGAAAGTTGGTGTATATTTCGACCAACTTTCCTTAAATAATTTATTGAATACGTAATGATTTGTAGAATTCTGTTTCACGAGGCTTTTTAGGTAAGGCGTGTAACTTATTTTAAAATGTCCGCAATAGATACATGTGAATCCTCCGTTGAAAGCATTGATTTTCTTTCTGAAAAATTCTGTAAAATCGACCTTCTGCTTTTTGAAAAATTTTTATCTATTCAGTTTAATTTGTCTACACCGATTATATTTATTTCTAAACCAAGCACCGTTATACCGAAAAGCACAAACGAAAAACTCATTGATCATAAAAGCGTAATTTTGCTACTCGGTATCTGGCAGCACCAGAATTAATGTTTACTCTTTTTTATAAAACTTTGTAGAACTTTCTAGAAAGTTGGGGAAACGGAAACTTAATTGGACTCATGGTGGAGAACATTCCAGCACCCACTCGATTCTTAGCTGGTCGTATTTAAAGGAAGCTAACTCGGTAAGTCTTCCAGTTTATCATGTTTCAGTGAATCTGGCAGTTTTATTTCGCTCTTTTGATTGTATAAGTGTTTCCTACTTTTTTCGACAGTGTTAGTGTACATTTTTGATTTATATTTCTAAACGGATGTAAGTACTACATAATTTTAAATTCGTTTTTTCGTTAATTTTAGCTTTGCATTGTATTCTATAATAGATTTCATTGCTCAGTGAGTGTCCTTTTGCTTATTTTATGAAATGGCATTTTTTGTATTTTTTTACAGATTTCTTTGCTGTAGCAATGCCTCCAAGGAAGGGGAAGACGATCGGCCAAGTGCAGTCAACGGCTAAGATGATGAAAGATGAGCGTAGTCAAGAAACTTCCGAGAAGAAGACTTGCAATTGCGAGAGAGCTACAACATCTAGAGCAACAGAGAACAGCACAGCAGCGTGAGGCCCGACTTCAGAATAAGAGGGATAGTGCTACTACATTTAGAGCAACAGAGACGACATAGCAGCGTGAGGCCCGACTACAGGATAAGAGAGATAGAGCTACTACATCTAGAGCAACAGAGACGGCACAGCAGCGTGAGGCCCGACTACAGGATAAGAGAGATAGAGCCAAACGATCACGGACTGCGCACCATTTTAGCTTAGCATTGGAAGAATTCCACTACGATTCACATAAAGACTACTCGCTGCATGCAAGTGTTACCATCGGGAAAATGGAAATGGTTTGTAGTTACTGTCAAGCCAAAAAGTTTAAATCATAGTCTACTGGTATTTGCTGTAAAAATGGAAAACTTAAACTCTGCCAACTGGAACCACCACCGCAAGAACTTTTGTCTTACACATCAGCAGATACGTCAGAGTCGAAGCATTTTCTTAGTAACATCAGAAAATACAACTCATGTTTCCAAATGACATCATTCGGCGCCACATCAGTTGTTGGAGAGCCCGGATTTCCGTCGACATTCAAGGTGCAAGGGCAGATTTACCATAGAGCGGGATCGTTGCTTCCGCTGCCAGATCAACCACCAAAATTTCTACAACTATATTTTATTCAAAACGAACAAATGGAAACTGATCAGAGGTGCGCCTACATCTCGGGAACCAGACGTCAGATTGTTTTAAACTTACAGAGGATGTTTCATGAGCACAATAATCTTATTAAAACGTTTGAAACAGCATTGGAACGTATGCCAACAGATGAATATAAAGTAGTCATAAGAGCAGACCGAAGACCAGCAGGCGAACACGAGCGGCGCTTTAACTCTCCTCAAGCAGATGAAGTCGCGGTGGTTATATCAGGCGATGAATTCCATCAACGGGATATCGTTATTCAATGACGAGGTGAATCTTTGCAGCGCATTTCGGAAACACATCGATCTTATGATGCTCTGGAGTACCCAGTGATATTCCCCCACATGGGGAAGATGGATATCATTTTAATCTGAGGCAGATCAACCCAAGAACAGGTGAAACAACGAGCAAGAAAGTTTCAGTGATGGATTTATATGCGTACAGATTAATGGTTCGAGATACTGAGCAGTACCACGTATTGAACTGCAGGCAATTGTTTCATCAGTTCATCGTCGATATGTAAACAAAAGTCGAGAGTGAGCGTCTCCTTTACATTCGCCTAAATCAACGTAAACTGAGAGTTGACGAATATATTCACCTGAGAGATGCTGTGGGAAATGACGGGAACGTTGAAAACCTCGGTGCCTTGGTCATACTACCAGCTACATTTACAGGAGTCCCAGACACATGCACGAATACACACAAGATGCTATGACGTACGCGAGGACGTACGGGAGACCAGACTTATTTATCACCTTCACCTGCAATCCGACTTGGACGGAGATCAAGGAGGTTCTTACCAATGGTCAATTACCCAGTGAGCGCCACGACTTGATTGCGAGAGTATTTAAACAGAAGCAGTTGAAACTGATTGACGTTATAACAAAGAGCCATGTATTTGGAGTACCGAGATGATGGATGTATACGTTTGAATTATTATTTTATTTCTATGATGAGTTTTATATTTTTACATGAATATTATGAATATTTGATTGATAAAAAAAGGATAGTTAAAATATTTCATTATTCATAATTTACATTTTGTAATGGAACACGAAAAACTTCAACTCATTAATCATAAAAGCGTAATTTTGTTATTTTAGATTTGGCAAACCAGAATTAATGTTTTATTATTTTATAAATTTGATTTAGAATCCCGAGTTTGTCTGTTTGAGTTAGCACAGCTAAATGTTGCAGTCATATTTGAGCATTACTAAATTTCATAAATCATTATCGTCTTTATCAATATTTTCAAATGTCTTTTTCGAATCGCTCTATTTCAGAATAAACTCAGGCAGTCGAAATTCGACACTGCGCATCATTCGTTTTTTAGAATTCTGCATTTTTTCGTCGGAATTTCGTTTCTGTTCGTATTTATGTCTTAATCTTTTACATATTGCAATATATTCAGGAATTAAATGCATATATTTGCGTCCGAAGTATATTGTAGAAGCTATGAAAAAGTTAAAATGTATTTTCCGTACAACTTAAATGATTGCATTTTTCTGTGAAAAAAAAGTGCTTATTCTAATTCACTTTTCAAGCAACATTTAACCATTTCAACCCGAGCAACGCCGGGTAATTCAGCTATAAGCTCTATAAAGTAACCTCCTATAGAAATCTCTATAGAAAATGTCTGTAGAAACCTCTATAGAATTCTACAGAAGCTCATTTCTTTCGCTTCACGATTTTAATTTTTATAGATCTTCTCTATAGAATTCTATAGAAACACATTTCTCTAGAATTCGTTTGTATATTAAGACAAACCTAACAAAAAATATATTTCTATACATACATTTCAGATACAGAATACAAATAATACATTTATAGAAATACATTTCTATAGAATCAGAGCCCGGACCGTTGCCAATAGCTCGTCGTGTTGCTCCAGTGCGACGTTAATTAAAATACCTACCTACTACAATAAAGCTTTCCAGTTCTTTCCTATAGATATCTCTTTGTAGATTGAGAGTCTATTAATCTTTATGGATGAGGCTATAAGCCTCCTGATGTTGCGTAGAGGTACAGGGGATTTAGGTTGGGGCAACTATGCTCCAGCCTTAGCTAATTGGTTCGCCTCTTCATTGCCCTATATACCTCAGTGACTTAGAATTAACTGAGCGCTTTGTATAAATGTATCCAAATTATTTCTGTTTTCAATCTAACCCCGATGGATGCGATCTTTGCGACGCATGATCCTAAAGGCTGCGGAGTCTACGAAAGCTAATTCATCGATCACATTCCGACAGACTGCGACACTAAATAATCCGAAAATCAATTAAGGAAACATGGCTCCCGTGTATCGGCGTTACATCACATGGATCGATATTCAAATTTCACCTCATGATCAATAACATTATTTTTCCCTTGTCGATATCACTTAATTTATATCTTTCGGTATCTATTATCGTGTTTATAGCATCATCTTTAATTATGACACTAATATTACCATTATTTAATGTAGTGAGGAATTCTCATCGCCTATCAAAGGGTTGATGTCAGGATGTATAAATATTCTATGGAAATAAAAGGTAAGGTATATTATATTTTTTCTTTCGTTTGATCTTCTGATGTCAAGGAGTGCTTTAACTGGACGGACAGACATAAGAAACCCCACTCTCCATTGAGGAAAATCTAAAAATGCTAATGTTTCTGATGCGCAATATACATTTTTTATAGGGTGGTGATCTTCACCCATAAAAGTTCAATTTTTTCAAAAATGTTTTATAGCTTAGTATAGCTTAGTGCCTTTAAAGGTTTAATAGAGATCTTTTCGAAATTATAAATGTTACTTCTCCCTGCTAGTATGCAATGTGTAGTAATGAAATCAATGATTAGATTGATTCTTGGTAAAGCGTAGTCACCGCTACTAATTCAACAATCAGGACACTCAAAGAATTTTTTAAATGCTGCTCCCCAAGAAAATCGTAATATTCCTGAATGTTGAGAGGAATAGCCATACCGTGTTTGAGATCCGATGTTGATAGAGCTACCACCTGTGAAATCTGTAAATGTTCCTTCTCCTACCACGACGCAGTAGTGAAAACCAACTAACCCGTTTCATGTTATGACATTCACAGCAATAGTGCTTAGGGGGCGTGTTTGGGAATGAATGTTATGAATGGACGGTCTCTTATTCTATGAACATACACGAACAGCATTTTCCTCAAGTCTCACTTATTAAGTGTTTGCAGTGAATGCTCTGGGGGAAAATCTGTAAATGTTGTTTTTTGTTGACATGCGATACGAGGCAGTGAAACAAACCTGCAGACATTTTTTAGTCCGTCATGCGTAATGTCACAAAATGTCTGATGATACTATTGTACTGCAACATTTGTGACCATCGAAAATTATCCTTAACCCTCCTTGTGGTTTATCTACGCGTCGAAAACTGCAGTGGCCTGCCTGTGGTGCAAAAACCTGTTTCATACTGTCACCAGTTCTAGGCAAGGGACAATTTATTTTGCCTACTTGGATCTCCATTCCCTTGGAGTAACAGAGCAGTTTTGCCTCGACGAGTTATCTCGTCCTTAGCCAAATTGACCAGATCTTGAACGAGATATCTCGTCGAAACACTTGAAGGGTTAACCTTTTCTTCAAATTATTCTTAGTTAATCTTTGAAGGAATTGGTTCCAGGGTTCAAACTGGTTAAGACACAAGGGTTAAAAATAACTTTCAATAATAACTTCTCTAAATCGGTTCTTGCTGTCATTAACAATATATCGTCTTATAATATAAGGGAGTAGACGGGAGTGAAAACGAACATGGATGCATCTACAGCGGAGGTTATTACTTTTGTATTATTAATTTTGTACTTAATCGTCTAACGACTGATTGAAATCATTAAGTAAAGAAATCCAGACTCTTGCACCATCTTCCGATCTCTGCTTATTGCCGTCGTCGAAGGATTGGATTACATAAAATGTACTAATAATTATAATAATACATGGATACTAATTCCAATATTTAAAGTCCCTGGAACAAGATAAGAGAAGTGAATCTTCAAACCAATCCATTTCTCAACGAGAGCAGTGTAGTACGCATGTCCACCGAAAAATGGAGAGTTTATTTTCGAGCTGTAGGTGTAGTATTTGCTTATGGAAGGTGCCTGAAAATATAGATTGTGTCGATGTCCAATGTCGATGTGTCGATGTTCACTTCACTCCATTTTTAACAGTGCTTGCTGCAGTTTCTGATACTAGATTTCAAGACGTTGCGTGAAAGAACACAATTAGAAACACTTTGAATTTCCCGTAATGCTCTCGCATACGGGTTGCGGTTCGGATTGCGAGTTTCACTGAGAGACACCACTTCACAAAATACATTGAACCCTGATGGATCATTTCATGCGCATTAAGTATGCGCAGATCAATCTCTCGTAGAAGGATTTGATTTGATAATCCAGTGATCGGAGATTTGATTTGGATTGATGTTCTAGATAAAGCTAGGCCGTTATCAATGTTCCACGAGATGCTACATTTGCATTGGATCGTTTCTCCTTGGACTTCACCGGAAGTGAAGTGGCAGATAACTTGGCAATGGAGTGCTTCTCGGAGTCATTCAATCACTTGCAATCACCCTCAGAATTATCTCTTGGAAAGGTTCTCCCATCCACAGCTGGTACCAAAGAAAAAAATCGGAGTTCCCTCAAAGTTGAAGGTGATAGGGGTCAGCAGATCGCCATCTCTAAACTGGACAATGGTCATTTGAGATCAATTTCATTTGATCTTGGTTTAAATGTTTTCCCGACCTGTAGGAAATGCAATATGGAACAGGCCTCTCTTGGTCACCACTTCGTCTGAGGCTGACCAGGGAGAATCTGTATTTTGATCTTTTGCTCGTCTAAGACTTTTTGAAGGTGAATGGGTTTACGATCTTGATTTAAGTTGTATAGACTAATTGAAATAGGAAAAGACAACACTCGGCGATTTATTTTATAACATACAAGTAATTCCTATATCATCTGCAACACCTTTTCGAAATATTAGCAGATTTTGATGAGACATTTAGAGGGATTTGGCTGCATGTAAAAAAAATGTCACTCTTTTTGATGTGTCCAATCTATTATAACTATCCATGAATTTACTGTGATGTTTCACTATAAAGTTTAGTTTCCCTGGACATTTCTCTTTACCTCCATAGCAACTGAATTATCAATATGTGAACCCCCTCCCCAATGAATAGTCTCATACGATTGCCTGCACCATTTCTTGAATGCCGGTGAATTTGATCTCCGTTATTCTAACTCACACAATATCTCAATTTTACAGGACTAAGTGTTTTGCAATTTTCGAAATGCACCAAGATACTGCACGTTTCGATTTTGTATGTTTCCATTAGACATCACCACAGGAGTTAAGATTCGCTCTCTTTAATTCACCTGATATATCAACTATTTCATCCTTCTATTGAATGCATGTTTTTTTCTGAAAGTAGATTGTTCCGAAGTTCTTAGGCCACAAGTCAACTCGGCAAGTAGACAAAACTAAACCACAGGAGTTAAGATTAGCTCTCTTCTTAATTCACCTGTGATATATTAACTGTTTTATCATTCCAATTGAATGAATGTTTTCTCCCTGAAAAGTACATTGTTTCGAAGTTCTTAGGCATAGGTCAATTAGACAACTAGACAAATCTTCCTCTATTGGATCCACCTCTACTGTTTATGGATGGTAGAAAGAGCCATTTTTTATCGCTATTGTTTCCGTCACTTTGTGAACTAGCGAAATTTTCGCATCTCTGACACTTGCACTCGGCCCATCGTTTAAATAATCCCGTTGTAGAAAAATCCCGGTCCTTTGTGCCCTTAGAGACAATGAGGATTGAGCGAAAGTAAACGCGAGCGATTTTTCATCAGTTTTGTTCGGCACAAAGGCGGACGGAGTCAGATGCCTCGGACGCATGCAAACAAAAGCGACACTGGCCGCACTCTCGCCACTTGCTCTTGATCGGTCATCGCTCACCCCTGATTTCGGGACACAAAGGAAATCCCGCGGGGGGGGGTGCCATCTATTCGGATGAACGTAGTTTGGGGCACTTTTTTACACGCCCTGTGTCTTTTCACTTGGGCCACAGACTTGTCCAAATGCATCATATCGAAATCAGCTTTTATTTTCGTTCTGCTTTCGATTTGAAAGTGCTTTAGGAACATAAATTGTGTCATGGAAGGAATAAACTATACATCTTTTGTTTATAATCTATATGTTCTCAATCTCTTTTCAATCCATTGCTGGTCTTACGTTCTGAAAAACGTCAAGTCACTCGGTACATTATTCTTGAGCATTTTGTCTCCAAATTTCATTCGAAATTTTTGTGCTAGTTATTATTAACCCTCCTGGTGGTTGTCTCGCCGAGGTATCTCGTCATTCGAAAAACTGACCAGACCTAGATGAACGTGATATCTCGTCAATTTACGAAATACCGGACCAGATATTGATGACGTCCTCATAAAAAAATCGGCAATATCTTGATGGACGAACAATCTCGTCATTAACAAAATTGGTCAGATCTTGATGGACGAGATATCTCGTCGAAACCACTTGGAGGGTTAAGCTATACAGGATAATCAGAATAGACCGCTAACACAAATCATAACCCACGATACCTTAACGAAAACCAACCCATAAAATTTTTTTTTTCGATTGGACGTGACATTCCCGAGATATTCGTGTCGAAAGTTGTATGACGTCCCTTCCCGTCATTCGAAATTTCAGCTCTAAAAACACCCAACAAACTATCCTTTAGGCGTCCCTGGGGTTGTCTATACCTGAGAGTCTCTCGAGACAAAAATAAAGCACTAGATGAATATTCAAATCTGAATGTGTGCTTTAACCCTCCTGGTGGTTGCCTCGACGAGATATCTCGTCACTAGCACAGCTGACCAGATCTTGATGGACGAGATATCTCCTCTATCAAGATCTCGTCGTCTCTCGACCAGATGTTGATCCCTTCATCATAAAAATTATCGGTAATATCTTGATTACGAGATATCACGTAATTATCAAAATTGGTCAGATCTTAATGGACGATATATCTCATTGAAACCACTTGGAACGTTAAACTATCAATTGTGTATTTCCGGAATGCCAATCAGAAAACTGACAACACTTTTTCGGGTTGGTTTTCGACAAGGAATCGCGTGTTCTGATTGTTGAGTGGTCGCATCTGGCCACCCTATATAACAGTGTAAACATTCTACGGACTATCTATGTCCGGTAGATTGAAAGCTGGTCAATATCCACCCTCAACGTGAAAATATTTGAAAATAAACCTATCTTGGCATGTGAAAACTTTACGTAAGAAGTCAGGCAAACAAGTTTCTATGACTGCTGCATTAAGGCAAGTTATAATCTCATCTGATGCTTTCTTCCAAGATGGAGTAAACACGTATCGATTTCGGGGTTTCCTTTCCAAAGAAACGATTTACTTTCACTGCCTCCGGATTTGTATCAAATACCAATAACATAACTCGCATACCCGTGAGCTCTCAGATTTCTAATAAACTTCCTCGGATCCATTCGAAAGGGGCTTTACAAAGGAATGTCCAACGCTTTCTCCTGCAAGCGACATGAGAAGAAGAACAGGGGCATCTTTAATAAAACGGTCAAGCGTGTTGTCACTTTTAGTCGCCCAGAATCCCTCGGGACATTCTTTCTCATATGTGGAAGCTTTTTTCCTTTTATCCCAATATTCGCTGCCCGGGAAAAAAGATGCGTCTACTACGAAGAAAACATTTTACTACAAAGGAAACAAATGCAGTGAAAGTTGCAGAGATGCTTAGTTCGACAGCAGCTACTTTTTACGGATTACCAAGAACCTTCTCTAGTATTACAGATAGCACTTGTCTTTGAACAGCATTCACTCGTTTTAAGGTATTCTGGAGATTAAAATAATCGAAACAGCAATTTTGAGATTTTTGAGGTGCCTTTAAAATCGGAACAGTACTGGGGACATACATGGAGTCTAGCATTACGAAAAAGCGTTACAACTACTTTGCCTTATAATTTCAGATTTAGAGAAAACATCTAGAATAGTGGTTATTAACCTGCGGTGTGTGCATCCCTGGGGGCGCGAGAGAAGTTTCTAAATTTTCCATGGAAACTACCGCCTGACCACCTGTGAGAAACTAGAGAAAACTAAGTCGACTTTTGGGACCCCCACTCCCACCCTCTCTACCTTTGCCTCAGCCACTGAGATAATTTCCTAAATAAAGAAATATAAACACATTTTCCAAGGGGGTGCCGATCAGTAAAAAGGTTAAGAACCACTGATCTAGAAGATAGATATAGCGTCATGCGGACAAGGAATGTCCGTACCTGAAATGATCTTCGAACCAAGTGCGCAGTCCTACTGAGCGCGGGGTCAGCCATATGTCGAAATTCTGCAGTGCTGGGCGAGCTTTGGGCCATTGTCACTTTGGATTGCATGGAGTGAGGACTGCATAAATGGTGTCATTCGAAAGATACCGAGCTACGCTAAAATGGCAGGTCTTTAATTAATCAACGTATCCTTCAGTACTAATATCAAACTTAATCTTTAAAATGTAAACTAACTGCTGAATATTCCCACTAAACAATCGTTCAAACTTCCTATGTCTGCTTCATTCATTCTGCAATCCATTCCTCCCTGGGTGTATTTTTCTCTTGTGTCAGTAAAACTTTCATTGTGTGTTTCTATTACTTGAGATTGTATGTCGTGTCTGGCGCAGCATGGCCAAGTATGGCCCTTGCGCCATAAACCCCCAAAACCAACCAATCATTCCGCAATCCAACATCAGACCCGAGTATTCACGTCAAAACTACTGTTTGTTTACATTAAATAGAGTTTTGAAGTTTTAAATGATTTATTACTGTAGTTTTTTGGAAAGTATTTCATGGAAACATTGTAAAGAGATGCCAACATTCACATCTGGAGCCTTTTAAATGCCCTTTAATGGCTGATTTCTGGATGGTGACCTTTTACAAACCAGCTGACACGCGCCTAGCATATGTGCTGAACTTTCTGGATAGCTTATATATCTACTGATGGAAAAGTGTCGTTACATTTCAAATCTTATTTCGATCCATTTATAATGAGAATAGCATTCATATTCACAGGAAGATGGATACTCCTAAATGAGATAAAGTTGTCCAAAACTACATAACAGCATTTCGTTTACTTTTACAGGCGTTAATTTTTGTTTCCAATAAATTGAGGGGAAAAAGCACACATTAGTCATGCTACCACAATTACATTCTGAACGTCTATTTCCTTTGTTCAAAGACGATTTGGGATTTGGTGACGTTAAACCTATTTCCATTAACATTTTCTTATTTGTCTGATTTCTATCTTCCAGATTTCTCATTGCTTCCTGTAATCAGACTACTGAAGAATTTCTTTAGGGTGCCGAGATCTTTCGTGAAGTTTTACCCATATTCTGCTTCATAGCTCACATCAAGCATAGTTAAACAGAGGCAAAATTGGCGAACGAATACAGTAATCATCGATTTTATATTGTTTATAACAGATAAAATTGACGTCGTGACAAGAATAAACAAATAACTAAAATTTTTGTGCCGCGTACTTAAGTGAAATATATATGAAGATAATATATAGGGTGTCTCCCATAAATCTGTCAGTGTGGAGTTAATTAAAAAAATACCCATAAACTTGTAGAATTTTCGAAAAATCGTGTAAAATCAACAAATTGGCGTATTCGAGTGCAGTTTGTGCCAAAAGATTTGATGTGGAATCGGATTCGTTTCGGCATAAGAAAAAATGTAGTTCAAATTTTCAACGATAGATGGCGATATTACTACCACTTAACCAAAACAACATGGAAACAAGCAGTTAAGATGGTGTGGCATTTATTAGTTTAAACATAAGTGGACATCTTACAATAGTAGTTGCTGAATATGTCCAACCATCGCAACCAAGGACATAGTGCAAGCGTGTCACAAGCGCCACTCACAGATGCGTGAAGCATATGAGGGTCTGCGCCAGTGACCTCACGGCGGATGTCATCTTTTAAATGTGCCAAGGAAGACAGGTTCCTAGCGTACACTCGAAACTTTAGGTACACCCATAGCCCAAATTCGGCAGGTGTCAAATCCGGAGGCCGTACATTTTCTCAAAGTCGGCTTGATCAAAAGTTTTGAATATTCCCGTGTTTCTGACAACTTCTCGTGCATTGTATATACCTCTCGTTGATTCTTCCGCGAGAGCCTCCATTTGCGATGCTCTGATAACTTCCATCTGTCTTTGCGAGGACGATCTGACAAGCTACCACTTTTCTCGAAACGCTGCACTCGGTAACGACTCAGTGGAGCTTTACTTTCTTTCAAATTTTTTGGAATTCGCAATTTTTGTAAGACTTACTTCTGTAGCCGATTCACTGTTGAGATAAAAAGATTCCAACAACAACATGCCTTAATCCCCAACGGCATTTAGTTTAACAAACGCAATGCAAATGTCGATAATGAACTGCCAGCTTTACATTTTAAAGGAATTAAATTTGCATATTTTCGCCATACAAACAGTGCCAACGCCATCCATCGGTGAGAATTTAAAGTAAAACTGTTTCTTATGTCAAAAAAATCTGACTCCTCCACAAGAATTTTGTTTCAAATAGCACTCTAACACGCCAACCTGTTGATTTTACGATTCTTTGAAATGTCTACTAATTTCCCTGTACCTTTTGAAAAGCTATCAAAGGTGCACACTTGAATTTTTTATGAAGCTATCTTGCGACTCTAATAAACGTTTTAACCAAAGCTTTCGTGGATATTTAATTTAAATTCTTCATAACTAATTCAATAGTTTCATAATTAAATTTGTGTCCTTATGTTTTTCTTGTGTTCATTCGCTGTATGGCAACACGAATGGAAAAGTGATGTTCCACAAAGATATTGGTAAGACAAAAGTTCCTGAACTATATCAACGGAGTATTGTAGTGAGAAAATAAAAAATTACACCTTCATCCCACTTTCCTGATATGCTATTGCCCAAGAGGAAATGGGCACGCAAGAGTAACGCCATAATACATTTTAAAATGTACCAACAAAATGAGAAAATTACTCTAGGAATAACCTTAAATATCCCCAACGTAACTGGGAATGAACATTCTCAACCCTCTCTCCCCCAAGGATCCGGAAAGCGGCAGTTGTGGAAGTTTTATGTTCCCTCGGAACCGTTCCAGCCGTTAAAAATCAAAGTGTCCGCCCCTCTCTTCATTATTTGAAGACGGAGGCTCGTTTTTATCGAGGCGTGCGTTTCTTGGGGCGAAAAGAGTTCTTGTAATCAGAATGAATTTTACGCTCGTTTGGTGTTGAAATTTACGCCCTCTTCCGGTTGTTGCAGAGAGTGGAGATTAATTGCCTCCCCTCTCTCGACACCCCCTTCTTCGAGGGGAGGAGAACCTCTTCGACCAGGAGGCGTGCCATGTTTTGTGTGCAGTGGTTTGAGAAATAATTTTTTTAATTAACAACCATCCCCAAAGGCTATTTTTATTACCTTCCTAAAATGTATTAGAATTTTATACGCTTATACAATGTGAACGCAGTAGTCTCGGTGCATTTTTAAGTGTAATCCCAACAGTAATATCAATTAGAAGTTACCATTGAATTTCATTTGGTTAACCAATTCCTTCGTACTTAATTTCGCACGAAAATTTCAGTACTTATATTGCGAGCATGTATCACTTTTGACAATAAAATAGCAAAAGCTTGAAGTTAATGTTTTTTATTTTCCCATTATGAAGAATTCCATTAATATATTTACGAGTTATTTGCCATGACATCATCGAGGAGCATTTCTCGATTAATTGGTTTTCTGTTTGTGTAGTCTCACAGCGGAATAACATTCCGTATAGATAAACAGAAAGTTTAATTCTGTGTTAATAAGATTTTTATTAATAGGTATTAATAAGATTTGAAATTAGAAATATAAATAAAAAATGATTCTGCATATAATACAATACAATAATTTTACAATAATAATAATTAATTAACAACTTAAATACAATAATTTTATTCAAAAATAAATAATTATCGCTGAATATAAATAAGTATCGTATTGTATGTGATTTTACTTTTGAATGTGCAAATATCGTTTGGGCGATTATAAATCAAATTTACTTTTAAATAAATATCGTTTGCTGAATATATATATATATATATATTACTTATAGCTAACATTTTATCAGAAATTTGTAGAAACTATCTGTTAATTCTATTATAGGTCTCAAGAGACGGAAACTAATCACTTTTTGGCCAACATAGCCACCATTACAAAAACTAATTTACAATATGGTAGCACATATAGAAATGCAACGGATCTCAATCATTAACTACATTTTGGTTGACTGAAGTTACACTGTTTTACTTCTATATCACAGTGGTGACTGATAGTCACGAACAGGCATGCTTTCTAAAAAGTTAAATGGCACATCTTACAAATTCCAAATGACTGTCTCCACAATCGGAATGCACTTCGATGAATGGTTTACGATGAATAGTTAAATCTCCAATGAGAGGCTAATCCTTTCCAACAAATCTCTAAGCCCCACAATGATAGACGCTGCTTCTACTTTTGAGACGGCTTTACTCTTAGTTGCAACTCCACCTTCACGTCGCACGACGCCTTAACTTACTCGGTTGTCAATGGCAACAACAGGACAGCCAAACTGTCACAATAACGTATTGCACGACCACTCATACGGGTGTACGCCGTATCGGTGGTCGTGCAATATGTGATCGGTTTCAATACATGATCTTAATATAGCTCTCATAGTCTAAAACAGTTGGAAATCAATCAATAAGTGGTAGTATTTATCGAATACAGTCACTTCTGAATCCTAAAGTTGAGTACTGTGGCAATAATCAATAATCAACTTACAATATAGTAGTATATACTATAACAATGAATCTCAACAGTGAAGTACTTTTTGATAGACTGAAGTAGCAACTCCTTTCCATGCTCTGTTACAACTTCTTTGCATAGCAAGTATGTTGCGAATTTCCAGAAACATTACAGCAAATCAAATGAAAATCGAAATGTCTATGCGGATGGCAGAAGCATTAATTCACAAGCAGACGTAATCCACATTAATTGCTTCTGGAATAATAGGAGGAAAGCCAATCCCACCGCTGTAGCATAAACTTTAAGTGTACATAGGAAATAAATAAATAGCATGAACTGTACCAACCGTTTGAGCAAGTTAATGATTCATTTATTGTAAGGCTCACTACTCAATTATAAGTCAGAAGAAGACGAGAATTTTACCTGTTGTGCAATACGGAATATGTACAGGAAGCACGTCCTACCACAAAATGCTATGGTCATTGTGAACTCGTGTAAGCGTTCCGAAAATTCAATTTTTATAGCTCGAGTGCAAGCGATTCGAAAATTATATATTTATTATGCAAGCGGGCAAAAGATACTATTTTGTAATCATGATTGAAATAAGAAAAAAAAACGAATTTTGGAATTTGAAAAGAGTGTTGATCGATATCCTTAATAATTTTGTATCGTCTTTAGTTTTCTTAATATTTGATAATTGTTTTAATAAACTTTCGTCTCCATGTTTGCGACCAAAAAAAAAAAAAAAGCCTATCTATAATTATTTAATACAATCGAACTGATTCTCATCATCAAAAAGTGAATAGAGTGAGTTTTCATCTCCAAGGATCACTACGCAACTAGATGTAGATCTACATGATCTACCTTTACGACTTTTTAAATTCTTTTTATTTGAATATTTATTAGAAAAACTGGGAGATTCTTGGGATATGAATTTCATATAAACAATTTCCGCACATGACCAATATATTGTCATTTTTCTTCTATTGACGAGACATCTTGTCAATCAAGATATGAACAGTTTTGTTTCAAGATTCCTCGTCGAGACAACCACCAAATGGGTTACGCATCATGACAATGTATTTAGAACAGTGAACACAGAATAAGATCTACACCATTTAACTTCGTCATTAAGTAATTCCAAAAATAATCAAATTTAAGTACAAAACAAAATATTGTCGAGACAAAATCGGTCACAATTATTTTACACGTAAACATTTATTAAGGAGAGAACCTGCTCCTATATGCCCTAGATCATTTCACTTTTTCAATTAAGCACATTTTGACAAAATGCTAAAACTTTAGCATTCATAGACTAGACCCATTTGGGATTCTTCATCCAAAATTCAAGGACCTGTTAACGAACCCATATAAAAAAACTTTTGTTTATCAGGGGTGGATATTGAATTAACGTCACACTGAAGCAACACAACGGGCTATTTGCGACGGTCCGGGATCCATCCCGAAGGAAAATATCCGAGGAGAATGCCTCGTCACTTTGAACCACGGTCAGATGACGAGGTCAACACCTGGTCAACCACCCATCACTCTCCAAACTTTCACACCACGCCAACGTGAGGACATATGAGGCCACGAAAGTTGAACGTGCACCAGCCCTCACGTGCACGACGGTCTTTGGCTGGACCGAGTTTCAAATTCGAAGCCCCCAGTTGCTAATCCGCTACTCTTCCAATCGTGCTGCCTCGGTCACTTCTTTATCAGGGATATTAGTTTCAAAAAATATATTTAGGATATAAGCAATTACCTTGATTTCACTTCAGATTTACTTAATTTTACGTTTTATAACTTTGTCATAAATTGTCTTAACCGAAATGTATTTCGTTAGGTATATTCGGCGTTAGGTACAGCTTGACCAGGTCAAAACGTTTCGGGGCAATGGGAATTCTCCCCAACTCTAAACCCAGTTTCTAGCTGTACATAATTACGGATCCTAAGTGACGCTGACGCTGCAGTGGGACTCCATCACGAGTAGAACATCCCCAATCGTATCACGAGGTTGGACGGGACAGCCACAGTTAAAAGCATCGGTCTTTGGAAAAAATGGCCGTATCAGCGAAATCGGGAAGTTCGGGTCTGGATCCCAGGAGCTTCGCGAACTGTCGGAGTTCTTTGACACCGCGAACGCGACCTAATGAAATCCGCAGACCGTTCCGCTCAATCATTGTGCCATCCATTAGGGCTTCCGAAGACAGATGCTTTCACAGCGTTCATGACAAACGCTATCCGCAGCATTTCAACTTCGTGAAATGAGAGAAAAGCAGCGACGTTTCGACTTCAGCTGACAGTTGGGTGCAGGAGAGCAGCGAAATTATTAGCTATGTGGTCTTACTCTATCCTATAAATTGGATGGTTTGTGGGTTTTATAGCGCAAGGGCCATATTTGGCCATGCTACACCAGACACAAGCATACAATATCAAGTAATAGACACATACACAATGGAAGTTTTACTGACACAGAAGAGAGAAATACACCAAGGAAGGTATGCACCTGACAGAAATCGAACCTGCGCCACCTACAACTCGAAGGTTGGTAGCGCAGTGGGCATACTCACTGAGCCACGACGACCCCTCTATTATATAAAAGGTGTTGCAGTATTGTAAGTTACACGTCACATTTTTAGATTTAGATTGTTTTTTTTTACATACACAAGACAGGCAATGTGTGGGCGACGTTGAAGGTCGCTAGCGAATGTGTGTGGGCGACGTTAGTATCCCGGAAGTTTGTGCTAACCTTAGCACTGAGCAATTATTATTCGTAATCAATAAATAAAAATTAAACTTCTCAACGGGTACACACTTATCACAGTACCTTCCACCTAAACACGTTTTGAGTAAAAACTGTTAATTCTGAGGTACAAGACTTTATTGAAAGCACACGACACGAGGTCCCGCTTTAATAATTCAATGTTTAAAAAGACAAAGTGTGAACGGAAGCCCATAAATATCTCGGGGCTCTGTTCTCTTATCGTCCTCGACCCGAGGGAAGAACACGGCCTCCCCTCATCTGTTGCGATTCCGTTCGACGGACGATACGGTTTTGTCTCTTTCCGGCCTTCATTAATCGTCCGAGGACCAAAAAGCCCATTCTCACGTGATGAATGGCGGTGGCCTCCAGATGGACAGAGCTGATTGGTTCAGAGTTTATTGATGGATACCCCTTTTGTCTCGAGTTTCAAATGCGTGGAGATGCTTGTATCGGAGACCCAGCACATCCATTTGCGGGGTCGCCATTCTAATCTCTCCTTAACTGGAATGTCAGCCGTTATGGATTTATGGACAACTCATAGCGGGGCTCCGGTGAGAAGACATATGACCTTGAGTAAGTCCAGTCGTAGTCAGGCGGTATACTCGCCAGGAGAAAGGGCTACTTAACCAAAAAACGAGTTGGTTTTGGATTTTATGGCGCCACATTTGGCCAAGCTACGTCGGACACAAGACATAATATCAGGTAATTCTGAAAAGAGGATGGAGAGAAGAAATTAGAGAAGGATGGCCTGGGTATCCTGTGGTTTACTAGTTTACCAGACAGTAAATACCATGGGTAAAAATATAGATCACTAGGGTACCTCGTGTTCGCGAAGCCCGCACACACCTAAAGAAGATGTATCGCTGAGGGGAAAATCAGGCTAAAAAAGAACAAATTATGCATTAAATTACTCATTTTCTAATTTAGTTGCACAGAACTACATGTTAAGCAGTATATGTCGATGGGGGAACATTTTAAAATAATGGAATATCGGAAGAAAATTTTTGTAAACTAAATCTTTCTCACCCATATTTTTGAGACACCAAACTGTTCCTTACCAATCCAGTTTAGGATAGCTGCCTACAATTCAAAAATCAACTCTCAGTTCTAAAGACACAGATTGAGATTCTATTTCTTTTGCAAACCAAAACTGCATTAGTAAACAAGTAAACAAGAGCGCCACAGCCGAATGCGCGATGTATCGGAAGCGCGATACAATGAAGGGATACTGTATTTTTCTTTCCCCAAGTCGTGATTTCTGCTATCACTTATTACTGAGAGATTGACTTGGAGCCAGAAACTCTTCCAACGCCAGCTTGCCAGAGCAGGTCTACAGCCACCAGTACATTAGTTAACTTTCGATAGAGTATGGTATATAGAGTTCAACAAACCACACCGATTTTAGATGGTACGTAGGTATTTTAATTAACGTCGCATTGGAGAAACACGACGGTCTATTGGCAAAGGTCCGGGATCAAACCTGAAGGGAAAGATCCGAGGGCAATACCACATAATTTCGAACCACGGTCAGATGACGAGGTCACACCTGAGCTGGCACCCCACTCTCCAAACTTCCGCATCACGCCGTTTTGAGGATATTTGAGGCCACGACAGATTTATCGTGCATCTTTGTACTTTTGATTCGAACTGACCTCGCTCCAGTTGCTAATCCGCTACTCTCCAAGCGTGGCCCACAACCATTTTAGAAACAATGTCTTTCAAATTGGGAAAACTACTAACGTTACCTCATTGATCCGGTGAGAAGCAATCCACTTGACGTCGAACTATCTGAAACATACGATTCTTCTAAATATCCACTTAACAACACAAGACACGATTTCCAGAATTTAAAATAATGTGTATCTGAACAAAAGAACAGAACAAGGACGCACAAGCAAATCACAACAGTTCATACACGAAATCGGGGCCATCGTGGCTCAGTGTATGTCCACAGCTCTTTACAATCTTCAAGTTGTTGGTGGATCAGGTACGATTCCTGTTATGTGGTTTCCTTCCTGGGTGTATTCATATCTGCTGTGTCAGTAAAAATTTCATTCTATTACTTGATATTGTATGTCTTGGGTCTGGCGCAGCATGGCCAAATAGGGCTCTTGAGCCATAAAACCCCCAACAAACCATATACGAAATCAATATCGAAGACGTCTCTTTATCTTCCTCCTGCGTGTGTATACGGCAGGCTTGCATGTCCGATATTTTAGGCTCGCATTCGAGATAACCATGGAGCACTTTCGGTAGACTGAAGTTGTACCGTCTTCTCAAGCTAGATCCGGACGTGATTTAGGACCGAGGTAGCCCGGTTGGAAGAGTAACGGACTAGCAACCGCAGGGTTGCGAGCTCGAATCCAACCAAAGACACAAAGGGGGCTGGTGAACGTTCAATCTGTCGTAGCCTCCAATGTCCTCACGTTGGCGTTGGTGTGGAAGTTTGGAGAGTGGGGTGACAGCTCAGGTGTTGACCTCGTCATCTGACCGTGGTTCAAAATTAGGTGGTGTTGTCCTCGAATCTCTCCTTTGGAACTGATCCCGGACCGTCACCAATAGCCCGTTGTGTTGTTACAGTGTGACGTTGATTAAAATACCTACCTACCGGACGTGATTTACTTGATTGTACATCCAACCCGTGAACTCAACATGGTTCAATTGGTAGTCAGTGAACTAGCAGTAATATCAGTCGTATTCAGTCATCGCTAAATTCTAGTAGGGAAGAACGTTATGGCAGACTGAAGTGGGTTTTGGGGACTCTGCATTGTTTACGAAACGTATTTGGGATACGTAAAATCTTTGTAGGGGTATTTTCTGCGAAGTTCAAACAAAAAGATGTCATATCAACGAACTCTAGGCTCTGGTTATAAGAGAAAGCTTAACTTAAAAGCAAACAAACACAGCTAATTCATAAAGCATTGAATGTCAATATTGTGTTGTAAGTTAACCCTAGAAGTGGTTTCCACGAGAAATTGACAATTTTTTTATCATGACGAGATCAAGATCTGACTAAGTTTTCTTCTAATGAGGTGACGTGAGCTTGAGGAACGAGATATCTCATCCATTAAGATCTGGTCAGTTTTGCTTATGATGAGATGACGGGAGTTTGAGGAACGAGATATCTCATCCGTTAAGATCTGGTAAGTTTTCTTCTAATGAGATGACGAGAGCTTGAGGAACGAGATATCTCATCCATTAAGATCTGGTCAGTTTTGCTTATGATGAGATGACGAGAGCTTGAGGAACGAGATATCTCATCCATTAAAATCTGGTCAGTTTTGCTTATGATGAGATGACGAGAGCTTAAGGAACGAGATATCTCATCCATTAAGATCTGGTCAGTTTTGCTTATGATGAGATGACGAGAGCTTGAGGAACGAGATATCTCATCCATTAAGATCTGGTCAGTTTTGCTTATGATGGAATGACGAGGGCTTGAGGAACGAGATATCTCATCCATTAAGATCTGGTCAGTTTTGCTTATGATGAGATGACGAGAGCTTGAGGAACGAGATATCTCATCCATTAAAATCTGGTCAGTTTTGCTTATGATGAGATGACGAGAGCTTAAGGAACGAGATATCTCATCCATTAAGATCTGGTCAGTTTTGCTTATGATGAGATGACGAGAGCTTAAGGAACGAGATATCTCATCCATTAAGATCTGGTCAGTTTTGCTTATGATGAGATGACGAGAGCTTGAGGAACGAGATATCTCATCCATTAAGATCTGGTCAGTTTTGCTTATGATGAGATGACGAGAGCTTGAGGAACGAGATATCTCATCCATTAAGATCTGGTCAGTTTTGCTTATGATGGAATGACGAGAGCTTGAGGAACGAGATATCTCATCCATTAAGATCTGGTTAGTTTTGCTTATGATGAGATGACGAGAGCTTGAGGAACGAGATATCTCATCCATTAAGATCTGGTCAGTTTTGCTTATGATGAGATGACGAGAGCTTGAGGAACGAGATATCTCATCCATTCAGATCTGTTCAATTTTCTTCTAATGAGATGACGAGAGCTTGAGGAACGAGATATCTCATCCATTAAGATCTGGTTAGTTTTGCTTATGATGAGATGACGAGAGCTTGAGGAACGAGATATCTCATCCATTAAGATCTGGTCAGTTTTGCTTATGATGAGATGACGAGAGCTTGAGGAACGAGATATCTCATCCATTAAAATCTGGTCAGTTTTGCTTATGATGAGATGACGAGAGCTTAAGGAACGAGATATCTCATCCATTAAGATCTGGTCAGTTTTGCTTATGATGAGATGACGAGAGCTTAAGGAACGAGATATCTCATCCATTAAGATCTGGTCAGTTTTGCTTATGATGAGATACCTCGTCAAGACAATCACCGTGAGAGTTAAAAGTGATGTGGCTAAGGAAATGAATTGTGCTGAGATAGAAGCATTAAGGAAGATGCAAGCAGTTATCCTTTCACTACATCCATGTTAATAATCGTATATATTTCTAAATGTATTCTGTGAGTACTCGTTTAGAATCCAGTAAATGTTCTCCATGGTTCGTTTGGAAAGCCCCATTCGAACATCCAGATAAGCTCCGTTCGGAAGGAAGCTCGTTCGCTAAATGTTGCACCTGCAATGGAGGGTCGTAACGAGGCCGACATTCCACTTCCAAATGGAGTTCGATCAGGGAAGGAAGAACACCCCTACACCCCCATCCCTCAACATTCGATTTGCAGGTGGAGGTGAAAAGAGTAAATCATTCCTCCCCGGGAGTTTCTTCGGAGAGCAGTTGGAAAACGCGCGCTGTGTGTTCATACAGTTTCTGCAGTTCTTCGCAACAGCGGAATACTGAAGACTTGAAATGGGTTGGTCGGGTTTAACTTTCCAAGTGGTTTCGACGAGATATCTCATCTATCAAGAGCAGACCAAATTTGCTAATGACGAGTATTCTCGTGATCAAGAATGACGACTGAATTCCGAATGATGAAAAAATTTATATATATAATGACGAGATCAAGATCAGGTCAGTTTCTTCTAATATACGAGATATCTCGTCCATCAAGATCTTTTCAGTTTTGCTTATGAGACACCTCGAAGAAACTACCACCAGGAGGGTTAATGGGGCATGGTTCAAAAGCAAGATAAATTACTATTACATTGTAAAGATAAATAATAGAAATACCGTCAAAATCAGAAACAAAATTTGTAAGGTTGTCAGTGAACGACTGAAGTATTAACATCACACACTAATTGAAATACATAACATTTTCTTGCTACATTACTAGTAAGTAATAATTAAAAACTTAAAAAACCGCTTGAAATTAGTCAAATGGCGCATTTAAGACATCGATCAGTAGCATGAGTGGTAAATATCTGCGAAATAAAAGTTATTTTAAGGTGTAGAAGGCACGAAAGGAAGACTTCAAATATTCGAGATCTGCTCTCACATCACAACGCTGGTTACACTTCAGAGATTCAGGTTGGGGTTGATTGGTTGGTGCTTAATTGCACAAGATTGAAATATGTATGTGCTTTCACAACTGCAATGCACTTTCTGTGCGTCAAACCTAAGGTAAGAAAAAATAATTGATATATTGATCATCAATCTTGATATTCGAGAGATCGTGGGCACCAGACATCGTAGCGTAACTGTGGATGTCGAGATTGGATCGAAAGCAAAACAAATCTTACGCTCAGCTTTAAAAATCCTTACAAGTCAACTCAATTCACCGTTGTTTCTTTTTCGGAAAGACAATACAATACATATCATTTTCAATCCTATTTCCAAAAAGGAGCTCAAAATGCTAATTCGAGCCCTTCTTGGTGACTGTGGATTATCCAAACGCTGCCTTGATAGCAGTTTTTTACAAAAGTTTTCAATTGTTCGGTTGGTTTTTGGGTTTAATGGGCTAACTGCGCCAAGTAAAATAATGTTAATGGACAAATGTCACACACGTAATTGACACAGAAGAGAGAAATACATCAAGATACAAAGGATCTATTCCTTCGAGTTGGTGAGATGTATTCATCTGTATTTGTGTCTAAGGAGTAAGGTTAAATATTTAAGTGGATACCTTCTGAAAAATCTTATAGAAATCTGTTGGATACTGGAAATCTGAAGTACAGAACTTAGGGAACAGTAAGCTTTTCAGCTGCCACTTTGCAGTAAAGCGACCTGGATATGGGAGAATGATAGAAAAGGGGTATGTTGAGAGTTATCGAAGCAATAAGTAAAAACAAAAGGATAGCAATAACGAGCGAACAGTAAAAAGGTCTTTGAAATGAACTGGTGACACTGCACTGGGTGCCATGAGACAGAAGGGTAACGGTGAAAATTTAAAAAGGAAGTGATTCCTTGTAGGCCGCCTGACCACTTCGAATACTGCTGCAGACTTTGCATCTCGTTTGTATTCAGATGATCAGGTTGCGAATGATTTCTTGCTATAGCAGAATTCCTACGCCTATATCAGAGCCTGTGATGGCACGAACCAAACATTTTAACAGACATCGAATTTCTACTGAATATCTAAAATTGTCCTAAGTGGCTTCATTTAATTTTGGGATTGTAGCATTTAAAAATAATGTTGTTCCTTAACCCTCCAAGTGTTTCAACGAGATATCTCGTCGATTTTGCTATGGACGAGATATCTCGACGAGACAAAACTGCCCTATTACTCCAAGAGTAGGTAGATAGGTAGGTAGGTACTTAATTAACCTCGCACTGGAGCAATACGACGTCCGGGATCGATCCCCGAACGGGAAGATCGAGGACAACACCACGTAATTTTGAACCACTGTCAGATGACGAGGTCACACCTGAGCTGTCATCCCACTCTCCAAACTTCTACACCAGGCTAACGTGTTGACATTTGAGGCCACGACAAATTTAACATGCACCAGCCAGCTTGTACACGACGGTCTTTGGTTGGATTTGAACTCGCAACCCTCCGGTTGCTAATCCGTTACTCTTCCAACCTGGCTACAGCGGCCCATTACTCCAAGGGAGAATGAAGATTCAAGTAAGAAAAACAAATTGTGCCCCTTGTTGACAGCTTGGAACAGATTTTTGCACCAGAGGTTGGACACTCGGGGCAGCTTTCGACGCGAAGATTAACCACCAGAAGGGTTAAGATGTCGCAAATAAAAAAGAAATTGCGTTTGCCTTGTTTTCAAATGAATCTTCGAGTTGGTGAAATGAAAAAGCTATCTTATCCATAGAGACTTAATCTGTGGGAGCTATGCTTCAAAAATTAACTCAGCCAATTTGAAGTGGAGGTTAAGACGAATTTACAACTTCGTAATAAAGCGCAGTGGAACTATGTACGAGTGAAGTGAATGAGCGGGTTCTAAAAACTCGATCCGATGTCTTTGAACCTCCATTCACACCTCATTAGGAAGATGTCTCCTTTCGGGGAATTAGCAGCCGCTGCCACTGCGTCATCTTTAATAATAATCAACCCCAGAAGGGGGTGGGCAGGGAGTGCTTCTTCCCCCGCACGTGCATCGATCGGCTGAAGGTCTCGCTTAAATTCCGTTCGTAGTTTTTTCTCCTGCGTGGAAAAAAATGCGAGGACATTTCTATGCTAATTCAATTTGCGTTTTGATAACGCTTGTTTGGAAATGGAAACACACAAACGCAGATGAGATTACGCTTCTGATAAGTAAGGGGTAAGTAAGGGGCCGAGAGGATCAGAGGCAATGGACCCGAGTTCTGATTGTGTTTCTTTCGTTCCCCTTCGATGTCTCGGAGCATTATTATCAAGTTAGAGTGAAAAATGAAGTGCGTGAAGAGTAATTTGCGTTTCTTTTCCTTCCTTTGAGGTGGGAGGCAAGGAATGGAATCTGGATTCTTTTGGTTCATTCTTTTTTGTAAGATTTCTGCAGGTTGCTTTTGATGTGAGCAAAAACAGAGTAGTGAGGCTGTTTGCTTTTGAGCCCATTTTTTGCATTCAGCGACACATTGAAATGAATACTTTTACGTATAGTTCTTTTACACTCACTTGATTTTCGCTTCGTTAATACTTTGGTAGTTTCATGGATTTTTGTGAGGATTTTCTTCAGAAAGAGATACTATGTTTCTATATTTATGTACTGGAATGAAGATTTCTTAATGTGTAATGAAATTGTTCCAACCAGAGCATGGATTTTGTTGAACTAAAAATATATAATTGATTTATAAAGTAAATTTAATAGTGAAAAAATGACCCTAAAATTTAATTTATCTTCGTCCGATTGCAGAAAAATACTTCCTAATACAGACAAATGGCCGAAATGAGATATGAATTAAAACTCAAAGTGTTACACTTGTATTGAATACTTTTCTTTTGACAGCCCAACCAAAACTTTAAGCCTCAAAGTTCGCTTCATACCTGTGTTGCAAGAGTTCAATTGGGAAATTCCCTTACTGACCTGAAGTAACCACTAAACAGGTAAATCCTTCATAGAATACAGGTCCATTTCCTCCCTGGGTGTATTTCTATTTCTTTTGTGACAGTAAAAACTTTCATTGAGCGTGTATGTCTATTTCTTGATGCTGTCTGTTTTGTGTTAGGCGCAGCATGGCCAAATATGACCCTTTCGCCATAAAAACCCAACAAACCTTCATAGAAAAAATTTGATGATGTATTACTTTTCATTGTAGCTTCTTGGAGAGTATTTAAAAAATTCTTTAAAAGGTGTTAACATTCCCTTTAATATATAATTAATTAATTTAAATTTAATTTATCAAAAATTGCTTTTTGCCACATAATTTACTTTTAAAATACTATCGAATGTTTTTTTCTAATAGCCTGCCAATCGAACATTATTCATTATGGTACTACAACTCAACGTTACCCTGATGCCCTACGGGGTGAGGTTTCACGTTACACCTGAAATACGTATCAAACATTCTGAGCACAACCCGCCTATAGAGACCACACATTCATTCTGGACGGACAAACACCGATGCGATTCAAACCATGGACCTTTCAATTCAGGGGATCCTGACCGCTAGACCGAGGACAAACACTTGAAATTTTTATGAAGTAATATTAGGACTTTAAAACATGTTTTATAAGAACTTTTATGGATATCTAAAAGTATTGTAAAGTAAAAAACACACAAATTTGCTTTTCCAAAGTGTCTGTTATCACGTATTCAATTAAATTATATCAGCATAAAAAAGTTTAAGAAATTGACTGGATAAAGTATCTACACTTATCCAGTCAATTTCTTAAACTTTTTTTATAAAGTATCTACACTTATCCAGTGAATGTATGGTACAAAAATATAGTGTCTATAGTTGGTTTTGGGTTTTATTACGCAAGGGCCACATTTGTCCAAGCTGCGCCAAATCCAAGACAGACATTGTCAAGCAATTCAAAGAAAGGATAGAGGAGATGGATCGCTTGGGTATCATATGGTCGCGAACCCCATGCGTACCAGAGGCTCCATGTGAAAAGAATAGATCACTAGGGTACCTCGGGTTCATGGAGCACGCACGCACCTAAAGAGGATATGCCCCTGAGGGGATAGTATCTACAATAATGTTATACTGAAAAAAAAAAGATATACCAAGCATTGCTCATTTTATTACGGGAAGTAATGGGGTTGGCACTAAGCTCCTGGTAACCAACCTTAACCCTTCTCTGTATCTCATCATTAGCAAAATTGAGGTCATGAAGGACGAGATTTCTCGTTATTGGAAAAAACTGACCAGATCTTTCTCTCGTCATCATTTAAAAATCCGCAATATCTTAGTGACGACATATCTCGTCATCAGCAAAATTGGCTAGGTCTTTATTGACGAGATATCGAGTCGAAACCAATCGTTGGGTTAAAGCGTGTGACGACGTGCTTACTTATACCCTTTGTTGCTTCCAATAGAGGAAGGCGAACATTGGTAGGCAAGGGTGGCTGTGACCTATGGCAGAGGTGGACGCTTTACTGCCCTAATGAAAGGGCTGCCCTGGTCGCGTGTTGCCCAGAGATTCACCCGCGCGAATGTCGGCCATCAATCCTTTCTCTCGCGAGGCATGCTCCCCGCTGATTGTGCCTCGCCATATTGGACCCTCTGTCCTCAAACAAAGCGGCCATGCGAGATTCCATTATCTCCCTGTGACAGAACGGATGCAGTTTGCATGGAAATCGCTTTGACCTGTGCTTCATTGAAAACAGCCTCAGCAAGTGCTTTGCGAGAGAAAGTGGGACTCGTTTCATTAGGACAGTCGTCTTTGTCCACAGAGATACCGTCTTGTGTTGCTATCATATCTACTTAAACTAGATGAACATTCGTGATTCAAAAAGGCAGATGGGTCATTCCATAACAAATCGACACCTTCCGATTTTCTTTTAACTTGGTTGTTTTGTTTTCCAATTACATGTAAGGAAATCTGGAAAGTTTAAGCCTCCTACTTACAATAGTTCTTTATTTATTCTAGACCCATTAAAACGCATGTGTCTTCTGATCTAATGGTTCGATCTGGCTCACAGATTTCAATTTTCAGATAATGTACAACTTGTGTACGTTTCTTGTGCATGTTTAACTACCATTTTGAATGACCATTCAATCTAATCTTTGACCTTGAACTTTGAAAAAAATAATTTCTCATTTTATCTAAAAGTACATGTTAACCCTCCAAGTGTTTCGACGAGGTATCTTGTCCAAGATCTGGTCAGTTTTGCTAAGGGCGATACATCTCGTCGGGACAAAACTGCCCTTTTACTCCAAAGAATAAGGAAGACCCAAGTAAAACAAATTCTCCCCTGCCCACAACTGATGGCAGTTTTGAACAGGTTTTTGAACCAGAGGCTGGACACTATAGGGCAGTTTTCGATGTGAAGATAAACCATCAGGTGTTTAAAGGTACACTATTTGTCTTTGTTATAACAAAGTTTCAAATTGTAATACACATGGGTTCGTAGCATTTGGATATTGAAAAGCGTACCACTGCTGGTATCGAATGGTATTTTCAACTGCTGTCATCGAATAAATTGATCACTGATCTTACTGAGTACGGAATTTCAAACTGTTACTATCTATACACACAATTAATACAGTTGTTGTTATGGCTTTAAATTAATTTGAGGCCGTAATGTTTTTTGGTTCAGTAAAAGGTTAGTGAACAGCGCCTCTATCTATTAAAATTCATACTTTAGTTGAAAAATTGCTAGGTAGGAAGTTGAAGTAACGTCACACGGCGTAATAACGGTCCGGGATTCATCCCGAACGGAAAGATCCGAGGACAAGGCCTCGTCATTTTGAAGAACGGTCAGATGACGAGGTCAACACCTGAGCCGACACCTCACTCTCCAAACTTCCACACCACGCCAACTTGGGGAATTTTGAGGCCACGACAGATTGAACGTTCACCAACCCCACATACACGATGGTCTTTGGTTGGATCTAGTTTCGAACTCGCAGGCCTTCGGTTGCTAATCTGCTACTCTATCATCCGGGTTACCGGGTCCTGAAAAAAAATTGAACGGCTGCTTATTTGTATTAGAGATTCGGTTTGTCACTCAACGATTATTTTTGTCACAAAATATTTGTATAAACTATTAGGCAGTACCTTAAGGGTCTTTCTGAGTTCCTTATTAGCTCGCATTAGCCATAACTCAGACACATTCATAAATTAGCAATATACACAAACACAGAAAATAACATGAAAAAGCATAAAACAAACATAAAAGTACACCTGAATACTTCAAAGTGCCAAGCACGCAAAGATATATTAAACGCATGCAATGCATACGGCAGTTATTGAAATCAAGGTTAAAAGCTTCTGGAAAGCATAAATTAAAATCTGCATGGGTCCATATTAAGATTTTTATTGTGATAGTTTATTGTGTATTGGGTATATGTGCTCCTGTAACTCGCAACGGCTCGATCAGTTATTGGTTTTTCGTGTACCTATTTTGTTTTATTTCTCGTCTTATTCAGTCAACTTTATGAAACAATGTGTTCAAAAAGAGGGCAAGGAAAAATTATTGATGTATAGAAGGAACTTGACAGAGACGAGAAAATAAAATAGAAGTAAGATTTATACCTACAGAAATAAAACTAAAAAGACAGGCGTGGTAGAAGCGTACCATGCGTTGTCAAAAGGTTAAAGGTATTTTTTTTATTTATTCATTGCAAATAACGTTTGTATTGCAAGAACTATCATTAACACTGAAGAAAATGTCTTGTACAATAATTAGTTAGAGTTCTTCACAACTGACCAGATCTTGATGGACGAAATATCACGTCATTAGGAAAAAACTGAAGAGCTCTTGATTTTGTCAGCATAAAAAATTGGCAAAAGCTTTCTGACGAAATATCTCGTCATTAGCAAAATTGGTTAGATCTTGATGGACGAGATATCTCATCTAAACCACTTGAGGGTTAAGCTTCTGGGGTCCTCGAGAATTACGGTCTTTACCGGTCATGCACTCTCGACATTCAATTCACAATATCTTTATTCTCCCCAAGAAATCCCAAGCTTTTCTCCTTGGCGGCTCTGCCTAAAATGAAACCCATCTTCATAATGAATGCCCTGATCAACACCATCAAGTCCACTCATCTCACAGTCAATCACTGGCTGCTTGACCTCTCCCAATTTCTTATTGTCACAGTGACTCAAGTAGTTCTATTGAGTCGGTGCGAATGAAATGACTGATGAGAAATAGCTTTGGGAATGACCCCCATACAGCTAAAAGTAATTACCTACAAGCTTCCGGCATCTTACGTCACAGATCTACGATAAATAGCTATCATGCGTGTGAAGCACAAGTTCCAGATTTAATTTGTTCGGGCACAAGGTGCTTCCAAATTCGACATGGGAAACTCAGATTTGAGAGTCATCTTCCTTTACGAATTTAAAGTGAGACATTCTGCTGCAGTTTCTTCTCTAAACATTAACACAGCATTCGGGGAGAATACAGCCAATGAACGAACCATTCGGCGATGGTTTGCGAAGTTTCGAAGTGGCGATATGGACCTGAAAAACGAACCACGTGGTCACAGAGAAGTTGCGGTTTCTGACGATGTTCTGCTAAGTGTGGTTGAAGCTGAAATGCGGAAAACGTGTCGTGAGATAGTGGCCGAGCTAGGTGTCCACCACACTATAATTGTTCACCGTCTGTCTGCACTGGGTAAGGTCAAAAAGATGGATTCTTGGGTGCCTCCTGAATTGACAATTGCCGACTAGAAGAGACGTTTGGACGTCTGTGCATGGCTCCTTTCGAGGAGTGATAGAGAACCTCTACTGCAGCGAATCGTTACCTGCGACGAGAAATGGGTCCTTTATGACGAAACGATCTGCACAATGGTGGAACAAAGCACAGCCTCCAGGACGCCATCCCAAGCCACCCTTACATCCCAGGAAGGTTATGCTTCTTGTATAATGGTCTACAGCTGGAATAATTCATCGCAGTTTCCTGCCAAGTGGCCAAACCATCACTTCAGAACTATATTGTGATGAACTACAACAGATGTACAGGAAATTGATGGTGAAACAACCGGCTTTGGTAAACAGGCATGGCGTTCTTCTCTTGCAAAATAAGGCCAATCCTCATGTCGCCCAACGGACGATGCTGACACTACGATGAAGCGATGCCTCATCCCAACTCATGTAACATTCCCCTGACTTGTCACCTACAGATTTTCATCTGTTTCGTCACCTGGATCGCTTTCTGTCTGGAAAACGGTTCACCCAAGATACGGAGGTTCACCGTGCAGTTGATGACTTCTTCGCATCCCAGCCACAAGACTTTTTTCGTTCCGGGATCATGGCTTTGTCAAACAAGTGGCAACAGTGTGTCAATTCAGAGGGAGACTATTTCGAGTCGGTCAGGTACTGTATTTTTCATTTAACGCCATCGAAGTGTGAAGGTCATTTTCCGGACATTTCACCGACCAAATATTTGGTATTTTTTCACGTGTTACAACGTGTCCTTATATTTTCTATTCGTTACGTCACGGTGACAACATGTAAAAGTTACGAATCAGCCGAGAGAGAAAGGAGAGGAGCAAAACAATTGAAACCGACAGAAGGACGGAGACGGGAAGTGAAAAGCGAGAAGGAAGAAAGAGACAAAGCCGTGAAAGAGAGAAAGATGAGAACTGAAGAAAAAAATGGTGAAAGGACTGAAAAGACTTAAGAAAGAAAAAGAAAATGGGATGAAATAGAAAGAAGTGAGATATACAGGTTCAGACACCAATGGGAGAAAAATCTAGTCAAGAGGTGGAACTAAGGGGAAAAGAGCATTAAAGAGGGCAAAAGCAGAGTCAAGAAACAAAATGGTAGAAAGAGAGACAGGTGATAAAAAAGAAACCAAAGCAGACAGAAAAGTAATCGAGTGAAATTGAGCCAAGGTAGAAAGACATGGGACAAATAAAGTGAGTGACACTTAAAAGAAACACCGGCAGAGAGAAAAGACAAAGTAAGGAGCGAAAAAGAAAGATGAGACGGAGACAGTGACAAACTTCTCCCGACAGATCTCCACCCCACTTCACTCCCAATAGGTCATACCCCTCGATCGGGGGCTCTGGGATTAATAAACCCATTTATTATCCCAAGTTAGTGGCGCTTCGCAGCGAGAAACTTCCCAGTGGAACACACATCATGAGTCAATTTTCTTTTCAAGCCACTGATAACAGTTTTCTTGGTTTCACTAGTGACAGCAATTGCAGTGAAGGCATAGAAACACAAATTGATTTTGGAAATCGATTTGTCCATGTTTTCAAAACAAAAGTTGAACAAATAGTTGTGGGATTCAATGTTTTTCTGTGTTGTACGTTTCCACCACAACACATAACCAAAGACCGTCGTGTACAAAGGGGGCTGGTTCACCTTAAATCTGTCGTGGCCTTAAATGTCCTCGTGTTGGCGTGGTGTGGAAGTTTGGAGAGTGGGATGCCAAATCAGGTGTTGCCTCGTCATCTGACCATGATTCAAAATTACGTGGTGTCCTGGGATACTTCCCTTTGGGATTGATCCCGAACCGTTACCAATTTCCCTATCTGTTGTTATCTCCCTTTAGGAAACAAAATGGCCTACCTTGTACCTTCGGACACTCTAAGGTGATGTGTGCGGACACATCATTTAACAAAGTTGCGAAGTTATAAAGAAGTTAAATGTCCTACAAGAGAGTTTTTAAATTGATTTTTTTAAGATGCGAAATCACTAAAATTGGCTATAATGCCTCTGAGTAAGGAGTAATAGGGTTATATTGTCTCGATGAGATACGTCGCCCTTAGCATAATTGACCATACATTGGACGAGATATTTTATCGAAACAACTACAGGGTTAAACCCAACCAACCTTATTCCTCATCTTATAGCAGGTTGTGTTTATCCGTTAAATTGCTCAGTTGGGTCTCCTGTTTTTACTCTCCTGAGCTGATTTTCACACTGCCAAAACACATTCTACATTTAAAACTGTAGTGGACCTACAAACCCCAGTATTTTTATAATTTCAGTTTGATTAACTATTGCTATTTAGAAATTCGAACTGCGTCATTCACTGTATTTTCTATCTTTTCACACGTAAGCAAACGCATAAACGTTCATTTATGTCTACACTTTTCATCGTTGCATCAATCACGTAGTAGGAGGTACACAACACAAAATGATAGGATGCTTTGTCTCGTGGTTCAACGAGATCTAAATGAACTGTGGTATAAATGCCGAATCGATCTTCACACAATTTACTCCACACTACGCAAAACCAACACTAAATTGGTAATGCTCGAGATATCGATATTAACTTTTGTACATTTGTAAATAACTTAAAAACAAATAAATGCATTTCGATTTTATTGTTTTAAATTCTAATCGTTTAATCATCAAAATGGTTTCGACGAGATATCTCGTCCATAAAGATCTGATCGATTTTACTAATGTAGAGATATATCTTCAAGATATTACCGATTTTTTTGTGATGACGAGATCAAGATCGGATCACTTTTCTTTTAATGACGATTTATCGTCCATCAAGATCTGCGAATGGTTTTGCTAATGACGAGATACCTCTTCAAGACAACCACCAGGAGGGGTAATCACGAGATACCTCGTACAGACAACCAACCTGGAGGGTTAAAATATATAACACCACCTTTCGTAATTTCCATACAAGTTCAGAAAATTATTTTTCGCTATAAAATACCAAAATTTTCCATCCTTAAATTGGTTTCTTAGGTTACTGTCTACTGAACCAACTTCCCCTCATGGGCACATCTTGTCTACTGAACCAACTTCCCCTCATGGGCACATCTTGTCTACTGAACCAACTTCCCCTCATGGGCACATCTTGTCTACTGAACCAACTTCCCCTCATGGGCACATCTTGTCTACTGAACCAACTTCCCCTCATGGGCACATCTTGTCTACTGAACCAACTTCCCCTCATGGGCACATCTTGTCTACTGAACCAACTTCCCCTCATGGGCACATCTTGTCTACTGAACCAACTTCCCCTCATGGGCACATCTTGTCTACTGAACCAACTTCCCCTCATCTTCTTTAGGTGTGTATGCACTTTAAGAACCCGAGGTACCCTAATAATGTATTCTTTTCCCACGGGGTTTCTGGCTCTGGTAAACAGAGGATAGCGACCCCAGGATGCCAAACTCCATCTCCACTCCATCCTTTCTTATCGCAATTGCTTGAAGCCTTGTGTTTGACGCAGCTTGACCAAACATGGCCCTTGTTCCACAAAACCCAAAACCAAACCCATTTAAATATGCGTCACTGACATATGCCGCATCAATTGAGTTCTGATGTATCCTCTGCCATTGGACCACAATCTCGACGAAGGCAGAATACAATATGCGTTTATCACGGTACATATTTTTTGCGAAGGGACTTTAAATTCCCAAACTTCCTGGCTGTAATCGTCAAGCAAACGGCGTTTCTCTCCACCAGGAGGAGGCGGCAGGGGGAGCTCCCGTCGCTTCCCCATGTCTTCTTTTGTTGCGTCTTTCTTTAATTTATCGCCGCCCCCCCCCCCCTCCCGAGACGCTGCAGAAGACGAGGCGAGCGCAGAACAATTTGCGAAAACATATTGGATAATAAATTGCCTCCTCTCTGCACAAAAACTTTCTGCCCCAGAGATATTGGAAATGAAATAACAAAGCAGGGGACGAAGGTATTTGGAGGAAGGAATGCCGTGGGGAGGGATGCGCGGGGAAGAGTCCATTGTCATTTCGGAAAGTTCTTCAAGCGGGAGAGCTCCCAATAAAAATGAAAATGGCGAACTGTTTCGTAAAAGTTTCGAGGACTTCGCACCCTCTCGCGGGGGCCGTGCTCTGTTTACGCTTGGAAGGTGGTAGACTCTTACGAGCACGTGGAGTTTGCCTAGCTGGTTATTAGCTGAAGAAACCGCTAAGGGTGTATCGAAACTGTAATTTTAGGCAAATTGTTACTCTTGAATAGTACACTGATAACTTTCGTTTTGGATTTTTATGTAATGAATTAAAAAAATCCATAATTTTCCAGTTAACTAGTTTCTAGTAACGTTTTCTCTTATCACTTATCCTTATTTATGAGCCACTTTAGCCCAGTTGGAAGAGTAACGGCTAAGCAACCGGAGGGTTGCGAGGACGGAATTAGGTCCAACCAAAGTCCGTCGTGTACGTGGGTGCTTATGCATGTTAAATCTGTCGTGGCCTCAAATGTCCTCGTGTTGGCATGGTGTGCAATTTTGGAGAGTGTGTGCTGGCTCAGGTTTTGACCTCGTCATGTGAACGTGGTTTAAAATGACTAGGCGTTGTCTTCGGATCTTTCCCTTCACGATGGATCCCGGACCGTCACCAATAGCCCTATGTGTTGCTCGAATACGAGGTTAATTAACTACCAACTAAAAATAATCTTTATTTATTTTTTTAACCAGAAAGCATTTGTACATTTTCTACAGCTTTCTTTTTCCAAAATTGAATGTCAGTTACTTCTAATCACAGTTGGAGGAACTGGACGAGAAGTCTAATTTCATGTATAGAATTCTGTTTCGGATGCCCTTCATGGCTGACTATGGTTCATTCATGGGTATCTTTGTGTAGGTTTGGAGCTTAGTCGGCTTCGCAACAACGTATATCCCCTAACAACAACCAATCACAGCTCACCTCCCTCTTTTTTCCTACGAAAGGAAAATTTCCCCCAACACCAATAGGGGTTTCAATCCCAAGAGCAAACGCACGTCAAAGAGAGTAAGTCTACTTGATTCGATCAGATTTGGTTGTGTTTATCTGGATTTTTAACCCTCCAAGTGGCTTTGACGAGTTATCTCGTCCACAAAAATCTGATTTATTTTGGTAATGACGAGATATATCTCTTCACTAAGGTATAGACCATTTTTTGATGATGATGATAAGATCAAGATCGGGTCAGTCTTCTTCCAATGATAAGATATCTCGTCCATCAAGATATGATCAGTCTTCTTCCTTTTGAAAAGTTTGACGAATTTTCCTGCCATTCACATGAAAAATAATTTTTAATAAAATTTTTTTATTTGTACTTCGGTTATTTTTTCTTCAATATCTGTAGGAATATTTAGCTTTCATCTGTTTCTTCATTATATGGTAATGAAAGAGAAACCTGTTAAGCAAGAGAAACCCTTTGGAGCATATTATTTTCAAAATGTTTTGGGCACGAAAGAAAGTTTATGGATGAGGAAATTAGTGCACCCCCACACACTACAAAAATCAACTTACAATACAATTTATAAACAGGGCGATCCAAATTAAATAGGAGGTGTTTAGACCTCTCTCTAACAAAAACTACTGGGCGAATCGCAACAAAATTTTGTACACATACTTTACAGAGTATGCGGTTTCGATTTCTGAAGAAAAAATAGTTCCAATTTAAAGAGTGGTGGTAATGGTAATTCATTAACGTCGTACTAGAGCAATACAACGGGCTACTGGCGAAGGTCCAGGATCCATCCCGAAGGGAAAAGACCGAGGACAACACCACGTAATTTTGAACCATGGTCAGACGACGAGGCAACACCTGATCTGGCACCCCACTCTCCAAACTTCCACACCATGCCAACATGAGGACATTTGAGGCCACGATAGATTTAACGAGCACCAGCCCCCTTTGTACGCGACGGTCTTTAGTTCGACTCGAACTCGCAACCATCCGGTTGCTAGTCCGTTATCTTCCAACCGGGCCACCACGTCCCTACGTTTAAAGGGAGTTTGTCTCTGTAGTTCAGGTGATTTGCAGAACTTTTCTAAAAGGAGTCGCATAGTATTTTTCACTAATCGACGATTCTAGCTAGGAGTTTAACATTCGATGCTTACCGGATCGAGTGTTAAAATTTTCTATCAACCAAACGGCAGTACTTCTGCTGAACTTAAGGAATTTAGGCCACTAAAAGGCTTACGTAGAGGTTCACTAACGATTTCTAATCTTAGGAATATGATCTTGCGATATACGCCAGACACACTGTATCAAGTAATAGATATACGCACAAAGAAAGTTTTTACTGACACAGAAGAGAGAAATACAGAGAGGAATGTACCAGACAGGAATCGAAACTGCGCCACCTACAACTCGAAGGTTGCCAGCGCAGTGGGCATACCCACTGAACCCCAATGCATTAGGATATTGAACAGAGAATTTCCTTGTTCCCGCTCATAGTATGTTCCATAGCGAACTTTTCTTTTATCAACTTGTATCAGCTCATAGGAACGTCTTTGTTATGTTTATAAATAAATAGAAAGCCAATTTTATCTTTTTTACCATTATATTTATCTTTTTTACCATTATAGCTCCCTGGGTGTATTTCTCTCTTCTGTGTCAGTAAAATTTCATTGTGTGTGTCTGTCTATTACTTGATGTTGTAAACCTTGTGTCTGGCGCAGCATGGCCAAATATGGCCCTTGAGCCATAAATCCACCAAACCAACCAACTTTACCATTATAGACAAACTTGATGACGAGATATCACGTCATTAGGAAAATTGATCAGATCTTAACGGACGAGTTATCTTGTCGAAACCACTTGGAGAGTTAAAAAACCAAATGAACCTCTTCACTAACCTTCAAGGTTGCCGCCAAAAATCTTGTATTGACATTTTTATTTTCAATGTATTAGAGATTCCCAGGCGCTACATGATGTGCAACGGAGAAAAGGAACCGAAACACCCCTTTTTTACTTGCGCATCGTTAATAGCAGAGCAAGTTCAATGTCGGTAGTTGTAAATGTTACTCTGCTGTCATTTACAATGGCACTTTCAAGTACATAATGGAGCACGATTTTGTAGGAAGTATTATCCAAAATGGTGTCAGACACTTTTCTTTGAAATGTCGAATCGTAAAGCTGTAATAGGAAGTCTGTCTGACAGCGTTCCTGAATACTAGTCACGGAAAAGAGAAAGATGCGGCGGATCATTCGAGTTGCGGTGTGTCCGGTGGCTAATTCATCATGGAGGAGCGGAAGTGTTTCCATTGTGGACAAATGTCGCATCCGCTTTGATGGATGAGCCCTCATCCGCCGACTGAGAGGTGTCCGGAACAGAATGGACTCCCGCGGACACGAAAATGGCGTAGTTACCAAGCTTCTTTTGTCTGTATCGCTGTTCTTACAATGGGGGATTCAACAGTCCTGAGAAATGTTCGGAGCTTTTGATTCTTTGCTTCGGACGCATTTTTTTCAGGTTCCGAAGCTGTGCAATTGTTCTTCGTATTTCTTTGACAACTGTTTCGAGACAGACGTCATCAATCTAAAGGCGTGGCCGTGTTCCCGATACCAATGTCATACTTTAAGCTTTATGTATTCGCAAAATCGCCTCAGATGTATGTCTGTTGATGAATGAATCATTTTATCACGATTGAAACGATATGACAGAATAACATTTTTTTAATAAATTTATTTCCATGATTCTTTAGGTGTAGTAGATTTTAATTAATGGTAGATCATTTTGGATCCATCCTTTAGAGAGCTTCGTAGGCACATTAGCACTATCCAAAACATTTTAAACCTTCATATTAAAATCAACTTGCTCTTTTCACGTGCATTAGTGTCTGATACATTTTAATAATTTCAACTCAGGAATCTTTTGCAATGAGTATTATTGGTTTATTCTTTTTATCTAATTGTATTTGTGTGTCTTTTCTTGTTTTTTATTGGATTGTATATTTATTGTTTCTCTGCAATTTTGTATTTTTTAAGTGAAGAAGCTTCCTTCTAAATAAAAATTAGATTGATGTTTTTTTTATTCTGAAAAATTGAGAATTCGAACGACGCTGGTAGAAAAACCGTTGGCGATTCTTTTAAAATCCATCTCAAAAATGGAACGTGTTTCATTGTTGAACAATTTAGCAGGAAGTGATTCTGGTGAAATTAGGTTCTTCTTTGTAGGTCTTACTTACACTACGGGACTATGCTAATAATTAAACACAGCGAAACCCAAATGGGTAAACTTAAAATCTGTATTAAAAACATCCTGAGGATTGCCGATGTTTTGTAACATGTCTACAAATATATAGAAAGTCAAGCGCGATTCCATGCAGGTGCTCGGCAATAAATATCAGCATAGCATGATGAAAAATAATGTATAAATGCATTAAAAGTAATATAAAATACAGTTCCTGCGTATTTTCAGTTTTGTGTTAACTCTCCAAGTGGTTTCGGCTAGATATCCCGTCCATCAAGATCTGACCCATTTTGCTAATGACGAGATATCTCGTCATCAAGATATCACCGATTTCTTTGATGAATGCGAGATCAAAATCTGGTCAGTCTTCTAACGAAGAGAGATGACGAGACCTTGATGATCGAGTTACCTAGTCCATCAAAGATCTGGTCAGTTTTGCTAATGACGAGATATCTCGTCATCAAGATATTGCCAATTTTTCAATGATGGCGAGATCAAAATCTGGTCAGTCTTCTTCTAAGGAAGAGAGACTACGATACCTTGATGGTCGAGATACCTCATCAGAGATCTGGTCAGTTTTGTTAATGAAGAGATACCTCTTCGAGACAAAAACCAGGAGGGTTAAATGTCATTGGAACTCATTATCCCTGGAGTATGGTTACTGAAATTAACCACAATGGATGTTGCTTTCGTTCTCGAAGTGTACTACAGAAAGTGCATAAAGAATGGAAATTGCAGAACTGTAGGCTACATGAACTTACAGACAGCTGAACAGTTGTCTGTAGGTTAAGGAAAGAAAACTAAGTAAAATGTCCGAGACCAAAAGCTTGAAATATGGCAGAAACAGCAGTTCGTAAGAAGGACACCACGAAAACTATGAAAGTTCATGATTTCGTATGTATTTAGTTTGACAAAAGCTGAGAGAGCATCTGGCCCACATCAGGAAGAGCATATCTGCTCCTCAATACACGCAAAAAATATTTCAGATTTGTGCACTTCGCATATACAGCAAGAGGGAGTTGAGGCAGAAGAAAACATAGTCTGTGATCAATCAATAGAGGTAGGAAGCTAATTAAAATGTCCTTACTTTGGCGTGGTGAGGAAGTTTGGAGAGTGGGGTGCCAGCTCAGATATGACCTCGTCATCTGACCATGGTTCAAAATGACGTAGTGTTGTCCTCGAATCTTTCCCTTAGTGGGTTGATCCCGGACCGTCGCCAATAGCCTGTTGTGTTGATCCAGTGTGACGTTAATCAAAATACCTACCTACCAAAATGTTTTAGCCTAAATACCGTTTTAAAAAATTAAAAAATTTCATTCATTGTATCACATATTTGGCATACAGCATTGTAACGTAGAGATCCAAGTGGTGTGCCAATGAACACAACGGAACAGCCTAAATTATACAATAAAAATACAATAACGATATGTACAATGTCTTACAATCAGAGATTTGTATCCCTAGGTCGTAGGCGCTGCAATCAGGAAAGAATGGAACCTACTCAACGGCAGTGGCTGACGACCACCACAAAAACCACCTGAGCTCAGCTCGCGATCTCCAACAGTTCTCTGTGTCGCCAGTTTTTTTCAGGGAACCAGTTCAATCACCTGCACCCCTAAAAACCATCTGCACCCCTGTCGAAGACCCTCTGGACGACCCAGATAGATGTTTTGAGAATTTTCGGCCTGAGGTCAGTGGTGTTTACCTCTGATACTGAGCTGTTGTTAGGGACGTTACAGCATTCGCCTTTGCTATCAAAAGGTTAATCTCTCAGTAATTTTGCTTCCTGGTAACTTTGTTTTCCTAGTGAAGAAAGAAATGTGGTGACTAGCTTCACCTCGGAAGTTTCATCGACAAAAGGTTTCAAGCAACATATATATGATTTGCAATTTGTTCGAATTCCTAAAATATGATGGGGACGTCTCGGCTCATGGGATATGCCCACTGCGTTAGCAACCTGTGAGTTGGGTGTATATCTCTCTTCTGTGTCAGTAAAACTTTCATTGCGTGTGTGCCAAATATGGCCCTTGCGCCATGAAATCCCCAAACCAACCAACCTAAAATATGATATGAACCATAAAGGAACATTAAAAATAAAGTTTTGTGATAAAAGAGAAAACGTAAGAAATGGTAGGAAAAGGGGAAAAAAGGAAAGGATTAAACCACAAACATTTCATGTAAGCCTAATAGTCGTTAAACTGGAATCACAGAGAATAATTCACTTGGAAACTTCTCCTGACTTTTCACTCTAGTAAGTGCTGTTCCAGCTAAGGTTTAAAAACCGGTTTTGGAATTTGGTGAGAATTAACACTACCAAAACAAGATTACCGTTGTTTAACGCACTATTATTTTTATGAAAAATTATCTTTATTTGCCTTATGTTTCAAGATTTTTCTTCAGGAATCAGTCTACACAAGGATAGTAGCGTTCAATACCGTTAGTATAGGACGTAATGCCATCAGAAATCCAATCTGGACCGCAGTTTTGGCCTGGTTTCTAAGGTTAAACATCACTTGGAATTGCTACATCCAAAACTTTTATTTTTGAAATGTTTTCATGATTTATGTGAAAAAGGATTACTATTCAAGAGTTGAAAAATCAGTTTTCTTTTTGCGGTGTGTTCATAAACTTCTGGAAGGGAAATAGGTCTTGACTGCATGTCACCGTAAAAGATATTATCAGGATGATTCTCCTCTATAAAGTACACAAAATACCTAAAGATTATTTTCCATTATTCCTTACACATTTGGAAATCTTTTTCATTGAATGTCATAGTACCAAAATAGTACACTATTTAACCCTCCTGATGGTTAATCTTCGCGTCGAAAACTGCTCTGTAGTGCCTAGCCTCTGTTGCAAAAATCTGTTCCAAACTGTCCCCAGTTCTGGACAAGGGTCGATTTGCTTTTCTTACTTGGCTCTTCATTCCCCTTAGAGTTCCCTTTAGGGCAGTTTTGTCTCGACGAGATATCTCGTCCTTACCAAAATTGACCAGATCTTGGACGAGATATCTCGTCAAAACACTGGGAGGGCGAAGCCCAACCAGCGAGTAGTAGGCGGCGCAGGTTCGACACCTCCGTGAATGTATTTCTCTCCTCTGTGTCAGGAAAACATTCCTTGGGTGTGTATGTCCATTTACTTGACGTTATTTGGCGCAGTTTGGCCATTTCGCCATTAAACCAAAAAAACGTATCAACCATCCATCGGTATATTTACCGATATTGAGAATGTTTTAAAGACTCTGACCGCACAGCTTACACAAAGGGTGTGTAGTGTAATATTCCGCTCCTACACCCAACCCCTACTCTTCTATCTTATCCCAGTGTAAAAAAAAAACAAATTACACTAAATCGTTGAGTCTGTGCAAAAGAAGTTTTTGGGCAATGGAAGATGGTCCTTAAAAATGTCTTCATGTATGGCTCCAATGCAATTCAGGACGTGTGAGGGAGAGGCTGGTAATAAGCTGCACTTTATACAGGTGGGAAAGGATTTCTGTCCATAAATGAATATCATCTTCTTCAAATGGCCAGATCGGAGCCTGGCAGGCATAGAGAAAGCTTTACGGGCAAATTTAGGGCAAGCAGCTCTCCTGGTGTTCCACTGAGGTGCCAGTGATGCAAGGGTACTGGAGATGATCTGCTCAATTTCTTTTTAAGTACGGACAGGTGATCGTCCACTGAGAGCAGGACGGTACTTTCTCTGGTGCCACGTTGTTTACTTGCTCCAGCTTTTGCCAATAAGTCAGCTCTCTCATTGCCCGGAATGCCAACATGTGATGGAATCCATAGCGAAAATTTATTTTAGAGTTTTTATTAAAACTTAATTTTAGAAGGGCTGTTTTTTTCAAAAGAGGATCAAAACTGTTTAGAATTTCTGCCTGCGAATCAATGTAAATATTTATTTTAAGGGGCTGACTTTTAAGGACTTCTTTTAGTGCTTCATATATGGCTATTAATTCTACTTTAAAAACAGGGAGGTTTGAGTTACTCTCTCTCTCTCTCTTCTTAATTTGAATTTCTTTTGAACCGAATTCATCTGTAAAGATGACGCCACTTCCGGATTAACCATCTTCAAAAAGGCTACCATTTGCAAAAATATTTATATAGTTTGGTTCTGTTTCTATTGTTTGCAGGCCTAGGGCTTTTAGAAGTTCGGGTTGATCCTCTTTTTTGGAGCATTCAGATATTACTTGCGTTTTAAACGTCACTGTAGGTCGTTGTTCATGTGGAGGGACGTGAGTGCTGGGATGAGAGTTTATAGCGATATCAGTTAGCCTGTCAGTAATTGCTATATGGAAAGGCTATAGCAGACGTGCTCTATCCATGTCATGGACTTGTGCAAAGCCAATCCCTACTTGATGGGGAAAGCAAAGGCGCAAGTGTCGCGTGGTCAGAGAGAAGTGACGCTGTGAGGAGTTAGACCAAGAGGTTGACCGGGTGGAAGAAAGGTCAGATAGGGACAGGGAACGAAAGAGCAAGGAAGACGTCGGGCATAACTAACCGAACGTACTTCGCAAGCCTCATCCCGGAGACTAAGGATTGTCAATTGTTATTTTATTTGCTGTTATAATGTTTATTCAATAAATATCTGTTGAGTTTTAAGTGTTATCTTTCCTTTGTCAAAAATAACCACACGAACCAGTGTGTAAAGCTACACAAGAGGGGGTCGGGAGAACATTCATCAAGCCCCATAAGGTCCTCAGGGCCCTTAGCCCAACCGGAAAATCAAAGTTCAATTGATTCATATAGAGCAAACACAAGTAATGACAAAAGTACATACACTATACGAACAAAAGTATTTGGACACTGCAGAAAGTCGGAGGATCTATCTTAGTGTGGGGTTGTTTTTCCTGGTCAGGACTCGGCCCATTGCTTTAAGTACCTGGTACCATGAACACGGACGTGTACCTCGACGTTCTGGATAAGTCGGCCTGGCCTACACTATGGCAATACTACGGTGATGATGGTTGTTTCTTCCAACAGGAACGAGCTCCATGTCATACTACAAAACGTGTGCTGGACTGGTTTCCTGAAAATGAGGTAAATTGGCTTGACTGGCCTGCTCAGAGCACCAATCTCAATCCGATCGAGCACTTGGGGGTCGAACTGGAGCGACGGGTACGACACTGCCACGCACGTCCATCTTCCCAACAATCTCTTCTCACAGCCTTACAAGAGAGCTATTCCTGACTTATAGAGAACTTGTGGGAAGTATGCCTCGATGTGTTGCAACTGTAATACAAGCAAAAGGAGGGCCTACCCGTTACTAAATAGAATAATAAAGCACTTTTTCTGAAAAACATGCAGTGTCCAAATACTTTTGTCCATATAGTGTACACACTGCATCCCGTAGGATAACAACTGCTTATAAACTAGTGATTATGTATTTTACAAAGTGGACAAAGAAATCAAACAGTGGAAAATGTAAGCATAATTATGAGACATGTATATAATAGTATATAGACATATATATATATATATATCCATAAATACACCATATATATATATATATATATATATATATATATATATATATATATATATATATATATATATATATGTAACTATTAGAATTATACAATATTTTCGGTAAAATATTTGAAAATATTTATAACAGTTCTTCTGTCTATAGAGATTGAGCTACTTACAATACTATTCAGAATACAGTAATCAGAATTGAGGTAGATAGGTATGTAGTTAATTAACGTCGAACTGGGCAATACAACGGACCATTGATGACAGTCCGAGCTTCATCGCGAAGGGAAAGATCCAAGGACATCCAGTTGCTAATCTGTTGGTCTTCCAACTGGGCTACCGTGGCCCAATCAGCAATGAGAACGTTGGTAAATCGGTGTTTAAGTTCTACGTTCACGCCCAAGTCCCGTTACATAAAAAAGTAGAACCGGTAATGAGAATTCTGGCTAGTAATTTACCGGCATGTAGAATGCCGGTAGTGTCCGGCGCATTATCACTTTGCAACTTCGCCGTTTCGCGGAAGTATCTTCATTATCTCTTCTTTTGGGGAAATTATGCACAGACCCTCTTTAATGAAAGAAAAACAAGAAGAGGAAAAAAGCAATTAACGAGGTGTCCGTAAAAACGTCTTAAAACACTTAATTAATTTTTTCCTGTTTGTTTTCATTAATTAACGAGGATTTCGAAGCGGAGGGCGAAAAAAGCTCCATCTTCACTGAGGAGTAAAAAATAATAATAATAATAGCGAAGGCGGGAATTAATTCCCCCAAGTTTTTGCGATGTGTCAAAGCGAGTTAATACTTTGAACACAGGGATGAATTCGATTCATTGAACTCTTCCCTCTAATCCGGAAGTTCTTTTTTTGTGTGTTCAGAAGCCATCAAAATTTAATGAATGTTGAAAATGAGGGATTAAACGAATGTTCTCGTCTCTTTCCGAAGTTTTCTTTACATAAAAAACATTTTGTAGAACAAAGATGTTCCACCTGTTCGAACTCTGAAAGAATTGGAAGTTTGAATTTTCAAAATAAATCAGATTACAAAGTATTCGTGTGATAGTGTTCTAACGAACACAAATCACGTGTCACACTCGAATCCACGTATCACACGTATATCACTTATGACAGTGAAACCAGGGTTCACTGTGGGGTGGGGGTGGGGGCGAAGATTAAAGTGAAAGTTTATACAGATAAAGATCAGTATACCTTATTACCTTATTAGATTTAAAGATCAGTTCATCAATGTCTTATTAGATTTAAAAAAGATCAGTTCAATACCTTATTAGATTTAAATAAAGATCAGTTCAATACCTTATTAGATTTTAATAAAGATCAGTTCATCTATACCTTATTAAATTTAAATAAAGATCATTTCATTAATACCTTATTAGATTTAAATAAAGATCAGTTCATGAATACCTTATTATATTTTAATAAAGATCAGTTCAACAATACCTTATTAGATTTAAATAAAGATCAGTTGCTCAATACCTTATTAGATTTAAAAAACATTTCTTCAAAGTCTGCATCGTGTTTAATTTCCAGACTAAATTTCATGGGATTATTGTAAACATAAAAGGTGACCCATCTGGATTATTGCGAGTACAGAAATGACTTGCGATGTTCGATTCGGGACTGTGAAATTGTAGTCTTTAACCCTCTTGGTGGTTATCTCGACGAGGTATCTCGTCATTAGAAGAAAAAACGATCATTAGAAGAAAGCTGACCAGATCTTGATCTCGTCTGATTGATCTGAAGGGTAAATCACAATCGGCTAAGTCTATTTGTGATTTACCCTTCAGAGATCTTACGACAGTGACTCCGTCCATGTGATCCGTCTATTTCATTAGAAGGTTAACAGCTTGTTACAACAATCGCAATCTTTTTTTATTGCTACAAGCAAACGATATACTCATGTGCAGATCTCATGCGCAACACAACTGAAAGAAAAGGATAATTTGAATAGAATCCGTTGCCATAGCCACACGAGTTATTTTAATGCGTTGACTGATGCCACCACAGATAAAATACGAAGAAAGTGGCCGCAATTAAAGAAAATTGGTAATTGGCAGTATTCACCATGACAACGCGCGTGTTCATCGTGTCCTGAGCAGGGTTCTTTGCAAAATATTCAAATCACCCAGGTGGATCAGCCATCCTACAGCTCAGATTTGGCACCCTGCGACTTCTAGCTTTCCCCAAAGCTAAAGTTACCTCTGAAAGGGAAGAGCTTTCAGACCGAGGATGCAATCCAGGGGAACACAATCAAAGAACTGATGGAGATTTTAACAATGTACTTGGGGCCGCGGTAGCCCAGTTGGAAGAGTAAGGAATTAGCAACCGGAAGGCTCGAAACTCGGTGCAACCAAAGACCGTAGTTATCATTAGGGCTGGTGCACGTTAAATCTGTCATGGCCTCAAATGTCCTCACGTTGGCGTAGTGGGGAAGTTTGGAGAGTGGGGTGGCAGCTCAGGTGTTACCTCGCCATCTGACCGTGGTTCGCAATTATGTGGTATTGTTCTCGATTCTCTCTGTTTTGAAAATATTTATATGTAAACAAGAAATTGATTTGGCCTCTAGAAACTAGAATTTAATAACTCTGAAGCAAAAAGGAGTTTATCGGTATTGAGAATGTCGATAATTCTGCAAACCGTAGTAGAATTGAAGGAAAAATGTTCTTAAAAGTTCGCCATTAAACATTGTTGCCTTAAAGGGTTCGCGGCATGTAGTCTAAAATAAAAAGGTTCTCGAGCAAATGCTTACCTGCCAGAACTTCGGATCTTTGCCATCAGGATGGATTCTGGACCTTCGTCAATATCCCGTGGTGTTGCTCCAGTGCGACGTAATTAACTACCTACCAGAACCACTAGATTACTACCCCTATTACGTTACCAATGAAACAAATTGCGTACTTCAGTTTTGAAAATATTTACATGTCAACAAAAATTATGTTTTGCCACTAGAAACTAGAATTTAGAAACTATGAAACAAAAATGAGAATAGATCATCTGCATTGAGAATGTCGCAGACCTAGTAGAATTGAAGAAAAAATTTTCTTAAAAGTTCGTCACACATATAAAACATCGTTGCCATAACGGGCTTGCGACTCGTATTCTTAAAGAAAAAGGTTCTCGGGTGGCAAACATTTACGTACCAGAACCACTAGACTACTACCCTTATTACGTTACCAATATAACAAATTGCGTACTTCAGTTTTGAAATATTTACGTCAACAAAAATTATGTTTTGCCACTAGAAACTAGAATTTAGAAACTATGAAACAAAAATGAGAATAGATCTGCATTGAGAAAATGTCGCAGACCTAGTAGAATTGAAGAAAAAGTTTTCTTAAAAGTTCGTCACACACATATAAAACATCGTTGCCATAACGGGCTTGCGACTCGTATTCTTAAAGAAAAAGGTTCTCGGGTGGCAAACATTTACCTACCAGAATCACTAGACTACTACCCTTATTACGTTACCAATATAACAAATTGCGTACTTCAGTTTTGAAAATATTTACATGTCAACAAAAATTATGTTTTGCCACTAGAAACTAGAATTCAGAAACTATGAAACAAAAACGAGAATGGATCGGTATTGAGAATGTCGCAGACCTAGTAGAATTGAGAAAAATTTTTCTTTAAAGTTCGTCGTATAAAACATCGTTGCCATAAAGGGCCCGCGACTGGTATTCTAAAAGAAAAAGGTTCTCGAGTGGCAAATGTTTACGTAGCAGACTGCCACCCTTATTACTTTACCGAGCTAGAAGAAAAATTCCCAACCGAGGTCTTTGAATCTCAAATATGAAAAGCGTTTCGCCATTCGGAGGAAAACCCATTTTGGGTCTTGCTTTTCGAACGCTTCCATCGGTGAAGTTGCTTCCAACTGCAGGCACCAAAATAAGCGGGAAACGAAATTCGCTTCCCGAAAACAGTTTCCTGATTCAATCTCAACCTGTGCGCGAGGAAAAGAGAGGAGGGAGGGAGAGTCACTTTTTCGATATTCGTTTGTTTGGCAAGAACTCGATCCGGGCAGCCGGTGGAAGCGTAATTTAATTTGGCCGGTTTCAAATGTCGAAAAGATGATCGCACGGTTCAATTGAATTATTCAATTTGTTCGTGCGCGAGATGAAAAAGCCGCGAGATGATGTCGGGAGCAGAGAATCGGTTTCGCATTACACCAAATCTCTCTCCTCTGCCTTTCATAAACTCCATTTGCATCTCCAGATTTGCAGTTTCTTTCGTATGGAATGCGGCGGGAGCTTCCAATTTTAAAGGGAATCCATTACCTCGGAAGGCACCGCTTCTTTCGAACATTGCATTGCAAGTTCACCTTCTGTATGCAGGGGTTGAAATAAAGTTGAGATTCCGGAGCGTTTAAGTTTCTCGAAATTTAAAATCTGTTCTTTTTTTACGTTTGAAAGCGCTGTTTCTATCTTATTTACACAGCTGTCAGAATATTTTTTACACACACCTTCTTATTCTATTCTAAAAAATACTCATCCCTATATGCTTCAGCTATCGAATTATTAAATATGCGTGTTTGTGTTGAGTGGTTCGGCCAACAGTTGTCATTACTTACGACAGGCATTTTTGAAAAGTGAAGTTTCTTTATTAAAGCAACTCATGTCACTAAATTAATCCTGCAGTTGTTTCAACGAAATATCTCGTCCAAGATTGGGTCAATTTTGCTAAGGACGGGATATCTCGTCCAAGATTTGATTAATTTTGCTAAGGACGAGATATCTCGTTGAGAATAAATTGCCCTATTACTCCAAGTGAAATGAAGATCCAAGTAGGAAAAACAAATTATACCTTGCCTAGAACTGGTGACAGTTTTGAAAAGATTTTTGCACCAGAGATACTGCATGGCAGTTTTTGACGTGATGGTAAACCATCAGGAGTGTTAACAAAATTAAGAGGAATGCATCAAAACATCATTCAAACTCAAACACATGTCTAGTGTCTTTTTCTTCCCTGAAAGCAAGATATAAAGGGTTTTTCGAAATTTCCAAGTCACAGATTAAACTGTAAGGTGAAACAAAATTTAAAATAATTAATAGGCTGTGTCTAGGACGTGAATACTCTGTCCTGATGTTGGATTGTGGAATGAACGAACCAGATATAGCAAGTTGGAACGATTGTTAATGAATTGTGAGTGAATATTCAGCAATTAATTTACAGTTTGAACGATTCAAGTGCAGTTTGATGTTAATATTGAAGTTTATTGATTAATTCCCTGTGATTGTAGAGTAGTTTGGTAGCTTTCGAATCACTAAGCCAACGATATGAATGTATTTTACCCTTAACAAAACTGTTTACTTTAGGGGGACCCTTAACTTAAAGCCTATTCGAAACACATCAGAATATCTTTCTATAAAATGAGACTATTTAGATACATTAGCAATCTTAATTTACCGAGGGCATTTATATACCTAGCCCTAACTATTTCGAAGAAATGGGATGGCAGACATCACACCGCCGTAAAAGGGGTCAAAAGTTCAAGATTACAACCCGAGTGAGAATTTGAAATTTCAACATTCAACTGGATAATTTACTATATCTTTTTCCCGTCAAGGTCCTTATATATTTTAGTGCCATGGTAGCCCGTTTGGAAGAGTAGCGGATTAGCAACTAGAGGGTTGCTAATTCGAAACTCGATCCAACGAAAGACCATTCGATGCAAGTGGGGAACGTTAAATCTGTCGTGTCCTCACATCAAACAAGAAATGTTTATTCCCAAAACTCAATGTACTCACAAATGTATACTTTTCTACTTTTCCTCTGCACACTCTTTTTTTACCCCGTAATGGATGTTTCCATGAGGAATCTCGTCATTTGAAAAACTGACCAGATCTTGATGGAACAGATATCTCGTTGTTGGAAGAAAAATGGCTACATCTTGATTTAGTCATCATTAAAAAATCATCGGCAATATCTTTATGAGCAAGGAAAGAGCAAGAGTTAAAGGAGCAAGAAAGAGTCCGTATGTATTGGGGTTTATAAAGTGGTAATGGAATAAGGCTGAAGATTTCGTATTTAAATTACCGTTACCGAAGCAGCATTATCCTTAATTGCCATGTTTTGAAGCAAAAGAAGAATGAATAAGGAGCATGAATAAAACAAAGGCATCATAGAATTCGATCTTTTTTGCCCAACCCTAGAAAAGAGGGTAAGATTCAAGAAAAGGGGTGAGTAAATATCTCACATCTTTTATTAGTTTTTAAATGAATTTAGCCTCTTTGAAGCAATACTAGTGCAATAGTGAAATGGAATGGTGACGCCCTCCAAGTGCCACTTGTTACGGCAAAAAGAGAAACTGAAAAACCGGCCCTGAGAATTTCCATCGGTAATTTACAGAAACTGAGGATGTCGGAAGGCAGGTGAATTAAAGTCGCACTGGAGCAACACACTGGACTACTGGCGACGGTCCGGGATCCATCCCGAAGGGAAAGATGAACCTCGTCATTTTGAACCAGGTCAGATGACGAGGTCTACACCTGAGCTGGCACTCCACTCTCCAAACTTCCACACCACATGAAGACAGATTTAACGTGTACCAGCCCCCCACACGACGGTTGGTTGGATCGAGTTTCGAACTCACAACCTTCCGGATGCTAAACCGCTACTCTTCCAACCGGGCTACTTCGTCCCCGACAAAAAGAGCTTACAGATAGACAGACGAAAGAGACGAAAAGATGAAAAGGGGTTCGAATGAGAGCGGGGTTGAAATGAAATCGCCCCTCCCTCCTCCTCGATCGGAAATGTTTACTCTCTTCTCCGTCCGGGGGATTTGGGGCGAGGCTGAAACTTTTCTCACGGTCACGTGACACGGTCGTGGATGGAAGTGAAAATATTTCCCTCTCTCAGGATCGTGAATTTCACGGCCAGTGGAGGATGAAAAAGATCTCCCGTCGTCCTCCGCGCGCATTTCAATCGCACCCCCACCCCTCACCGGGGAAGTTGCTCCGTCTGCTACGCGAACGCTGCACTCGAAAGAAATGTCAAATAGGAGAACACTGCGTTTGGTTGAAAGACGTTTCGAAGTAAGGGTGAAGTGGAATGGACTGCGTTTCGAACACGGTAGTGTCTGAACAGCTCTGGAAAATGTTTGAGTGCACGAACTATTCGGCGCATGAATCTTCTTGGGGGCATGAATAAACTTTGGAGAACACCGAGGAATGCTGTATGGGGTTAGTGTCGAGGAAAGCCTACTTAAAAAGAAAGAAAAACGCAAATATTGGACACAGAAGTACAATTTAAAAAATCAAAATTGCGTAAAACTAAGTTAAATCCAAAATCAATGCTAGATCCTTTTGATATAAAACTAATTGAAGTAACATATTTTTTGGAAATTTTTGAACATGAAATCTTTTTTTCCATGCTTTCGAGAGGGCCGCGGTAGCCTAGTAGGAAGAGTAGCAGTTTAGGAGGGTTGCGAGTTCGAATCTAGCCAAAGACCGTTTCGAGAGTGGAGTGCCAGCTCAGGTGTTGCCTCGTCATCTGATCGTGGTTTGAAATGACGGAGGTTTGTTCTGGGATCTTTCCCTTCTGGATGGATCTCGGACCGTCTCCAATACCGTGTTACTCCAGTGCGACCTTAATTAACTACCTACCTTCCACGAGACACTCAAATCTTTTATACCACTATTCATCTTGAAACAAATTACCTCTGAGCTCTTAATTCAGAAATAGATTGCGATTTCCTTTGATGTTAGAATTTGAAGACATGAACGAATTTGAACAATAGTCCATTTGTTGCAAAACTATTGGATTAAAATGTGATTGTGGTGAACTCATATACTATACAATAGCAGACTTTCAGTAACATATTAGTATATATAGCCGTGCGGCGGATTAACCGTCACGTTTCTGGTTGGCTGAAGTTGCATCGTGTTACCATCGTCTCTTACCTCGTCGGCTTAGAGCAGAAACTCATTAACTGACGAATATAAACCCGTTCCAAACTGTCAGCAATTGTGGGCATGAGATAATTAATTTTTCGAACTTGGATCTTCATTTCCCTTGGAGAAATAAGGCAATTTTGTGTAGACAAGAGATACCTCGTCCTTAACAAAATTGACCAGATCTTGAACGAGATATCTCGTTGAAACACTTAGAGGGTTGGACAGATTACAATATAATAATGTAGTTCCGATCATTATTCTGATCATTAGGAAAATAAGCGTTTAGGTGTCCAAAAAAATGACAGTTAATGTGTTTCTTCTCTAAGCCGACTACATATTTTACTTGGAAGTCCCACGAAGTAATTAGCAAGTTGAGTAGAAATTTGTGCTACATTAAGTTCGAAATCAATTCTATTGTTTATATAGTCTCGACTCAAATTGCGACGCACTGTTCAATGCAGGATTTATTAAGTCTGGGTCATAGTCTAGACAAACATTATTGAACGAAGGGAGAGGATTTTGAAGGAACTCGGTCCGTGTATATATACTTTAAGGCCCAAGACAATCTAGTAATCTTCATGCGAGACTATCAAATCAATCCCCTTCTATTCCACATTTTTCTCAGAAAAGCTTTATTCTTCTCTTTCTTTCTATCATAAATACATATAATAAGAATTTTATATTCTCTTTCATACCCTCATCCTTTCTTTTTTTTCTATCAGAATATTTTTCTCTCGTGAAAATCTCCTGCTCTTTTTCCTTTCTGCTCAATATTCCATCTGCTTTCTTCTCCACATTCCCCCATTCTTTATATAACTCTCTGCTCTCAGTAAGTTGTCTTTTGCTCTTTAGTTGTTTTCTTCCACTCTTCCAGAATATCCAGACTTCTAAGGACACTAGAGATAAAATAGTGATTTGACTAATTGGATTAAAGAATTTATGTCGTTTTCTTACAAAAAGCGGCATCCCAAAATAAAATCGATGGTTGGTTTGGATTTTATGGCGCAAGGTCCAAAGACGGACAAGCTGCGCCAAGCGCAAGATGATGCAAACCAGTAAGAATAAATAAAAGATTTAGTAGTTTAATCAACAATAAAAGTAGAATTAAAATTATATCTATACATATAAAGTAGAGTTGGCATCTGTCTGTCTGTCTTTCTGTCAGTCTGTTCTCTATATAAATACACACCGTTTGACCAATCTACACCAAATTTGGTGCACTTATTCTTTGGAACCCTGCGGGTAACGTAGGCTACATTCTACCCGTTCTATTTGTCTTGGGTGTGCAGAGGGGTGTAACGTTCCGTCATCCTGGACAGAGCACTTGCTAGGGGGCTAAAGACAATTCGAAATCCTCATAGGAATAACATTGCGTATTTATAAGATCAATGTCAGACTAATTTACACTAAATTTGGTACATTCATCCTGTAGAATTCTGCGGGACACAGGCTATATATTAGCCCCGTTCCATTTGTCTGGATCTGCAGGGGTCTAAAAACAATTCGAAATTTTCATAGGAATAACATTGAGTAATATTACGATGAGTTATAAACAATTCAACCCCAAAAATGACGGGTAATTCAGCTAGTATGTCTATATCTATCTATCTATCTGTCTCTCTCTCTATCTATATCTATATAAAAATGAATCCCTATTTCCCTTGGTCACGGCATCACGCGTGAACGGCTGGACCAATTTCGCTAATTCTTTTTTTGTTGTGTTTGTTAGTGTCAGGAGAAGGTTCTTATGAAAGAAAAAATTAAGAAAGTTGCGCGGAACATTAGAAAATTTAAGAAAACTTAACGACCATATTTCAAGGAAAGTTGGTGCATATTTCGACCAACTTTCCTTAAATAATTTATTGAATACGTAATGATTTGTAGAATTCTGTTTCACAAGGCTTTTTGGGTAAGGCGTGTAACTTATTTTAAAATGTCCGGAATAGATACATGTGAATCCTCCGTTGAAAGCAGTGATTTTCTTTCTGAAAAATTCTGTAAAATCTACCTTCTGCTTTTTGAAAAAATTTTATCTATTCAGTTTAATTTGTCTACACCGATTACATTTATTTCTAACCCAAGCACCGTTATTCCGAAAAGCACAAACGAAAAACTCATTGATCATAAAAGCGTAATTTTGCTACTCGATATCTGGCAGCACCAAAATGAATGCTTACTTTTTTTATAAAATTTTGTAGAACTTTCTAGAAAGTTGGGGAAACAGAAACTTCCTTGGACTCATGGTGGAGAAAATTCCAGCACCCACTCGATTTTTAGCTGGTCGTATTCGAAGGAAGCTAACTCGGTAAGTCTTCCAGTTTATCATCTTTCAGTGAATCTGGCAGTTTTATTTCGCTCTTTTAGTTGATTGTATAAGTGTTTCCTACTTTATTCGACAGTGATAGTGTACATTTTGGATTTATATTTCTAAACTGATGCAAGTACTACATAATTTTAAATTCGTTTTTTCGTTAATTTTAGCTTTTTATTGTATTATATAATAGATTTCATTGCTCAGTGAGAGTGTGCCTTTTGCTTATTTTATGAAATAGCATTTCTTTGTATTCTTTCACAGATTTCTTTGCTGTTGCAATGCCTCCAAGGAAGCGGAAGAATATTTTTTTTATTTTCAGTTGAATTTTTGTTTTTAAAAATGCCAGCAATTAGACGTACAAACTTAAGTCGTAGAACTATAAGTCAAAGATATACAAGAGCAAGCCAAAGTGACGAGCAACGCGGAATGAAGTTGAACGGAATCTATGGAATCGAAATCAAAGAAATGTTGCGTTTAACCCCTATCGAGCTGCATTCAATTATAACGTGGAAATCGATTACAGTTGACAGCAAATCGTTGCTATTGGACCAATGAACGTTGTGTGTCAATATTGCAAGGCATTTAAATTTAAAAATGAAGCCCCTGGATTGTGTTGCGGTCAAGTCAAATTGACGCCATTGGTACCGCCACCAGAACCACTACATTCATTGGTTTCCGGAAATGGGCTAGATTCTAAACATTTTTTGACTCATATCCAGCAATACAATAATTGCTTTCAAATGACGTCATTTGGCGCAACAAAAGTTATTCGAGAAAATTTTATGCCAATTTTCAAGGTAAGTATATTGAAAAACAATAAACTTTTACCACCACGTGCCTGATGCAAAATACGTTGGCAGCTTTCAATTGAAATGGCTTAAAGTACGTTTGTAGCTCGGTAAATTGCCAAAAGCAGCCAGAAGTGAATGTGTTTAAAAAAGTTGATGGGGGAATGGCAGTGCTGACAAAGTATTTTGAGAGCCACATGGTGGTACAAACAATTTGCTATACAATATCCTATATTACATCTATTTATTATATGTTTACCTTTGCAGATTCAGGGTCAAATATATCATCTAACAGGTTCCTTATTGCCAACGCCGGATAGTGATTACAAATTTTTGCAAATTTATTTTATGGGTGATTCAGCAAGACAAGTCGATCAGCGTTGTGCACACAACAATTCGGTGAAAAGACCAATTGTGTAACAACTCCAAATGTTTTTCCATCAACACAACGAATTGGTTGCATTATTCACGACCGAATTAGACCGCATGCCATCTAATAACTACAAAATTGTCATCAAAGCCGATAAGACGCCTGCAGGACAACACGCAAGACGTTTTAATGCGCCAACAATTGATGAAGTCGCTATTGTCGTCGTGGGTGAAAATTTAGAAAACCGAGATATTGTTTTACACCGGCGTAACGATCAACTGCAGCGTGTGTCCGAAACACATCGATCATATGATGCGTTACAATATCCTATCTTATTTTGGCAAGGTGAAGATGGGTATCATTTTTCAATGAAGATGATAAATCCAGTTACAGGTAAATAAACAATTTACGTTTACTACCTTTATCACAACGTTAATTTATGTTATTATAACACAAAAATTTGTTTATAGGTTCCGAAACTAACAAAAAAGTTAGTTCAATGAATTATTATTCATACAAACTGATGGTTCGGGAAAATGAGGACAATCACATCTTAAAATGTCGGCGTCTCTTTCACCAATATGCTGTGGATATGTACGTGAGAGTTGAAACTGAGCGATTGACATTTATCAGGTTGAACCAGGCAAAACTCCGTTCTGAGGAATACATTCATCTTCGGGATGCCATCAATGCTGACGGAAATGCACAGAATGTAGGCAGAACAACTATTCTCCCAGCAACATACGTCGGAAGTCCGCGACATATGCATGAATACGCTCAGGATGCTATGTCGTATGTACGTCATTATGGCACACCAGATTTGTTTATAACGTTCACATGCAATCCACAGTGGACAGAAATTCGACAAGAATTATTTATTGGCCAATCACCCATTGATCGCCACGACATTACTGCAAGGGTGTTCAAAAGAAAATTAAAATCACTCATGGATTTCATTGTTAAACATCACGTGTTCGGCGAGACGCGCTGTTGGATGTATTCAGTCGAGTGGCAGAAACGCGGATTGCCACATGCACACATCCTCATTTGGTTGGTAGAGAGGATAAGACCGAATGAAATCGATGATGTGATATCTGCGGAAATTCCAGATAATGATGAAGATCCATTGTTACATGAGATTGTTACAAAAAATATGATTCATGGTCCCTGTGGAATATTAAATCCCATTTCTCCGTGTATGGTTGACGGAAAATGTTCAAAACGCTTTCCAAGACAATTAGTAGCAGAAACTATTAGTGGAAATGATGGTTATACACTTTATCGCCGGCGATCCACTGATGACAATGGAAGGTCAACAATAGTCAAAGTGAATCAGCAGGACATTGAAGTTGATAATCGTTGGGTTGTTCTGTTTTCGCCGTTACTCTCCAAGACATTTAAAGCACACATAAATGTCGAATTTTGTCATTCTGTAAAATCTATAAAATATATCTGCAAGTACGTGAACAAAGGTAAGTGACATGGCTGTGTTCGGAGTTGCTGACGAAAATTCAAACGATGAGATCACTCATTTTCAAATGGGCCGCTATGTTAGTAGTAACGAGGCGATGTGGCGTATTTTTTCATTTCCTATACATGAAAGACACCCCACTGTTGTTCACTTGGCCGTACATCTGGAAAATGGTCAAAGGGTGTACTTTACAACGGAAAACGTATTACAACGAGTTGACAGGCCGCCATCGACAACATTGACGAGCTTCTTTGAAATGTGCCAGAATGATGACTTTGCCAGAACACTGCTTTATTCCGAAATGCCAAGATATTATACCTGGAATCAATCGTCAAAGAAATTTCAACGACGGAAACAAGGACAGCCAGTTCCAGGTTACCCACAAGTATTTTCCGCCGATGCACTAGGACGTCTTTACACAGTCCATCCCAGCCAAGACGAGTGTTTTTATTTGCGTTTACTATTAGTCAATGTTCGTGGCCCAACATCATTCCAACATCTGCGAACTGTTAATGGTGTATTGTGCGGCACATACAGAGAAGCCTGTCAACGTTTGGGATTGCTAGAGAATGACACTCATTGGGACCACATTCTCGAAGATGCTGTGATTTCGTCAAATGCTAAACAAATACGAACATTGTTTTCCATAATTTTGTCTACATGCTTCCCATCAACACCGATTGATTTATGGAACAAATATAAAGATCACATGGCCGAAGATATATTACATCAGAAGCGACTTAGAACATCGAATGCAGATTTGCAAATTAATGAAGAAATTCACAATGAAGCATTAATTTTAATTGAAGACATGTGCTTGATGCTTACCAACAAAGGATTAATACAATTAGGAATGACAACGCCCAATCGCCCAATGCACGACACATTTAATCAAGAGTTGAGACGCGAAACCCAATATGATTCCGAGGCATTAAAAGAAACCGTTCTAAGAAACGTTCCCCTTTTAAATGAGCAACAAAAATATGCCTACGATACGCTCATGAAAGTAATAAACGATGGAACTGCGGATTTTTTTTTCTTAGATGCTCCCGGTGGAACTGGGAAAACGTTTTTGATATCATTGATTTTGGCAACGATTAGATCGCAAAATGGTATCGCACTTGCACTTGCTTCGTCAGGTATTGCAGCTACGTTGTTGGAAGGCGGTCGAACAGCTCATTCCGCACTCAAGTTGCCGTTGAACATGCAAATAAATGAAACTCCAACTTGCAACCTTTCGAGAAATTCCGCGATGGCCAAAGTGTTGCAGCAAAGCAGATTAATAGTTTGGGATGAGTGCACGATGGCACACAAAAAATCTTTGGAAGCATTAGACCGCACGTTGCAAGATTTACAAAAGAACCAAAACCGGTTTGGTGGTGCAATGATTTTATTGGCAGGTGATTTTCGCCAAACATTACCAGTAATACCACGATCAACGCCAGCCGACGAAATTAACGCATGTTTAAAGTCGTCCATTTTATGGAAATACGTTAAAAAGCTCAAATTAAATATGAACATGAGAGTCGAATTGCAGAACGACCAATCTGGAGAAGTTTTTTTTCCAAACAATTGCTCGATATTGGTAATGGCAAAATACCTGTTGACTCATCGTCTGGATACATTACATTACCTACCAATTTTTGTCACTTTACTGAATCAGACCGAACTCATCGAGAAGGTTTTCCCAAATATTGCTCAAAATTACAAAAATCATGTTTGGTTGAGCGAACGAGTTATATTGGCTGCAAAAAACGTTGATGTCAACGAAATGAATTTTCAAATTCAAAATAAGATAGCTGGCGAATTGATGACATACAAATCGATTGATTCCGTCACTAACCAAGATGATGTTATCAACTATCCAACGGAATTCTTAAATTCGCTGGAATTGCCCGGATTACCACCTCATAATCTGCAATTAAAAATCGGATCGGTAATAAGTATGTTGCGGAATATAAACCAGCCACGTCTTTGTAATGGCACCCGACTTGCGGTGAAGAAATTAATGAACAACGTCATCGAAGCCACAATTTTGAAAGGGAAGTACAAAGGCGAAGACGTTTTGATTCCACGGATTCCTTTGATTCCGAACGACATGCCATTCGACTTTAAACGGTTGCAATTTCCAGTGCGGCTAGCATTTGCAATGTCGATAAATAAATCGCAAGGGCAGTCGCTAAGTGTTTGGGGCATCAATCTTGAAAATCCATGTTTTTCGCATGGCCAGTTGTATGTCGCCTGTTCCCGTGTCGGAATACCAACAAAACTATTCATATACGCGCCAGAAAATAAAACTAAGAATGTTGTGTATCATAAAGGATTAGAATAATAAACAATAGGTTTTTGGAATAATTATTTTTCTTTATTAATTATACCAATTCAAATTCAATATTCATAGTTAAGACAGGATAACGTCTGTCGGGTCAGCTAGTATATATATATATAATTCAAAAATTGTTTCAGTTTGTAATTTAGAATTATTTTACTATCCATGTTATGTCTGCAGTTTTAACGCGCATACATGGACAATTCTGCTTTCTGCTTTACTATTTTTATACCCCCAGTACTTTGGCGTTTTGCTGGTCTGCATTTCGAAAACATATATATATATATATATATATATATATATATATATATATATATATATATATATATATATATATATATATATATATATATATATATATAGACCATCACCACAAATCAAAAAGGAGAAACCAAATAAAAACAAAAACAAAATGCAAATAATAACAAGAACAAAAATAAGAACAAAAATGGAGCAAAATAACAACAATAATATTGACCCTTTAGATGAACAGCGCTGAAAGCCGCAGAGAACAAATAAAGGGAAATAATAAGTAAAACTACCCTAAGAATAGAATAGATTTCCCCGAGAAACAAGATGAAATAAAATATGTAAATGTTAAGTGAGCCTGCCTACTTTTTCAAGGGGAGCAAGGCCAGGTTGTCACTTAAAAATGCGATGCTTTGAGTTTTTTCTGTACTTATGTGAGGCCAGGCCGAAGAGATCAACAAAAGTTACCCCCGAAAACTCAAAGTACTACCAGAGAGAAAAAAATCATGAAAATAATACCTGTTACCAAGGTTAGGAATCAAAAGAACATAGCCAACGTAATACCTTACCGAAAGTTGCCGCCCAAGCTAGGAGAGCAAAACATTGCCAGATCCGTATTATGTAGAATAACGGATTTAAAAACGAAAGAGGGTGGCTTGGAGATAATGTGAACAAATTAGCGCAAATGAAAGGGAGGGAAGAAAGGTAAATTTTAACAAGAAAATAAAATTGTGACAAAGAGTAAAGATTGTGGGCAGTGATGAAATTGAAAGAAAAAACGAGGGAAAAAGTGAAAAAAATAATTATATAATTATATTTTTTGGCTCCATCTGTCCGAGGAGAAAGAAAGTAAAGTCGAGAAAAAGAAAATTATTTTTAAGGAAAAAACTTTTTAAGAAAATTGTTGGGGAAGTTGTTATTTAAGAGGGTGGTTTTAAGAGTTTTGAGCTGATTATCAATAGTAGTTTGGTCCCTGCAAATATGATGAATTCTATAGATTTGATTATAAATTAAGTTTCTGTAGATGTTGAAAGAAATATTAGAATTCCAGGGAACAAGTCTGTTAATATTAAATTGAAAGTCATTTCTTTTGTCATAGATATCGGTTGAAGATTTAGAACTGACATCAATATGAATGTCAAGGAAGTTAGTAGATAAAGGTAAGCTATTTGTTTTTTTGAGGATGAGTTCAGTGGGATAAATACTTTTCCAAAAATCAGTGAACTCTGGTGAGTTAAAAATGATTAAATCATCTATGTAGCGATAGGAGTTAATAAATTTAGAAGTGTGTGATCTTTCATAGAAATGGAGGTAGAGGTTAGCAAGAATACTGGAGAAAGTGGTACCTTGTGGTATTCCTTGTACTTGTTGGAAAAGATGTTCACCATTAAAGATAAAATTGTTGAGGACACAAAGATTGATAAGACTGTTCCAATATTGTTGAGAAATATTAAGAAGAAGGTTAAATTCAGTGTAGTAGGAGTTAAGAACATCTATAAGGTTATGGAGCGGGATGCTAGTGAAGAGGTCTTTAAAATCGAAAGAGTCAATTTGTGAGATATTGTTATTAGAGGAAAGAAAATTAAGAACTGGAGTGTTATTATTAATGATCCAACAGTTTTCTTTAACCGTGATAGCTTTAAGAATGATTTTTAAAAATTTAAAAAAGATTTTGCCTGGTTTATGCATGTAATTTTGGCTAGTGCCACAAGTGATGAATCTAAAAGCTATGGGGTTTTTGTGAAATTTAGGGGTGATGGTAATGTAGGGGAAGAGTATATTGTAGTTCTTAAGCTTAAGAATTTTGTTGAATGCAATGATTTTTTTAACAATAATATTATGAGTAGCATGTGGTTTTTTGTAGGTGATGGAATTTTTAAGTTCTGAATCAAGTAGGTCAAGATATAGTTTTTTGCAGAAGAAACCGAAATTGCTGTTGGCTTTGTCAATTGGTGCAATAATAAAAAGAGATTGTAGGTCTTTAGCCCTGGATTTTTTCACTGAATGGAAGTGATGCCTTGGAAAAGCTATGGAAAAGCATGGAGACATCCTCCTCCTAGTGATATAAATGCCTTGAAGACCGCATTGCTGGAGAAGTGGAACTTAATTCCCCAAACTGTGGTTAACAACATAATTGCCAGCATTAAAACACGTGGTGATATGTGTGTACACGTCAGGGGAAATCACATTCCATATTAAATTCATAAGCCTTAATTTTTTTCTGAGTTATTCTTTTTTTCTGAACTCTCCTTGTCACATATTATTGCCATTTTTACTGTTTTATACTACGGTTTTATATCATATACAGTGCTCTTAAATGTTTTCCTTTGTACTTATGTGTTATGATTTACGTATCATTTCACACAAATTCTTAAAATTATAGTTCACAGTTTCTGAGAAATCCGTGATTTTATGCATGCAAAGATAATTTTGGACATGAGTGTATTACCGGAGAAATTGTGATAAGATGGGGTATCCCCAATTTAGTTAGAAACAAGATCTGGTCAGTTTTCTTCTAGTGGCGAGATATCTCGTCCATCAAGATTTGTATCAATGATTTGGCTAATGACGGGATACCACTCCCATACAGCCACCAGGAAGTTTAAGATTATGCTTCAGGGATAACTTTTTCGACTGCACAGTGCAAGATGCCGTCAGTATGGGTCACAATGTCCCCAGAAATTTAACGTGAAAAGCATTTCATTCTGATGGTAAGGGTTAAATAAACAATAGGGTAAAATAAGCATAAACGGAAAGTAGTTATCTTATTTTTTATTGAGTGTTCTTGAATAACTCTAATTTTTTTTCTTCTAAATCCACTATGAATAAATTAGTCAAATTCTATATCTATTTTAAAGATTACATTGGATAAATTCAGTATAAGTTTTGTTTTTGTGTGCATCCACGTCTTAACCGTATAAGAAATATAAATTAAGGGTGAGCAATGGTAACCTCTTTTTATGTGCCAACCATCATGTGACCAAAACTAGTAGTAACGTGACTCCTAAACTACTTTCGTTTGCTGGGTGGAACAGAACATTCACCATCTGATTGGTCCACGGGACAAAAGAAGACGCCAATCCATTGATTCATTATCTGATCGGTCCATTGATTATTTGATAATAGTATAACTTTGGCGATTTCACCACTTTTGTCGCCACTCTATAGTAATGCGTATTCTCACAGTCTGTCATACGATATTACATCGCCAAACGAGGCGATAAGATAGAAATCGGTCAACCAATTTAATTTTTCACAGTGGTCACGTGACTAATAGTCAACATGCTGGAAACTTTTTGAAGCTCTTCTCGATACCAATGATCAGTCTACTTATATTTCACGTCTATGGTCCTAACATGTGGTCGAAGTTCGATTATCTACTTGTCAACCGGAATTGTATACTGTATGTGTTTCTTTCGGCACAGAAGTAACTATTTTCGAAATGTTTTTATACCATTTTACGCTAACCCCTTACGCATTGAAACTTTTTCTTTGAATGTTACAGTACTGAATTAATACCATTTTAAGTCCTTTAATTATAACCAGCAATGTTTCCCGTGAAGGAAAAAAACCGGATATTTAAATCGGTGTTTTGAATTTTAGTCGATAATTTAGCAGCACTGAGAATGTCAGTTGTTTTCGAATCCTAATATCTTTCTGCCGCCCATTCCATAGTTATCTGATGCAGCGTATTTATTTCGCAAAAGGTTTTGTGATTCTTTCCTTCCATGGAACGTCTATCGATAATAAACGTTAATTGATGTTTCGGATGACGGATTGCTACAAGAAACAGTCTTCGATCATAAATAGCAAAATATTAGGATGGTCTACATACGTAATATGTATGGATCTTTCTCGTCAGCTATCCTTAACGTTAACCATGGAGGAGAAAGTATTTAGACAGCCATGAAGTCAGAAGTGAAGATGTCGAGTTTTGCTGAAAGTCCTGCTCGTTTCGGTTTTAAATTTCGAAACATTGCAATACAATTATTCAATTCAGTTGTTAATTTGTTTACTCTCGCTGGTAATGACCTTCCGCCATTCTTTGTTAACCCTCCTTGTGGTTTATTTTTGCGTCGAAAACTGCCCTGTAGTGTCCATCCTGTGGTGAAAAAATCTGTTCCAAACTGTCACCAGTTGTAGGCAAAGGGCGATTTGTTTTCCCTACTTCGATCTTCATTCCCCTTGGACCAATAGGGCAGTTTTGTCTCGACGAGATATCTCGTCATCAGAAAAATTGACTAGATCTCGATAGACGAGACGTTTCGTCGAAGCACTTCGGGGGTTAATTTATAATCCCTCAATATTTTGCCCTCCTTGTGGGGAAAAGAAAGGACGTGATACATTGAAGGGAGTGATCTTACTCAGTTGAGATAAAAAAAAGGCACAGTTTCATCATTAGATTAAGCGTTTCTTTTATTAAAATCGTAAATAAAACAAAGATCATGGATAAAAAGTAAACCTTTTAAATTAATACTAAATGCGGTAAATTATTTTTGAAAGCAGATAATCTTCTAATACCTTCAATCATTTTTACCTAATGAATTTGACCTTTTCGTGGGGTTTGGAATGTCCCGTAGCTCAAAGGTTCTCACCAGAAGCTCGAAATACCTTTGGCTATCGGTGGGGTTTGTATTCAGGAGGAGTCTGCCTATCTATCTCAAATTCCAGCATTCGTTTGAGGATCATCGGTGTCTGAGACTCCTACCTTACCACATAAATTTAACATTTTGTAATTTTTTAGGTAATGGTAATTAATTAACGTCGCACTAGAGCAACTCAACGGGCTATTGACAATGGTCCGGGATCAATCCCGAAGGGAAAGATCCTAGGACAACACCACGTAATTTTAAACCTCAGTCAGATGAATAGGCAACACCTGAGCTTTGCAATTTTTAGGTGGAACCTATGTGTTTGTGTACATTATTTACAGACATTTGAAGCAAAAGACCTTTGAACTTTCAATTCTAATTTGCCGAGGTTTTGTCCTCGGATCTTCCTCTCCGGAGTTGATTCGCAGCCAATGGCCCGTTGTGTTGCTTCAGGATGACGTTATGACGTTAATTAAATACCTACCCCAATAAATCGCGTATTCCACATCGAGAATTAGAACGTTTCTCTACCTGCTTAAATGAAAATGGCGAAAAAAGCAAAGAACGAGTTCCAGAACATCGTCCAAAACGAACACGTCTAGCTTATAACAGCTGGAGTCTGCATAATAGGAGTTGTTTTTCTCTGGGAAACTTTTTCCGGGAAAAATAGAAACGAACGAAAGATCTCTGTCCACAGATACTGCTGAAAGGTAGTTAAAAGAAATTTCCATTGAATGTTTGGAAAGAAGAAAGGATTTCCGTTCGGCGAAGTTATTATTTAATTAAAAGACCGACATCGGAAGAAACAAGTTGAGAATTAAGCGGCCCCTAATTAATTTAAGTAGCTTAGTTGGGAGAAGCGCTTTTTCTCCTTTCTTTCCGTTTTAATCACTCATCGCCCCCTTTTGAACGAACGCCTCATTTATGTATTTATTTTTCTCCCTTTTCTTGATCCGCTCTCTCGAACATAGTTCGTCGGTGGAATTTTTCTAGTTCTTTGTTGGGAACAAAGGGAAGAACTCATTTCGGTGGTCATCCGGATAAGCGTTCATTGTTTTGATACGAAAGACACTGTACGGTAGGGTGGATTCCTAAGAGGTCAGTGGAAGGGCAATAAAAAACAGTAGGATGGGCCAAAAATCGAAATTCCCCAAACTCTAATGGTGAAAAGTTAACCGACCCTATCAGAGCATTTCGCTTTTAAAAATTAAAAGGGGCGGCGGTAGCACGGTTTGAAGAGCAACGGATTAGCAACCGGAGGGTTGCGAGTTAGAATCAACTGTCGTGTACATGCTGTCGTGGCCTCAAATGTCTTCCCGTTGGCGTGGTGTGGAAGTTTGAAGAGTGGGGTGCCAGCTCAGGTGTTGTTCTCGTCATCTGACCATGATTCAAAAATACGAGGTGTTTCCTTGTCATGTGACGGTGGTTCAAAAATATGAGGTGTTGTCCTCGTCACCCGACCGTGATTCAAAAATGCGAGGTGTTATCCTGGAATATTTCCCTTCGGGATTTTCCCGTACCGTTGTCAATAGCCCGTTGTCTAGCTCCAGTGTGACGTTAACTCAACTACCTACCTACTGTTTGATGGATGGCTGTGATGAAATCTTTGTTTTCTAATAGACATTGAGATTTTTTATTACGCATCAATGTTATCATCACTCCACTTTGTTTTGGTTGGTTGTTTTAGATTTTATGGCATAAGGCCAACTCCAACGAAAGCATATGATCATGCAGTGGAAGAAAGATTTAAATAATCGTCACCAAACTTGAGCCAACCCTGCTCGCAATACTGTGTGACAACTGAATTCGATATCTCAGTACATCGATATCACTTAAATATCATCATGTTAAAGACCAACCATTAAAATGGCAAAGAAAGATATTTCATAGTTAACAATTTAACAAAACAATTTAAAAGAAATGTTCTTGCATTGCATATAAATCACAATCTTAAAATCATTATCACAGAATGATTAACACACAATCATTAATAAAAAGAAAAGGTGACGCCGCAGTATAGCAGAATTGGAAAGAGACCTGAAAGACGAACATCAGAAAAAAACTTAACCAGGTGTAGCGTGGACATATCGTAAGAACTACACGCCGGTAGATTTAAGTGAATGAATTATAAACGAAACGATCTTATATGTAACCATGGGGCCCCTTTCGTCTAAACATTAACTACCAGCATGCGAATTTTCAGCTACCAGCATGGCGAACCTTAGGATGGGCAGTGCGAACGGAATGCTGTCGTTTTTCGATCCTTTCAAAACTATCAAAAAGTCAGAAGAGATAGCTTTTCCCCTTTCGGCGTTATTAATTTGGTTTCCTTTTGGGTTTGTTAATCGGGTCTGTAAAACAGTCTGTAAATTGTCAGGAGGAAAACACGTGATGTAATTTCTAGAACATTCCTTCAATTTACAATAGTCACCAGAATCACTAGAATAATCACCAGTTTTGATCCTCTTTTGAATAAAATAGCCCTTCTAATATTAAATTTCAATAAAAATTCTAAAATAAATTTTCAATGGATCCCATCACATGTTGGCATTCCGGACAACGAGAGAGCAAAAGCTGGAGCAAATAAACAACCTGGCACAAGAGAAATTACCGTCCTGCTCTCAGAGGACGATCACACTGTCCGTACTTAAAAAGCCAATTTCCCAGATCATCTCTACTACTTTTTCATCACTGGTACCTCAGTGGAACACCAGGAGAGCTGCTTGCCTTCAATTTGCCCCGGAAAACTTTCTCTAGGCTTGTTAGGCTCCGATCTGGCCATTTGAAAAATATGATAATCATTGATGGCCAGAAATCGTTTCCTATCTGTTTAAAGTGCGGCTTATTACAAGCCTCACACATCCTGAATTGCATTGGAGCCATACATGAAACATTTTTAAGGACCCATCTGCCATTGCCCAAAAACGTTTTTTTGCAGACTCAATGACTTGGTGCAATTTTTTTATTTCTTTTACACGGGGATAAGAAAGAAGAGAAGATAATGAACGTCAGTGGTAACTGGAAGGAAGAAAACGAAGGAGAAATGAGGGAAATAAAAAAATGGCATCGCACTGATCACGCGACTGTTATGAATTAGATTGAATCGGATTGAAGTGGTTTGTCCGTTAATTCAGCACACAACAAAAGCCCATGAGAAATGAATCATTCACTAGGGTTCATGAAGCCCGTACACACGTAAAGATGTGTCCCGAGGGGCCACTTTGTTTTGAGTGCCCCTTCTATTTGAATGACATGCTTACCATTTGTAATATATTTTGTTGAATTTTTTATTATTGGGTCAATATGAGATTAGAGAGGACCGAGTCCTTCCTCTCTCGATCTTCCTAAAACAGAAAAGCCCTATTGGATCCCATTCATTCATTCCACAATCCACGATTCTTCCCCAACAGCGGCATCAAGTCACTTCGCTGTAGCTTAAGTCAATACCCGTAATCCGTTGTTTTCCTTGGGACAGTGTCTGCGTCTAATGAAATAACGCTGATGAGGACTGAATTCCAAATCAACTCTTTGTCTCCGAATGGAAAGAAATTCGGTCCTCCATTTTAAACGACCCTCTAATGAAGTTAGGGTATTTGCTCAACCACCCGACAAGCAGACGATGGTTTTAAAAGAGCCCGGTTCGTTTGGCTCTGCTTAGCAAGCGCACCAGACGGAAACGGGAATTCCGCTCTATCCACATTTTCAACTTTTATTTCCTTCGCATGATCATCTGTAACAGGGATGCTCCGTAGATTTTCTGGCGACCCGCCTCACCATGTGTTATTTTAAAGATCGTTTTTCTGATTTTCAAAAAGTAAAACCCTTGCTAGATTTATTGAGCAAACTTTTTAACCTGAAAATACGTACAATCTTTACAACTTGAACTCATGGGGAGGACACGGTGGCCCGGTTGGAAGGGTAAAGGATTAGCAACCGGAGGGTTGCGAGTTCGAATCTAACCAAACACTGTTGTGTACAAAAAGGGCTGGTGTACGTTCAATCTGTCGTGGCCCCAAATATCCTCAGGTTTGCGTGGTGTGGAAGTTCGCAGAGTTGGTGCCAGTTCAGGTGTTGCCTCGTCATCTGACCGTGATTCAAAATTACGTGGTGTTGTCCTCGATCTTTCCCTTTGGGAATTGATCCCGGACTGTCATCAATAGCCCGTTGTGTTGCGCCAGTGTGACGTTAATTAGAATACCCACTTACCGACCTATCTTAAACTAACGGAAAAGCAAAACGATGTCGACCTGCGCAAAAAATTAAGTGAAAACAATTTCTATTTTTTATGCCGATAGAAACAATGGTAAGTCAATGCATTCAAATGAACAAGCCTCTTTGGGTCAACATACGTGTGAACAAACTTTTCCAGCCATGAATATCAACAAACCGAAAAATACGAACCGCTTTCTAATGAAAATTTAGAACCAATTTTGCACTTGGCGATTACAAAACCGAATCCAATATTAAAACAATTATTAAATGAAATGCAATATCACGCATTAAATCCTATTCTTTATTAATTTTGTTATCTTTCTTTGTAACAGACTTTGATGAATGTAAACAAATATGACAAATGTAAACAAAATAAATAACATATATGAAAGATAATTTTCATGTGTTTTGGCGGCCCTCCCATAAGTCACAATGAATCTGTATGCCCCTTTGTTTCAACAAGTCTGCATCCCTGATCGATGGCAAGGACAGTGAATGAACCTATCAAATCACAGCGACACATGTTCTTTGTAACTTCGTGGAGGTAGAGTGTAGTACGTACTTAGATAAACATTCAGATTTATGTATCGTTCTGAAACACCCTCTTTGTTTCAAATAACTAATTACAAAGAACGTAAATTTCTGTTCCACGTAATTTAGCAAACTATCTATAATACCAGTTGGCAAGCACCCAGAACGTTCCTTTGAGAGTGGTTGAGAAAATGATCACAATCACGGTACTGATAGGGTCGTCTGGAGAGACAGAGTTCTATTCCTTCGTACTGGAAGCCCTGTTGGAAGAATAGCGGATCGGAAACCGGAGGGTTGCGAGTTCGAAACTAGATCCAAACAAATACCATCGTGTACGAAGGGGCTGGTGTGTACGTTAAATCCGTCGTGGTCTCAAATGTAATCACTTGGCGTGGTGTAGAAGTTTGAAGAGTCGGGTGACAGCTCAGGTGTGACTTCGTCATCTGACCGTGGTTCAAAATGAGAAGGTGTTTTCCTTGGTTCTTTCCCTACGGGATGGGTGCCGGACCGTCGCCAGTAGCTGGTTGCTCTAGTGTATGTCGTTAAACCTACCATCAGACTGCCCAATGTTCACCAGCTGCGAGTTGTAAGTGGTGCACGTTCGATTCCTTTAACATTCTTTACTCTGGGTTTATGTCTTTCTTCTGTGTCAGTAAAACGTTCCTCGTGTGTTTGTCCATTACCTGACGTTGTCTGTCTAGTGTTTGACACAGCATGGCAAAATATGGCCCTTGCGTATATGCATGGCGTAAATATGGCCCTATAAAACATAACCAACTATTTCTTATCTGTTTAAGAGACTAATGACGTTGAAATTTGCATGCAGATGGATGGTTGGCTGTTTTTTGGGGGTTTTATGGCACAAGGTTCATATTTTTGGCCACGCTGTGCCAGACACAAGACATACAATATCAAGTAATGGACATGGACATACACAAACAAGGAAAGATTTACTGACACAGAAGAGAGAAATACACCCAAGGAGGAATGCACATGACAAGAATCGAACTTGCGCCGCCTACAACTCGAAGGTTGCTAGGGCAGTGGATATTTGATGTTGTTTGTCTTGTGTCTGGCGCAGCATGGCCAAATATGACACTTGCGCCATAAAATCACAAGCAGCCATCAACCGCAGTGGACATACCCACTGATCCACGATGGCCCCGCATGCAGTTGGAATTTGATCTCAGGATGCTCAACCCTCCTGGTGGTTGTCGACGAGGTATGTTGTCGTTAGCAAAATTGACCATATCTTGATGCCAAGAAGATATCACATTAGAAGAAAATTGATATGATCTTGATCTCGTCATCATCAAAAAATGGCAATAACTTCATAACTTGGCATCATCAAAAAATGGCAATAACTTCATAATTTGGCATTAAATCATTGTGTATTCACCAGCACACATTGTAGAATTTGTATGTACAGGTATTTTTATAAATGTGGGATACCGGAAATCCCCCGTCGCCCGGGAACGGAGGTGTCTGGACGTAGAGATGCCATGCGTGCTCGAAACACCCACACAGGACGCACCCCGCAATACCAGAGTTTCCCGCCAAAATGAACAGAAGGACGAAGACGACGACTGGCAGGTGGTGAAGAAAGACGTTGCAGCAGACGGCTGCAAATATGTGAACTTTAATTGTTTTGGCATAAGACAGCCCAAAACCCTGTCAATTCATCTCATTTGTAAATAGTCAATTTAGCTTATATTAAATTTCTCTTCTTAATTTTATTCATCTTATCATTTACTGGATTATGGTCATTGTGCCCCACATAAATATTTTAATGGATTGATTCGTGTTCATTTTTTACACTTTCCCACCGAGTAATTCCGTTTCATGAAGATAGCTATAAATGACATTAATCATAATTTGCATTTTCTTTCAAATGATAAGCAAGGCGGGAACATGAGAATCTCTCTTCGAGTCGTGTAGCTACAGATGTTTTCAGATTAATTCCAAAACCATAACATTACCCTATCAACTTTTGTAATCCAGATCCTAGATGGATGTTTGAAACTCGGCGCAACCAAAAGACGGTCTTTTACGTGGGGGCTGGTGCTCGATAAATCTGTCGTGGCCTCAAATGTCGTCACGTTGGCATGGTGTGGAAGTTTGGGGAGTGGATTGCCAGTTCAGATGTTGACCTCATCATCTGATCGTGGTTCAAAATGAGGTGGTGTTGTCCTCGGTGCTTTCCCTTCAGGATGGAACCCGGACCATCTCTAATAGCCTGTTGTGTTGCTCCAGTGTGACGCAAATACAACTATTGCCTACCAACTACCAGGTCCTAGAAGCTTCTGACTAAAAGCCTTTTATTTTCATACGCAATACTTCTGCCTCGGACTCAAATACAGGTGTTGATACCTCAATCTCAGACAGTATTTGTTACTTCGCGAGATTAAAGATTGTGTGACTGGCAGGCACCCCGCCCCCTGGCGGCGGGTGAGGAATGATGGGGGTGGCAGGAATAAATGCGATGTCAGTGTTTATTCGGTGAGTGTGAGCGGCAGAATAATCGATCCATTTATTGTGGGGAAAATGTATTGGGCCCATCCGTCGCCTGTCTCGTCTCAACACGTGCACATTATGACGCCATATCTCACACTGACAACCACTTTGTTCTACTCCCCCCCACCTGTCGATAAACCCCCTCTCTTGGGGGGACGGGGAGATAAAGGAATTTCGCTCCCACAGAATCGCCGATGGGGTCGAATAAAGTGTTCCTCACTCTGCGCAGCGGATTAAGTACTTCAAAAGCTGTGGTATGCCCGGACATTTTGAAAAAACAAAAGGTTTCGAACCTTTGAGGCTTTCGTCTAGTAATGACTTTGCTTAAGGAAACCCAAAGTTAAGCGTCATCCCCATTGCAAAAATGAATAATATTTGATGTACGTTTTGATAAAATCCAATTACCATAGGCACTTTATTTTTTTACCGTATATTGCCTAGTTATAGATGTTTTAACCAGTCACTTTGTTATTAATTAAAATATGTTATGCACTGACGAATGTTTTGAAAGCGCAATTTTTTCATTTTTAGATTTTTTTTTCAAATTCATATATACAATTAATCGTCCATAAAATTTCTAGTATTCGAGTCCTAGGACTACTTCATAAAATTTTTAAGTGTTTACTTTTGATAGTTTTTTTTGTGACGGTGCACCATGTAAACGGTACCAAAAAAGCCACTTTTGAAAAATTACCCATTAAAGGACATTTAAAAGACTCTTTGGAAATAGCTTCTCCACCACTTGTGCATTTTAACTCGAGTCGTCAGTAGACTTTTGCTGCGCGAAGTTATACAAAAAATGAGTTATTAAAAAACTGTAATGTAAAGAAACATTGTGTAGAGTCACATTTTAGAGGCCTCAAATATTTTTACGCTCAGTTTTACCTATAATAGAGTATATTAAAAATGATAATTGCTTGCTATAATCTAAAATATTAGTATTCTCTGGCAGAGAATCTCCAGTTTTACTGAAGCAGCTGAAAACCTTTGGAAGCTTCGAAGAAAAGCTACGACGCCAATTCTTCACCGGAACAGCACTGCAAATGATTCGTAAATACTATGATAGATTCACAACTCTTACAAGATAGATGAACTGAATATGTATTTTCTACCAATTTTTCTAAAAGAGAATTTAAAAGATGCTATTTATAGGAAAACGATTTGTGACTCCAGAGGAAAATAACAATAGGACATAATAATATATTCACTAGCTGGCGGAAAGAAATCAATATAAATAAGAATGGAGTGTTTGTTTGTACATTGAATAGTGTCGATCCATTTCAAGTTTTCTATCCGTTTTGGGTCCTGATGCAAAATCCGTTTCTTGCACGTTTGGTGTCTGTGTGTCTGTCCATCTGTCTGTATGTGTGTGCTCATGCTGCGTCCAAACGGTTGAATATATTTTCATGAAACTTTGCCTACTGTGAATACTTACATTCATTTAGTGACTGAACTTGATTGCGCTAGTCCGTCTTCCTGTTCTACGTCTGATTTTGTCTCTGTGTGTTGGTACAAGTATGACATAAAATTTATTCAACATATTTTAAAGAAATGTTCTTCATTTGATACACCATATTTTAGTTCAGTGAATACCTTATTTAAATTTCCTTTGTTTACATATATTGCTAAGTTACATGCTAAAACATCTGAGTAACTAAGTACTTAAATCAAAATAATTTGGTAATTTTGGAGAAGCTGAAATGCATATTGAGCATTGAGATTACTTGGATTGTTTCACCAGCACTGCTGAAAAATCAATTATTTTCAAAAATTATTTTTACGGAATTTAAATTCTAATTCTTCTGTTATTTTTAGGCTTATTTTTTCTTCACGAAATATAAAAAAAATCTGAATATCTTGGACAGAAGATAAAGAGAATAAAACGTTATAAATAAGATATACAGAACGACCTTTTAAAATAGGATTGGTAGCTAGTATGGCAATCTTGGTATTTTTTAATCGTATGCTTTATTTTAAATTTGTATCCGTTATATTCCAAGAATTTATTTTGTAGTGAAAAAACAGATACATTCATTACTTCTCGTTCGAAGCTTTTTTGAAATCTGTTTTAAGCTGTATTTCTAGATTTTTACTTTGATGTTTTTCGCTCAATAACAGTAATTAAGATAAGTGGTTTAATTAGTTTTACAATTTTTAATCATGGTATGATAGTTTTGTAAAACTCTTTTGTTTTTAAAAGACGTACAAGGCATTTAAATGCATAATCTGAACTATTCTATACATTCTGGGTAACACTGGCGTACTCTGAAGATTTCTTTCTTACAAAAAATTTAAATTTTACAAAAATGTAAAATGTTAAATATGACATTTATTTACATTTGTGAAATTGTGTATTTTTATTAGAGTGTGGTAGTTATGTGATGAATAGGATGACAATTACAATTTATTAACGAAAGCGGAAGTTAGTTAACCAATTCAACCCGAGTAACGCCGGGCAATTCTGCTAGTCTATAAATAAAAATAAAGTGCTTGTTTGTACATTGAATATATTCGACCCATTTCAAGTTTTCGATCCTTTTCGACCCTTCTAAGGCTAAATCCGTCTCTTGGCGTTTGGTGCCCGTCTGTCTGTATGTTTGTGCCCGTACTACGTCCAAACGGCTGAATTTATTTTCATGAAACTCTGAGTACTGTGAGTATTTACATTCATTTAGATACTGAATTTGATTGCACAAATCCGTCTGTCCGTCTTCCCGTTCTTTGTTCGATTTTTTGTTTGTGTGTTTGTACAAATATCACATAAAATGTATTCAACATATTTTAATGTAATGTTTTAAATTTGATAAACCGTATATTCGTTTAGTGAATACAATATCTGAAACTTCTTTGCTTACATATTTAGGCAAGTTTCATGCCAAAATATCTGGGTAACTATACATAAATCCATAATTTAGTAGTTTTGGAGTAGCTGGAAATCATACATATTGAGCATACAGTTACTTGGATTGTTTTATCGATAATGCTGAACAATCAATTCTTTCCCAAAAGTTATTCTTCCGGAATTTAAATTCTGATACTTTTGTATTTTGAGCCTTATTTTTTTACGAAATATAAACTACTTATAAATTTCAAATGTGCATATGAAATAAATGAATAAATAAACTATTTCTGAATATTTGGGACAGACGATATTTTGCCACGAAATGGGAACTCGTGTTCGTTTGCCACGTGCAGTGATATTTTCTATTTTTTCCCTCGGAATTAATTTGTCTAATTTTAGTTGTAACTTAATGCTCTTGTAATTTTAGTTGTGCGAGATCAAGAGATAAAAAAAAAACATAAATTTATATCTTTAGAACATTTTTCCCTCCAACTTTTATTTTGTTTTATTTCTCTGTTTCTGTTCGATATATTTATTATTTTAATAAATTGTTATTCCTTTTCATCACACGCAACACCACCACAAAGTATTCGATTTAAAGTGGCATGTAAGTTTGAATAAAGCAAATTTTAAGTGGAATTTTGCCATTATGGAAAGAACGTTAAAGTTAAAAATATCCGAACTAGGACTTTTGAAATATTACAAATTCTTTGTCAGAGCGACAGAAGATTAAGGTGGTTACTTTATGAATTGAAGCTATTTTTAGCAACTTATATGAGGAAAGTTTGTTTAAAACACCGATTTTCTTGATAAGAAACGCTATCAAATCGATTTGCCATTTAAAAAAATGGTAATAGGCGAACATAATAATTTGTGCTGAAGATATTCAATTTTAAAGCAAGTTCTTTTATTATTGCACGTGTCACAAAACGGAATTTTCAAGAGAAAAAGTATTCACTTTTAAAATAAACTTAGTGATAAATGTCATTAAATTATTTTGTCATTTTTCTCTTAATGATAGCGAAATTTGAAAAGAGTGCCAGAAATAAAAAAATATTGGCAGGTAAATTATGATTGCGAGAGTAGTCATCTTAGATTCGTCATTTTTACGAATTGAGTAAATCAATTTTACAGGAAAAGAACTTGAGAAAGGGAATTCCTAATCCTCCCTCAAAATCGTCTTTTGTAGTAGTTACCTTAGTGTCTGTCACCTTTCGTCAGTTTGTACCTTTAGCATGGGTGCGATATATGTGAAATGTATTACGTGAATGGATATGCATGTATAGAATTTTTGTCCAAAGTAGGTTGTAGAAATTATAAAAATGTCAAAAAGGTGTTGAAAAATTATTTTACTCACACTTAAATGATTAAGCATTTTTCTACGAAAGAGGAAAGTGATTACTTTCTGGTCACTTTCAATCTATAGTTAACCAATTCAACCCGATTGAGGTGGGGTAATTTTGCAAGGCAGAAAGAAAGTATGAAATGTTACGGGCTACAAAATACATCTCTAAATACCATGTTAATAATGAAAGTACTTGTTGTGACAGATATTTACCAATATCACACACTGGAGAATCTAACTCTCTTCAAACATAATAAGGCCTTACATTTCTAGTGCAAATAAACTTCAAAACATTTGCAAGGGTGTGCGATCAATACGGTATTTCAGAATGGCATCTACAGTCTTACAAGACCTAGCACAAGTAACAGAAGATAAGTGTAAGACCTCTGTTGTTAAAAACAAAGAACTAATGTAAGTATCGTGAATATAAAATTAATTCTGAGAGTAGCAGGACAAAAAATACTTTCCACGGACCTGTCCTAAGGAACTTTAAGACATCGAAACACCTGGCAATTTGTGTGCGACCCCTCAGAGGGGTTCTTAAGAATCAGCGGGTTTTTTAGGGGAAGGCCTTGTGAGGACGCTTTGAATAGTATCTGTTAATTAATTCTCAACTTTAAATTACCTAGTCCTTTTAAAACTTTTTCTAATATGTAACCCATCTGTAAATAAACCTTAATTTAATAGTTAATTAATTAGTTTCTGGCTAATTGACTTCTCAATCAGTGAATCTCAAAAATTACAAAAAAAAAAAAAATGGCGACGGCGTGCTCATCCGAGCACATTTGAAGGAGGTGGATTTACTCTGGCAAAATGGATTTACTTTAACAGGTGATATAATAAAAAGTTATATCAAGAACAAAAATCCACTTCATTGGAAACAATTGGTCTCTAGTCCTATTTTAGTCATGTTTTGTAGTAGTAATAGTCCTGATGAGTAGGAAGATCCCGTGTTCCTTATAGAAGGACCAGGTTCTTATAAGGGTACATTACCATACCTCCAAGTTCGTCAAGAAAGTGCAACTTTCTTTTTAACCCTCCTGGTGGTTGTCTCGACGAGGTATCTCGTTATTAGCAAAACTGACCAGATCTTGATGTATCTCGTAATTTGAAGAAAACTGACCAGTTTTTGATACACCTCGTCATTTGAAAAAAACTGACCAGATCTTGATATATCTCATCATTTGAAGAAAACTGACCAGATCTTGATCTCGTCATCACAAAAGTATTAGCAATATCTTGATGACGAGATATATCGCCATTGACAAATTAGTCAGACCTTGATTGACGAGATATTTCATCAAAACCACTTGGAGGCTTATCGAGCATCATATACTATACTTATTTTTTCAGCCAACTCAACTTTATCAGATCATGACCACCTTATAGCATTTATTTGTGATGACACGGCCATTAGTACTGGCTGAAAAGTGAATTTTCTAAATTTTCTGGAAAAATTAAACCGATAACACTCCGATGATTTACTCACAAATGCGAAAAACTTTCCATTTTGATATTTATGATTATTATCCGAGGTCGACAAACAGGACTTAAGTTTCTGATCCACGTTAATCGCATGGAATTTAAAGGTGATTTTTTTGGGAAACGTTCTTCGAATTATGTAATTGTTAACCCGGAGCAATTACAACACAACGGCTGACTGTTAAAAATCGTGTTTAATGACGTTATGTAAGAATCGGTCATAAAACTTAAAACTTATTTCAGAATGCATCATCTATGAGAAAACTTCATCCTTCTTGCAAAGCGGAGCTTTGATCGCTTTAAGACCTTAAGGATGTAATTCACCCAGTAATTCAACGAAATATATATATACTTCATTCAACCTGAGAACATGCTCTTTACAGAGATGTAGGAACGATAATTAGGACAGAAAAATTCGAAGTACTAGATTCAAAAGTTGTTTAAAACCAAAAGGTAGGTAAGTAGGTAGGCATTCCAATTAACGTCACACTGGAGCAACACAGCGATTTATTGGTGACGGTCCGGAATCAATCCCGTAGGGAAAGATCCAAATTCAACGCCTTGTAATTGTGAACCACGGTCAGATGACGAGGTCACACCTGAGCTGGCACCCCAAACTTCCACACCACGCCAACGTGAGGATATTTCAGGCCACGACGGATTTAACGTGCACCAGCCCCTTCGTACACGATGGTCGTTGTGCTTTTCCAACGCAAAAAGAATTCTTTAAATCAAAGACAAAACTTGATGCGCTATTGATTACAATGAATTGATTAGCTGACAAGATTGTGATTTTACATCATTCCTTATATAGACCAATGCTTCCAATGAAGAATTAAAATCTTATATGAATTTCAAATCCAATTGCGTGTATTTGAATGGGTAAAGATATCAAAGCTTGTCATTCGATCAGAAGGATGTCATAGCTCAATCAGTGCTGTTTAAATTATGGCTAATTATATCGAAATTTTATCATGCAAATCTATGAATTAGTTTAATTATTATTCCCAATCTTTAATCAGAGTTCTTTATTTTTATTGCATGCCGTAGTTTATTATTTTGTTTTCAACCTTCGTAAAATGTGTTACATCCATTGTTAGCATGAAGAAAAGTGGAAAATTTATAGTTTTTCTCTCGCGTTGTTAACCCTCCTAGTGGTTTGGACAAAATATCTCGTCCATCAATATCTGACCAATTCTGAAAATAAAGAGATACCTATTCATCAAAATATTGAGGTTTATTTTATGATGACGAGATCCCGATCCGGTCAGTTATTTAATGACGAGATATCTTGACCAACAAGATCTGGTCAGTTTTTCTAATGACAAGATACTTTGTCCAGGCAACCACCAAGAGGGTTGAAAACAAACTCCATACATATTTTAGAAATCTGTTCTCATAGCCATGAGTGGCTTAAAAGTCCATTTTTAACATTATTGAAACACTGCGAAATTGCGAACATATAGCTTTCATTTTAAGACAGTTTTTAGGCTGAAATATGAAAATAATATACTGAAATAAAACGTCTGGTAGAGGGCTCAAGACGTTGAATATTTTTTTTAAACATTGGCACTTATTTTAAAGTAAGAAGTCACTCCTCTCTATATTCCAAATTTAAATTCTGAAATATTTTTCACGCCTATCTGAAAGGTCCACCCTAATGTATATGTATAAATTGCAAAAAGAAAACTAAACTCCTTTTTAACTCTTGAATTTCCTTTCCCTTGGAGATCCTTTTTTTTTCACATAAATCATGAAAATAATGAAAAAAGATAAGACAATCGCTTTTTTGTGGTATTTCCTTACTGATGAGTGTTTAACCTTAGACCTCAAGGAAGAAATAACCATTCTGGTAATTTCTTCTTGAGGTCTAAGGTTAAACACTCACGAGTAGGAGACATAATGCGGCCAGATGGCCGCATTATGTCTCCTACTCGTCGTCGTTTGAACTGACCCTCTGGTACAATAATAAGAACATAAAGGGAATCTGGCTAAAATAAAAATGAAATATGATTTATTACTAAAAAACCATACTAGTGTTTTGGTTACGTAATTCTCTCGAACTTCCAATACCAGTAATTTCCGGTATTTCATACCCAGTTTTTAACGTAAGTACAGGGGAGGATGCCGATGTTTGTTGACGGATCGTCGCAGAGGCCGAGAGGTTAGAGCACTGGTTTGGCGAGAAGTCCTTGGAAGTGACTTCAATTTTCGCATGTCGGTATGGCTACAAAGTTCCTGATGGGCATTCCATCAAAATGAATGGAACCATGAGACGTCCTCTCCATGAAATTCTCCTCAAAGGGAGCATCAGAGACATAAGAACACCTTTGTGTTATTCCTAATTCCTCTTGGTCTAGACCAACTCCATGAAATTAAAAATTCCAAAACCATCAAAGGATTCTCAGGGGTCATGAGAATCCAAACCGATACTCAAAAGCATGTGAGCAGGGAAGCCTGTAAGTTCGTGCATTTAGGACGAACAGAAAATGTTTTACGTCCATTTCGAAATTTGAGTGTTAGTATGGCCACTTCTGAATCTCGATAAAGACCTCTGTAATTTTTAATTGCATAACACCTCCAAACCATAGCCTGGGCGAGTCCCCCTATACCATTCATGAGTACTCCATATAATTTTATTGCAGATCTTGGACTTTGTGCGAAACTTTCCTGGGACGATATTTGATTGAGTGACGTTCGAGTCTCTAATAAACCTTCTTTAGCCAACCCGTCCGCATTGTCATTTTCTGATACGAGAAGGGATTCATCGAAAGTGGAAATGAATATATTTCGACATACTTTGAGCTTAGCCAGAATTTCAAAGCTTGTTTCAATCCTTGACAGTTCTAGATTTCCGCAAGTGCTGAATTAAGCTCCGACTGTCTCTCAAGATCCAAATGTTTCTCTTTACAGCTGAAGAACTGAGGTAGAGTCCAGAACCTATAGTTTATAGCATTCAATTCAGATCCAAATACGGAGGAGAAATCTGGGTGTCTTTTTAACCAAATAGAGTAATGTTCACTGGCAATTAATACACCACTGCCAGTGTTACAGTTCATTGGTCCTTTCCAAACCCACCTCAGAAGGTTGACACATCCATCTGGGCTTTGTCTTCTCCGCTACGCCAACCCACTGCGAAATCACTAAATCCCACCACATCGAACATTCATCAGGTCATCTGGGTCCGAAGTGGAGTATGTTTAGCTTCAACCCTCCTGGTGGTTGTCTCGAAGAGGTGTCTCGTCATTGATCACCTGATCTTGATGGGAGAGAATGACCTGACCAGATTTTGATCTCGTCATCATCAAAAACTTGGTGAATATCTTGGTTACGAGGTATCTCATCATTAGTTTGGTATTTGGTATTTGCAATTAACGTCACACTGGAGCAACACAACGGGCTATTGGTGACGGTCCGGGATCAATCCCAGAGGGAAAGTCCGAGGACAACACCACGTAATTTTGAACCGCGGTCAGATGACGAGGCAACACCTGAGCTGGCACCCCACTCTCCAAACTTCCACACCACGCCAACGTGAGGACATTTGAGGCCACGACAGATTTAACGTGCACCAGCCCCCTTTGTACACGACGGTGTTTGGCTGGATTCGAACTCGCAACCCTTCGGTTGCTAGTCCGTTACTCTTCCAACCGGGCCACCGCGGCCCCTCTCATCATTAGTAAAATAGGATTTATCTTGATGGACGGGATATCTCGTCAAAACCACTTGGACGGTTAAACATAAGTAAAAGAGAACAATTACTTCACTTCCTACGCAGTCATGGTCACGAGGTTGAAGTGGTACAATGACCTGGTCTTCCCTGTGGGACCGGCCCTCCTTTCTACTAGGAAAGTCCAGGTACTACGCCAGGTAGGGTAGATGGACACTTGTTTCGCATGACGGTGACGAATCGTACAGAGAAATCCACAATGTTAGCACAATAATGGAGAATAGCAACACATCGCATGATATCAATCAAAACTGTTTGCCGACGATTTCTGCAATTTATTTTAACATAGACACATCAGAGACTTCAATGGTACCAACACTGGAAAGCTGAATGGGAGAGGATCATGTATTCCGACGAGTTTAGGTACAATCTCGTGACCCATAATGGACGGATCGCAGATACAATGGGTTGGTTGGTTTATTGGGTTTTATGGCGCAAGGTCATATTTGGCTATGTTTCGCCAAACAGAAGACATACAACGCCAAAAAAGGGACATACACACAAGGAAAGTTTTACTGACACAAAAGACTGAAATACACCCAGGGAAGAATCTAATCTGCGCCGCTCACAACTCGCACGTTGGTAGCGCAGTGGCATTATCCACCGAATTTTGAAAATTCACTGACTTATACATTTTGCTACATGGCCTTACTCAAATTAATTTTATTGCTGTAACTTAAGTCCTTATTGATATGTTTTCGACGAATTCTATCGTTTTCTCATGCTCTTGTTACTCTTTTACAAATGCATCCCAATTATTATTGTGTGCTTCTTCATTTATAAGTCTTTAAACGTTCTGGTGGTTGTCTCGACGAAGCATCTCGTCATTGGTCAAACTGACCCGATCTTGATGGACGAGACCGTACAGAGAATATCTCGTCATTGGAAGAAAACTGATCAGATCTTGATCTCTTCACCATCCAAAAATCGGCAATACCTGGATGACGTGATATCTCGTCATGAGCGAAATTCTCATATTTTGATGGACGAGATATCTCGTCGAAAGTACTTGTAGGGTTAAAGGCTATTCAGAAAACAAACTATTATGTAATGTTTTAAGTTTTTACGAGAATTAATAATTAATCAACGAATAAAAAATCTGAAATCAGTCTCCGCATTCTCTACGTGAGTCACGTAAATTTGATTGGTTTTACAATTTGGTTAGAGCGCCCTGTCCTCGGCTCAATAGGCTCTGACTTCGTATCCCGGTTTGGGTATGGATGTTCGTAGTGACTAGGATCGACTTTAAGCATTAGGTCTCAGTCTTATATCAGTCCTCGTGTAGCAAAAAAACCCTTCGTTTTTGAGTTTGTTGACTTTTAGTTTATATTTGTGAGACATTAAATTTTCTCCAGAAAAGTATTAATGAAATTAATTGGAATTTGTACTAAACCTGAAGATACTAATAGGAGAAATAATAAAAATAACATAAAAAAAGAAAGACATTTCCAAAATCATTTTTGTGTTATATGGAATCGATTTTTTAAAAATGTATTCGGTTAAAAAAAAAAAAAAAAAAAAAAATGCGTGTTCTTCAGAGGATGATTTCTTAGAGATTTTAAAATATGAATGGCTCATTATCATGAAGCGGTAATTTCGCATATGACTTCTTTCCAATTGTCCCATTAGAGGGGAGACGACCTAATTAAAATAAATATCGTCATTTACTTTCGATTATTGCGCAAAAGTTAAGGAATCCATTAGAGCTGATCTTTAAACTGATTTTTTTAGCTTTTAAGGACCCCATTTAATTTTTTTAATTTGGTGATTAACGACGCAGTTGTTCTTTTACTGCAAATTGTGATTATCTCTCTGTCGATTGTTCTTTAGTGCCATGTCTCAGGACTTGGTTGTATATGTTTATCACTAATTCCCATTGCGAATGTTTCGTACGTAATTCTATCCTTCTGTCCAAAAAAAGAACGAATCATTTTCAGGATATAATTTTTTATAAAAACAAAACAGGAGCGTGAAATTTGGCAGCAGTTTAATCAACGCTGCATTTGACTTTCTAGTTTCCATAGATATAGAAATAATTTTTAGAAAACTGAATGATTAATGAAAAATAAAAGAATCACTCTGTAAAAATGGCGGAGGTAGAGTTGCAGGTCGTAAAATTGATAACTGGTGATGCCGAGATTGGATCGAAAGTAAACCAATTGGGTAGGTTGTGTCGAGGAGGCAAACCGTAATTTTGATCTGAATACTCGGGCCTGATGTTGAATTGTGGAATGAATGAATCAGACATAGGAAATATAGCGATTGTTTATTTTGAATACTGACTAATATAAAAATTAATGTAATAAATAATAAACAATTGATGTAAATAATAAATCATTAATTTATAGTTTGGATGATTAAAGTACAATTTGATTATAATATTGATGGAAAATTTCATTGATGAAAGCTCTGTAATTATACCGTAGTTTAGTAGCTTTCGAATGGCATCCACTTACGAAGTCCCTACTCCAAAGGGACACTGACTCAAATCTCGTCCAGCACCGTAGAGTTTCGACATATTGCGAACCCCCTCAGTGAGACGGTCGTGTCATGTAAGGACATCATTTACCTACATGGTGCTATATTTATCTTCTAGATATTTCTAGTTATGAGATCGTAGGACAAACTGTTGTAGCGCTTTTTAGTAACGCTCGACTTTCCATGCATGGCTCCAGTACTGTTCCGATTTTAAAGACGTATTCACGTCAAAACATGTCTTATGCTGCTTTTAGTCAACTGTATAAGTCGACTCCATTCGTCGTTATTTCTCTTTCGTCTAAGACAGTGATTCTAAACTTTTTCACTTGAGGGCCAGATTGAAAAATCCTGGAAGTCAGGCGGGCCAACAACACACACCTATGCATATATCATATATATAATAAACAATCAATCAAACATATAGAACATTAAAACGCAAAGCTTTTGGTGTTCTTGTGTTTAAATTCCTGGATATCTTTTTGTTTTGTGATATTGAATATTGTATATATATATATATATATATATATATATATATACATATATATAGAAATGCAGACCAGCAAAACGCCAAAAGGTCAAAAATTCAGACAAGTAAAAAGCCAAAATACTGGGGGTATAAAAATAGTCAAACAGAAGCCAGAAAGTAGAATTGTCCATGTATGCGCGCTGAAGCTGCAGACATAACATGGAGAGCAAAATAATTCAATATTACAAAACAAATAATAATTCAATATATATATATATATATATATATATATATATATATGGACCGCATCGGCCGGGTTTCCGCGGGCCGGACAATGACCCTACGCGGGCCGGGTCGGGCCGTAGTTTGAAGACCCCTGGTCTAAGACAATGCAACGCATATCATTTTAGCCTTACGTAAAAAATGAGCCCCAAGAGCGCAAATCTTGGCAACTATGCATGGGTCATCTAAACTTTGTCTTAGAGCTTGAGGCCGCAGTTCTTTGGTCTCTGTGAGGCCGTTTTTTCAGTGCGACACAAAGGCAAATTAGACCGAGTCTTACTTCTTAATGGGTCGCAGTAGCCCGGTTGGAAGAGTAATGGACTAGCAACCAGAGGGTTGCGAGTTCGATTCCAACCAAAGTCCGTCGTGTACAAGGAGAGCAGGTGCACGTTAAATCTGTCGTGGTCTCAAATGTTAACACATTAGCGTGGTGTGGAAGTTAGGAGAGGGGGTGACAGCTCAGATGTGACCTCGTCATCTGACCGTGGTTCGAAATGACGTGGTGTTCGAAATGACGTTGTCTTTGATCTTTCTCTTCGCGTTTGATCCCAGACCGTCATCAATAGCCCGTTGTGTTGCTCCAGTGCGACGTTGATTAAAATACCTAATACCTACTACTTAAAATAGATTGAGAACCACTACAGCTATCCAAGACCGGGATTAGTAGCCAAAGTTTACATAGATTGACCCATGCGCAAGGACAAACACCTCACATCATCTCGGTTGGGTGCTAGCCTCAATAGGAGGCAAGATCAAGATAGGCAATTGGAAGTAATTAGGTGAATTAGGTACACTGGAGCAACACGACGGGATATTGGAGACGGTCCGGAATGAATCCCGAGGACAAGAACTCGTCACTTTGAATCACGGTCGTATGACAAGATGAACTCCTGAGCCGGAACCCCACTCTCCAAACTTTCACACCACGGCGACTTGAGGACATTTGAGGCCACGATAGATTTAACGGGAGAGACCGAGTTTCGAACTTGCAACCCTCCGAATTAAAAAAATAAGAAAACCATGTTGTCATGATATAAAAACTATGAATAAAATATTTTGATCAATAGTATTAAGAACAATATGTAAATACATAATAACAATTAGGACATTAGAGAGATGAAATGTTCGGTTATCCACATTTCCTGGTTGGATTCTATCCTTGAAAATCAAAAACCTCAAAATAGACATCTCACTCCAACTTACGTTCAACGTATAGAAAAATCGTCATTTTTGCTTCCATTAAGTAGGTATTTTTATTAACGTCGCACTAAAGCAACACAACGGGCTATTGACGACGGTCCGGGATCAATCCCGATGGAAAAGATTAGAGGACAAAACCATGTAATTTTGAACCACGGTCAGATGGCGAGGGAACACCTGAGTTGGTACCCCACTCTCCAAACTTCCACATCGCGCCAGTGTGACGACATTGGAAGCCACGACATATTTAACATGCACCATCCTCCTTTATACACGACTGTCTTTGGTTGGATTCGCAACCCTGCGGTTGCTAATCCGTTACTCCTCCAACTTGGCTAACGCGGCCCTGTTTTTGCTTTAGATTTTATCGATTAAGTCAATTTTCTTTTCTCCGGGGTTATACCCTGCTGAGAAAATGAACCTTCATTTTGCATAAATCCCCTCGTAGCTAGAATGTATTCTTCGTATCTCTTCTCCCAGATATCCATTAGGTTGTCAGACACTGCAATTGGGAACAAATGCCGTGTTTGGTTTAACTTCTTTTCCAGCTCATTTAATGATCTCGGGGATTGAAGCAGCGACCGCTTTTTCTAGAATTACCCTACAAATTCTCCATAGAATTGGAGTTTCCTGAACGAGTTGGATAGTCCATTCTCTCGAAATCTCGGTCTGCAAGGTTGACTATGTACTCTTGGTAAGACTGTCATTATCATTCCCTAAAAGAAAGGAAAAGTATTCCCCGTTCGCATTTATACTGATTTCCATAAATTCAGGAAGTGGGAAAATCGGTTATAACTCAGAAACTGTCGAGTCGATTTGTATGAAATTTGATGAAAGCCTTAATCATAATTACAGCTACTCTGAGAACAAGAACATATAACGTCGCCTTAGAGTAGAAACTCATTTACCGACATTTCTTGGGTGCATGATTATAGTGATTATAACTAATTAAACCGAAGGTTTATCATGTGGACGATACAAAATGCTTGCAATTTATGTAAAGATAACCAAGAAGAGCAATTGTTTATGCGAAACTATACTAAGGAAGATTAGATGACTTGTTAAATTTGCTTAACTTATTGGATGTGTCTAAATTGGATGTATACTTGATTGTCTAATTTGATATAAACTTTTGGAACCAAAGCGGTTTCTTCTAGGAGGTTTGTTAACAAAATAAGCGTACTTGAATACCTATCATATAAGAAATACTAAACATTTGTAATTTCATGTAAAAAAATAACGAGCGCTGTTGCTTGGAAAAATTACTTGTAAAATAGGACCTGTATATTTATATTTATTTGCGAAAAAAAGGGTGCTGGTAGAGGAGGCTTTCGCAATCCCCACTTATACCGAATGGCTAAGGCCGGGTCGGTAAATAAATAAAATTTAAAAAAATTACCGACATTTCTCAAACACACTAAGTGCTTAAAATTATAGCATACCTACTTAAAAATATACAGGTTTGAAAGCAAAACAATAGCATTTATAAATCTGTTTGTAATTTGACTATTTACGAATAATTCTAGGCTCCGATTTGATACTCTTTAGAACATTTATTTTATATAATGAATTTCCTCTTGGAATATCTGATATCTATCTGGTCTGAGTGCCAGGTAAACCTATATGGCCTGAAGGTCAGGTAAACCTTATCAGAGGGCCATATCAGGATTGCGGGTCTAATTAAAATATTTGGAGGGCTATATCTGGACTATGGGTTTGAGATCAGCCTATTCACTTCAACTTATTTATCTTACGGTTAGCACGGTTTTTTTATGTATGGGTTGGTTCAACCTAATCCCAACGAGAACAGCACCTCAAATTGGTAACCATATGGTTACCCTCACTATGGCAGAACGTAACAATTATGTGAACTCAACGACATAAATCATGGATAAACGTGGACCTCAGTTGAAACGAAGTAGCAAATGATTTGGGGAAAGAGGGTGTCGATGAACCATTGTCCGATACCCACTCATTGACGTTTCTTGAGCTATACTCTATTAGAAAAAGTCGCGATATACTCTTGGTATCGTGGACATCGCCCCGGAAGATCTCTTGCTCTCAATTGCGACAGACCTATCCAGACAGCGTTCTCCCGCTTTTTCAGTGACCATCTGTGTCTCACACTTTGCTGTGGTCGCAAGATTCATCCTGTTTGCCTTAAATGCCAGTCTGACCAGGCCTCCCAGTACACATTCTTGAGTGCCCTCCCTCCCCATTCTTGAGTGCCTGGAGTTGTCCCGAGACGACCTGTTTTCTGAATCTCTCTATGTATGACTTTGTGTGGGAGAATGGAGTCGTTTAGCTGGAGCTAGACGTGGAGATTAGCAGCAACAACGTTTTCTATGGATGGATTGGTCCAACCTAACCCCGACGAGAACAACAGCTATTTCTCAAACAGGTAACCATGGTTACAATCCCTAGAGCAGCATGTAACAACTATGTGAACTCAGAATGTGGTCAAACTCGTCAATACCACCTTCTACACAACCAGACAAGCCTAATTAAAAGTGCTGTAGAGTGGAAACGCTTCTCTTCTCGTTGGATTAAAAGTTGAGCTCTTACTCCTCGATCCTTCAGGTGGCATCCCGTGCGTCAGTTACGGTTTCGTTTAACTTCATTCCATGAATACGGAATGCGTTCATTTAACCCCTCGGCTCTCGTCGTTCTGTCAACCTCCTCCTCCCATTTAAACGTTCCTTCCTTTGTTTCTTTTCGGGGGAAAATGATTGCGCGGAGGAAGTTCTCGGGAAGTGCAGGGGCGGCCGGGAGCGCCCTTTGCGGGCGCGGGAAGCCATTTTCTGGGTGAGCGGGCGCTACGGCGTGTTTTCCGAGGGCTTTAAACTGTCATCCATTCGAAATTCCGAGCGAAATAATCCATTATTTCTTGACGCTCCATTCCAAAGGGGAACATTTACTCTTCCGAATTTCTCGCTCCTGTTTTTGCTTCCTGCCCTTCGAACTGAGTAATGAATCCGGAATTCTCCGGAGATCCTTCTTCTTGTTGTCTTTTGAGAGGAATTGCTTTCTTCGCCAATAATGAAGATGGAAGGCCGGATTGTCAAGCTGTGGAGGGTTGTCCTCAGACGGCCAATGATCTTCGACAACGCTCTGAATAGGAGGTGAATTCTTACGGGAAACCAGTCTTTCCAATGGTACCATTGCGAAAAATTGTTTTAGATTTCCATAGAATTCTATACAGATTTCTATAGCGAAGCGAAATTTCGTTTCTATAGAAAAAGTTCTATAGAGAAAATGAGCTCTCATTCTATAGAAATATATTTCTATTGAATGCTATAGAGATATTACATAGAAACAAAAAATGAGTTTATATAGAATTCTATAGAGTGTTCTACAGACTTTCTGTGGGGCCGTTGTAGCCAGGTTGGAAGAGTGACGCATTAGCAACCGAAGGCTTGCGATTTTGAATCCAACCGAAGTCTGTCGTGTACACGGCGGCTGGTGCACGTTAAATCTGTCGTGGCCTCAAATGTCCTCACGTTGGCGTTGTGTGGAAGTTTGGAGAGTGGGGTGCCAGCTCAGATGCAACCTCGTCATCTGACCGTGGTTCAAAATGACGCGGTGTTGTCCTCGGGTCTTTCCCTTCGAGTTCGATCCCGGACCGTCGCCAATAGCCCGTTGTGTTGCTCCAGTGTGACGTTAATTGAATACCTACAGGAATTCTGTCGATATTTCTATAGAGGTTATTTTATAGAGCTTATAGAAAAAAAGGTCATAAGTCTATAGGTTCCTATAAACCACATTTTATAGAAATTTTTTTACAATTATATATAAAAGTTTCTTAGTTTTCTGAGCTAAATAATTAACCAAATGATCCAAAGTTTCAAAACTTCCTAAAAGAGCTATTAATAAAAAAATTCTCTGGACCCAATTTTTTAGGGTTACAAATAACTTCCTGCAGCGAATGTAGTATGGTGACTCATACTTCTCTAAGAGTTGTTTGACCAGCGGGCTTTTGTTACCTCTATTCGTTTATAAACACTTTCGTCCTCATTCAAGTGTGCCACTTACCGTTCTTTCAAAAATCCAAGTATCAAGAGTGAAAAGGAGCTGTGGCAACTTAAGACAGGCATTCTCGTTCAGATGATTTATGAGGTGGAATTTCTTGAGAGTCCGTTAAAGCGAACGTGACTATCTCGAAACAATAATAGAAGTTCTAATGTCTTGTTTATTAGAATGTTAAAGAGCAGCTACTTGGCATTCGCTCATCTTGTAGTTTTGCTCTATGGGACGTTTCGTTTTTTTCATACTGCTGCATATTTACTTTACTAACCCGACGGGACAGCTGTGAAACTCGAGATTAAAATAAACTGTAAATTCTTTCTTTAGATGGTAATTAATTAACGTCCTACTAGAACAACACAACGGGTTATTGACGACGGTCCGGGATCAATCCCGAGGGAAAAGGTCCGAAGACAACACCACGTAATTTTGAACCACGGTCAGATGACGAGGCAACACCTGAGTTGGCACCCCACTCTCCAAACTTCCACACATTTGAGGACATTTGAGGTCACGAAAGATTGAACGTACACGAAAGATTGAAGAGGAACGGTTGATAATCTGTTATTCTTCCAATCGGGCTACCGCTGCCCGAATATCACACAAGGACTAAAATAGTATTATCAGCAACTCAAGAACGAAATGTTTAGCAAACAAGCATAGATTGGATCTCTTGCCAGTTGTAGCAATATTAGTCCGATGGTGATGGATGAGATATAGAGTTGGAATCATTTGGAGGATTAAGTGGCAAGTACAGCCCACAAAAGACAGTGCTCTGTCTTGAGGTTGAAGTTGGATTGGTCCCGTGCTAAGACCACAACCGTGCACATCATATGGATTTAGAGAGGCCACGGTATCCCGGTTGGAAGAGCATCGGATTAGCAACCGGAGGGTTTAAATCAAGTCGAAGACCGTCGTGTACAAAGGAGGCACGTTAAATCCGTAGTGGTTTCAAATGTCCACACGTTGGTATGGTGTGGACGTTTGGAGCCAGCTCAGGTGTTGTCTCGTCATCTGACCGTGGTTCAAAATTACGTGGTGTCCTTTCTCTATGGGATGAATTCCAGACCGTCACCAATAGCCCGTTGTGTTGCTCCACCGTGACGTTAATTAAAATACCTATTTACCTACCAGATGGATTTAGTCTTTCATTTATGGGGCAGGAGAAGTTGGGTTAAGGTACCTTTAGGGATATCTATTGCGCATGACAAACATCACTAACCATTCAGACACAGAAATCATCAAATGTCAGGACGATCGGGCCATGTGGTTTGGTGGTTGGTTGCTTGATTTGGCGTTTGATGGCACAAGGGCCATATTTGGCCAGGTTGCTCCAAACTCAAAACAACGTCAAGTAAAAAATATCGGGAAAGGGGAACAAAGAAGGATTGTGTAACAGAGTAGTGGTATGAAAGTAGATGAAGATCGCATGGGTAACCCGGGTTTACGAAAGACAGTAAATCCCATGGGAAAATAAATTATCACTAAAGTATCTCGGGGTTGTGATGCCCGTACACACCTGAACAAAATGTGTCCCTGAGGGCACGTGATTCGGTGACAAGCAGTCCTCGTCGAGTCGTGACGATAGAGTGCTGGTTAGAAAGCTAAACTGGTGTCCGCTAAGATTAACGTCGAAAATAAACTTTGTTTTTAACAATAGATTTTCTTAATTCAGTCAATTTGCGATGCAAGACATCTGGGGTTTACATGGACAAAGCTGAAAAAATAAGAGAACTAAATATAGGATATATAAAGACGCAGAAGGAAAAATTAAGTGAGGGAGGAAAAGAACCGATATTTTGAATGTAGTACGAACTGACTTCTCCGCACAATCTGTTCCCTTCTGTCTCAAAAGATTCGAATAAAGACGCGGGCACAGAATTTCCGACGCGTCGGTGACGATCGAGAACCGATATTCGAGAGGGGTGGGGAGAGGGAAATTTGTTTGCGTAATCTGCTTGTCCCACTTGCAAAGGGTTGGGCGGCTCTGTTCTCTTTTTCATCTCTGCATCACTCAAGGTTTACCGACGCAGACAGAGAAGACATTCCGCATAACAGTTGTCGTCTCTGGAGTGACAGGAACGCTGTTGTCATGGCGACGGCACGATCTCCATGCCACACGTTACACAGTGGGGAATGATGGAATAGGGTCGGGGTTCATTCCCTCAATCCAACAACCCCATGACGTCAAGAAACGCTCTGTATAATATACATATATATCTATATAATATACGTATACATGTATACATATATATACACAGCAGTCTTCAAAGAGGTTAAAATTCATCTAAAATATAATAAAATATGTGAGATGTGTGTGTGTGTTTACTCACCCTTTTTCTTGAATCTTTACCCTCTTTTCTAGAGCTGGGCAAAAAAGATAGGATTCTATGATGCCTTTGTTTTATTCATGCTTCTTATTCATTCTTCTTTCGCTGAAATTTATATATTCATTCACACAATCAAGCTCAATCAAAATGAAAACACGTCCTATAAATTTCGTTTTGCTTTAATTGTTCTGAAATATATTTACATTTTTAACAGAAAAGGACAGCACATTTTCTCTAGCTAAATAAGAACGTTCTTAATCAGTAATATTTTGTTTTAGCTGTTTTCTGCTTCGCGCGGCGCATGCTCGGCAGGTCCGCAGAAACGATAGCAGGCTCGCATTCGCGACAACATGTGATGCCTTTTTAAACTCGGTTTTTTATACTTTCCTGCGAGCTATTTCGCTAGCAAATGATAAGATCAGTGCTTCTCAGACCGTACACTATTACACGTGACTGATGTAGAAGCACACACCTAGGATTGTGAATCACTATTGTTTACATTGTGTATAAAGGGATTAATTTTGCTTTTAATGTAATGAGATGACTGAGTTCCATTCTGTGAGGTCACCACCCGTATTATGCGCAGTTGGTTCTTACGCATGATCTATCAAACTTCAAGACAGCACGATGTGTTCTGTTTCCTGCGCTTTCATCTTTAGATAAAATCCATTCTCCTTTGCTATTTATTTCGATGTTGTTGCAAACAATATTATCTCATTCCTTGTATCCTATTTATAGAATGTGTTCTTAATGTAATTTTATCATGAGTGGGTTGATTCCTGTCAGGTGCATTCCTCCCTGGGTGTATTGCTCTCTTCTGGTCAGTAAAACTTTCATTGTGTGCGTATGTCTATTACTTGATATTGTATGTCTTATGTCAAATAGGGCCCTTGTGCCTGTTGTATAATGTAATCGCCCATAGAAATCTATCTTTCTTTGTGCTGCTAGAGCTGAGCCATTCATAATAGGCAGCATGTATGTTCTACAGCTTTCTTGGACGTCCGTTCAATTTAAAATGAATCTTATTGGTTAGTGCTGCAAACCTATCCAATCTGTATATATATATGTGTGTTGTGTTTTCAATATAGTAGTTTATCCCTTTTGCGATCCACATGGCCTGTGTCATTCCTTTCCTCTGAAGGAATCGTATTTAACAGCGCCATAAAACCCCAACAAACCTATCATGAGTGAAATATGTTATAACGCTTATGATTTCATAATGATACGAGAGGTTTCCTTATCCGACTTGTTGTAGCTACAGAAAAAATAGAACTAGCCCCTTTTATTTATGCATCGTTCATAGAAGTGCAAATTAACTTGTGACGTACCAGTTATGAATGCTACGCTACACTACTGCAAAGCATACATATTGTTTTCAGGTGGTACTCGTTACATAAACTTCTGGGGACCCTCGTCTATCGTGTTGCTAGGGTCCAGAGTGCAGTTGCGATATGAAAGCGAAAGGGCTTCACGAACTCAAATCTCGTTGAGTCTGAAATAAATTATTGTAATTTTTTAACTTGATGTTTTTGCTACTAAATCTACCTAATCGTGCTTTTCGAAAACTTTTGTCACTTCAAGTTCGCTGGTCAACCCCTGAAACAAAAGTGGCAGCCATTCACATTTGTTTTCCAAGCCATAGTTATTGGGCTCTGACAATCTCTCAATAAGAGTGAATTTTAATCACTGGATTTGGCAACAAGGGGAGTGATTTTCAATTTTAAACTCAAGTGTTCCAATCATGTCAATTTTTATCCTGATCATTTTGTGACAGAAAGGTCAGATTTGGCCAATCGGCTTTTGACAAGCACAGTTTTTGCTGTAGATTATCAATTGTTCCATGATTTCCTCTGCATCAGGATTTGAGCACTCTTTGACTAAGGTTGGTGTCGTATAATTTGGGGAAACAGCAGTTTTCGTTGATAACCACGGTAAGCCACATATGAACAATACTGTAGGGTGTAAAATAGTTATTAAATATTTAATAAAAAGTTATATTCATATTTAGATGCAGGTGTCGTGTATAATATTTGTATTTGTTCTTTTAAGTTTCCCTCAAGCGTTCTTTAAACTTTATTTGCAGTATAGTGAGTCAAAACACTATTGGGCACTACCAATTTTCGATAATTTAATGAAAAAATTAAACTTTTTAAAAAGTAAAATTTTGTTTCGTTTTATGAAATGTCTCATGACCTAAATAAAATCTACTAAACAAAATTTAAATGAAAATAAGGAAATATCACATTTTGGTAATCTTGCGTTCACACACAATGAAAAAAAGTTCAGAAAAGTATTGTGTATTGGAGCACTTTTGGATTAAGTGAGTTTTAAAAATAGTTAATGATAAAATTTAATACCTTTTTATACCTAATCAATGTATGATATCTCTCAATCTGTTTGACATTAATTTTAATTAATTTCTCAAAATGTCGTTCTTATTTTACGAATACTACAAGGATTTGTTCTCAAAGTTTAATTTTCGTAAGAATTTCAAATGTCAAAAAAATTGTATATTGCAAACTATCCCAAATATTTTCAATGGGATTAAAGTCTGGACTTTGTCCAGGAGTTTTGATATTTTTCTGGGAAGTGGTATAAGATAATTTAGAGAAACGTACATTCATAGGATGTAATAATAAGTGATGATATGCCCATATTTTGAACCCTTTCTTTGTGTTTTTCTTCAGAATTTAAATGCCTAAATTTGACCATTTTACAGTCAATCAAATGCCAATTTTTCCTCCACGAAAGTCCCAACAAAGCACAAGAACATCTACCAACAACACAATTTCTTATAAGGCTCATCTTAAACCTGCAAGTGGTTTCGACGAGATATTTCATTTATCCAGATCTGACCAATTTTGATTTTGTTGAGATATCTCGTCAACGAGATAGTGTAGATTTTTTATGATAACGACATCAAGATCTGGTCAGTTTTTTGTCTAATGACGGAAATATCTCTTCAATAAATATATGGATCAGTTTTACTAATGACAAGATACCTCGTCGAGACAACCACCACCAGGGTTAAATTAAGGGTAGTATATTCAGTTTGAGTAATAAAAATTCGAGTTACAGAATTCTTGAAACTGTTTAATGTTACAAATTCTCTTCTTTGAAGCACTTTTTCCCTAGATCTTGGACCATGAAAGTCGAATTTCAGAATTAGAGGAATTTTTACAAATCCATTGGGCACCAAAAGTCAATTTAACTTGTCCGGTTTTAAGGATGCACCGAATATTCTATATGATACACCTCTCTTCACGTTCACTTTGGAAATCCGGATCTAGGTTTCCTTTCAATTGAATCTCTTTTGATATTCAAAAAAAGTTGTATTATGAATAGTAAATTTGCTTGCATTCAGTGACATTTCTCAGATTTTCCACCATTCCACAGGGAATAACTTTTCTAACATCGAAAGAAATCTCAAAACCACGCTTCCAAATGTGTTGTGAATGCTTGAATTTAATGTTTTTGGATTTAAAGTTTTTTTAAAGTACAGGTTAATCGATAGTTTCTAGAAATTTGCAAATTTATTGCATTTTCCCAGAATGTCCCAATGTTTCTTTGACCACTACTTTCACTGTGACCAAAATAGTGTAAAATATTTTATTTTTTGTTATTTAAACATTATTTTTTGGCCGTAAACCGGTCATTTAGTACAGTCTTAAGATACTGACAGAAATGAAAAAGTTTTTTGTAATTTTTTCAATTAAATGCTTAATTATTTGTTGTGTCTCAAAACTTTTTTGATTTACTGCAGTTGAATAATGATGTTTTAAAAAGAAATATTACCATACCCATAAATATTATTTCTTTAAAATTAAGATCTCGTTTTGGCAAATAAAAAGTTGTTAAAATATACACTCATTTAATTACTAACCGCGATTGCAGTGTTGTACAAAAATTACTGCTCTTCACGAAATTGTTCGTTCTGCATATGTTGAGACTGGCTTCATTGTTGATAGCGCCTCGTATAGTTTAAGACTTTCAGTTCTATGCTTTCCCTCTCTCTATGTGATGAATCTTCTTTCACTCAGGGGGGATTTTCAGCAGCGAGGGGTGCGTGAAGAAAACTCCAGACCCGACATCCGGTAGCTCTTTTCTTTATTTTGGTGGGAAAGATCTGCAGAAAACATCCAGACGAAACAACCTTTAGCATCAAAATGTTTTTGAAATAAAACAATATTTTTCAGCACCACCGGTATCGGAGTATCGGTTCCGGGTCACCCAAACTCCAGTCGCGGAAGACTCTGGAAAAATGGAAGGGAATGTTTCAGCACCAGCCCGTTTAAAAAAACGGGCTGGTGCTGAAAGAAACGCGTTTTTGCGGCGAACACCTCATTGTGTCGGGGATCCATTTGTTTCAAACTCTTTGCGAACGATGCCAATGGCCTTGTGGGTGTTGGCGCATGACAAATGGCTTTTCTTTGGAGCGATGTTTCGGAGCGTGATGGATGGGACAGTTCCTCTGCCGCAGGGGAGGGAGCTGGCCTCGCGCAGTCGTTTGTAAGGGACCTTTCGACCGCCATTCAATCGCTAATGAAATCCCCAAACACCATCCTTCATCCCTTCGCTCTTCGGCTTCCCTTCTCGACTCCCACGACGCGATGACTCTTCGGTGCAAGTCACGGACCTGTAACACAACGTCCCCTCTATGGTGTGATTGAAAATCCAAAACCAACGCTACGTTTCTCTCCTATTCACGATTACAATGTGAAACCACTGTTATGAATCAATTAAGGTCGTTTGACGTGCGATGCATTATTCACTCTCCAAACAAAATAGAAGTACTGAATTTTTTGTCTATTCACCAATACGATCAATCAACTGTTGTAAATTAAGGTCGATACATATGTAATACATTGTTCATCAGTGTGTTATTCTCAAACATAAGAAATGTACATAAGTGAGGACAATAAGAATATAAATGAAACCCTTTCGTTAAGTTTTTTTCATGATTACGATAAAGCAACAGTGTAAATTTAGTTTATAGACATGCATATTGAGTTTTTTCCAAAGAGATGGCGCGAAGACAACCCTATCACTCGGGGGTGTCATCGCACATACGCAATTATGTTTGAAAGGCTGTTCAGTCACGTCCAGTTTTTGTGTTTTTGTTTACCTGACTTTCAAGAGGACTGCTTTCAATAGGACAAATATTTACAAATTCTTTCGTTTTATGCTCTATCACCGTAATTGCTTCGAGATGGGAAGGAATTACAAATAGACTGTAACAAGAAAAACATCCTCCAATTTCACCAGTGAGCTGGTGTGAAACAGTACAAATTTTGTTTACCAAAAAGTACTCTACCATGAAGTACTTTTTGATAGACAAAGTTGCACTGTTTCGCACGAGCTTGCTAAAATGGTGACCGACGAACGAGATCTGAACACGCAAACTTTATAATCTTCGATGGATGGTCCACGATGAGTACTTGAATTGCCAATGCGTTGCTAATCACTTTCAAAAACCGTCTGAGGCTCTGTGGTGTAGACACTGCTCATATTCCTACCACGACTTCACTCCATTCGGTGCTGCTCAGCCTTCTCTTCACAAGGCGACTCACCCTCGGCTGCTAAAGGCAACACAGGAGCTTGACCATTCATGTGAAAGTACACCCGTGATCTTAATTCACTCTTATATACTGTTCCACGCAAATGGCAATCACTCAACTAGTGGTGTCATCTATCGAAGTTTATAAAGTTTGCGTGTTTAAATCACTTCAGGGTCACCAATTTAGTGAGCTGGTGTGAAACAGTGCAACTTTTGTTTACTAAAAAGTACTCCATGGTAGAGTTGGGTTACACTGCTTTATATACTATTGTATCGTAAGTTAATTTTTGTACTGGTAGCTAAGTTCGCCACAAACACATAGATATAACTAAGGCTCTGAAACATATTTAAATCTCTAGTTCTAACATAGCATTAAATCTAGCACAGCAAACCGAGGGAATTGTTATCTTTGGTGATTCCAGATCTGCCTTGGAAGTGATAGCAAATGGCAACTCAAATGGTGCCCAAGATGTCCATTCACTTCTGTACCAACTCATGTTCATGGAGAAAATGTGCACTCTACAGTGAATTCTCGCACATGTGGGCATTCAAGGAAATGAAGCTGCAGATCAATTGGCTAAAGAAACCAGAGAATTAAATTCTGAACAAACCCCAATAACTCTTATTGATGCTCATGCTTTGGTAAAATTTAAACTCGTATAGCAAAAAATTAGAATGGAACAAATTTTTGAAATGTCCACCGATAGAAAAACAACCACCACCCTATCCAGACTGAGAAAAGGACATTTTAAAGTCATGAAAATTAACAGTGATGGAACCAGAACGTATAGACAATATAATAACGGTCTGGGCGTTGAAACTCACACCTCATCACATTCACCTGCCCTGCAATAGTGACTTCTCTTCAAACCATCGATTACCATCCAAAAGAACAGCTTTACAGCGAGAAAATAATCGACATCGCCTAAGCTGTGCAAAATGCGACATTTGACTCAGAAATGGACACAACTTTACTGGAAAGTTACAGGACTGTCATTGAACGAATGGGACACATTGTTAGAAACCTGGTGCACTATTGTGAAGCTTCTTATCTCTCCCTTCCGAAAAACTTGCTTCACTTACTTTTGACTCCTGATCTTCGAGCTTATGTTCGTGTTCGCGAAGTGCTTCTGATCTCGTTGTTTCCTGATTATTCGACCACCTTAAGTTTGTAAATATTATCATGTATTTTGTAAAATTTAGTAAAAATAACGATTTAACATTTTCTCGCATTATAACTGTGTACTTGAGTCATCCAAAAAGCAATAGAATAATTTTGAAAAATTTACAAAAAATATTTAAAAATAACAAACCTCTGAAATTGGCACTCTAAAATATATCCAGCCACTGTCTGTTATAAAGTAAAACTGTTGAATAAGACATAAAAATCAATGTTTCTAATTATTGTTGCACTTACATCTTAGACTGCTATGGAAGGCCGCTGTAGCCCGGTCGGAAGAGTAGCTTATTAGCAGTCAGAAGGTTGCGAGTTCGAGACTCGGTCCAACAAAAGACCGTCATGTACGTGGGGGCTGGTGAACGTAAAATTTGTTGGGGCGTCAGATGTCTTTACGTTGGTGTGGTGTGGAAGTTTGGAGAGTGGGATGCCTGCTCAGGTGGTGCCTCGTCATCTGACCGTGGTTCAAAACGACGAGGTGTTGTCCTCGGATCTTTCCATTCGGGATGGATCCAGGACCGTCACTATAGCCCGTTGTGCTGTTCGACGTTCATTCAACTACCTCCAGTTAGACTGCCGAGTGAAAATATTGCTTGCACCAGGTTTTTGGTCAAAATGCAACCGATTCATTCTATTCTCTTTGAAGATATGTTATCAAAGAATTTCACTATTTTACAATATATTTGGTATTTCCTTATTACGGTAATGAAAGGATATAAATCTTTAAACTGATATCAGATTTTTAGTTGTTTCGATCTTTTTTGTACCAACCAGACCTTTGTATAGGAAGCACTGCGTTTTGAGTTATTGTCGCAATGAACCAAATACTTCAATTCAAATTGACTACCAAAACTTTCAAATTTCTTTTCAAAAAATCAATATTTGAATGCAGAACTTTAGTACTATCCATAATTATGTGTGTTCCGACTCCAGCTTCCGGATCCAAATCATTACAGAGCAAAATAACTTCTAAGGGATCTAATCTTTTCTCCTAATTTTTTATTCAGATTGAAAGGCCGTAATACTAAATGAGCATTACGTATATTGATTTATTGGCTATTTTTAGACACATCAACATGAATTTCACTCCTGTGATAAACAAAACTTAGAATTAGGCTGATTAAACTAAGGTCCGTTATAATTCTAACTGTTTTTTGACATTTAAAATTCTTTAGAAGTGAAAATGATGGAGTTTTAAACCTTCTTGTGGTTGTCTCGAAGAGTTGTCTCGTCATTATCAAAACTGACCAGATCTTGATGGACAAGATATCTCTTCATTCGAAGAAGACTGACGAGATCTTGATGAAGTCATCATTAAAAAATCGGTAGTATTTTGATGACGAGATATCTCGTCATTATCGAAATTAGTTCAATCTTGATAACCGAGATATTTTGTAAAAACTACTTGAAGAGTTAAGCGAAGTATGTATCGTATACATTGACTATGATGCTGTAAGTTTTTCAATTCTGGTGGTTGTATTGACGAGGTATCTCGTATTTTGTAACACTGACCAAATCTTAATGGACGAGATTTCTCACTTCATTGGAAAAAAATTCAACAGATCTTGATCAAGTTATCATCATGAAATCGGTAATGTCTTGACGACGAGATACCTCGCCAATCACTAGCACAATTGGTCAGTTCTTAATGGACGAGATATCTCGTCGAAACCACTTGGAGGGTTAAGAATAAAACTTGGCTATCTGTGTACTGGAATCTCAAATTCCCCGAAACATAAGTAAACAAAAAAAACCATTTTTAAGAAACAAAAAACTCTGACAATACAAATCCCCCCGTGGACATCCCAATCGCGAATCTGTATTCGCCATTTCGATGCCTCTGGGGAAATAAATCTCACGAGATTGCAGCAGAAAAGAATTAAAACTTTTCAGAAACACCCCTCCGTCGCGGATGGCCGTCTTTTGGAATGTGACAAAAATTGTCACTTTAAAGTCGACCTCCGAGTAAAAACAAAAAAAAGGAAAAGGAAACAAAAAAATTGACACGACGCCAAAACATTTGACATGACTCCCAGCTGCGGCCCTGCCGATGCCCAATGACAATTCACGGCCTCCTCCGGCGGAAATATTCCGAGAACGAGTTTAGTTGTTCGTCAGCTTTTATGTGTTTCCCGCCTTTTCATTTTCGCCCCTGCAACTATGGAGGAAAATCCATCAATAAAAGGGACTTTTGAGGCATATACTATCATACCCCTAAAAGAACGTTCGAGTATTTTCGGAAAAATGGATATTTTTTAGTGTTCGCTTTTTATTCTATTGAGATTTCATACATACTTATTTAAGAACGTTTTACTTTCTTTTCTATTCTCTTATATCGCACGAAAAGATAAATATGTTATCAATGTGTTGGTCAGGGTCTTAATACTCGTAAGCATAAAAACTTAACTTTCCCGCTGGATCCTTTTAGAAGTGACGCAACCAATAAGATGCAACAAATCCTTTAAGAAACCCGAAGCCAAGGTTCGATATGAATGAAACTTAGCATGTGCGATGTGCAAGAAGAGATAAAGAAACCATCACAAGTTCACAAATCTAGAGGACTCTTATTGTGGAATTACATCAGAAAGGGGCCTTGGTAGCCCGGTTGGAAGAGTAACGGACTAGCAACCGGAGGGTTGCGAATTTGAATCCAACCAAAGACCGTCGTGTACAAAGGGGGATGGTACATTTAAATCTGTCGTGGTCTCAAATGTCCTCACATAGGCGTGGTGGGGAAGTTTGGAAAGTTGGGTGCCAGCTCAGGTGTGACCTCGTCATCTTACCTTGGTTCAAAATTACGTGGTGTTGTCCCGGGATCTTTTCCTTTCTAGTTTGATCCCGGACCGTCGCCAATAGTCCCGTTGCGCTGCTCCAATGGGACAATAATTAAAATACCTACTCACATCAGAAAGGTCATAAATCAGAAATGTTAAATAAATGTAGAACTCTTATTTGTTGCTAAAGGGATGAGACGTTCTCTACAATTAAATGTTTAATTATAATGGATATGTATTTACAGGGGACGATCATCGCTACATCGAGATGGCATGCGTGGCCGTATGCCACTCAGGATCCTGCGTCTCTTTCTCTCTGCTTCGCTTGTCGGTTTGTCTCGTTATTCTGGCGCTTGAACACTTCCTGGTTCAAAATGACAGGTGTTTTTCTCATTCTTTATACCTAGGTACCTCATAAAAATAAAATAAATTGTTAGCTTATTCTTGAGATTAAGAACACATACGCGATGATGATAAGAACACATATGTGAATATATGTGATTTCACTCAATTGACAAAATAAAAGCTAAAGTTGTTGTAATTGTGTCGAAATACGATCGCTACTCGTCTTAAATTTAATTTCTAACACTACCCTTCCAAGTTGGAATAGGAATTTAACTTACGTAACAATAATTTTGGAAGACAGTTGCTTTTTCAGCAACAATGTTAAGTGGGTTTTCTCCCAATGAAGCTAAATACAGATGGTGCTCGTGTTTTGGTAAGCCCTTTCCTAATTCGTGTTGTAACTTGGAATGTTACTCGAATGCAATTTCATCGATTCGCTTATATTAAAATTAAAATATCACCAAACGGATGATCGATAACATTAGTTCTTCATCGTAAGTACACTCAGTGCAAAAAAAAATCGAAGCCTGTGTTCGATCGTAATGAAACTTAGCAAATATTATGTACATGAACAGATTAAGGAATGGTCATAATATCAAAGCCAGAGAATTCTTCATTACTGCAGAATTACATCATAATACTCATGAAGTAAGTTGCAAAGCACCTACAGCGGCAATGCATGCCGATATACGACGTGGCAGGGAATCAATTAAAGCCAGATAGGTAGGTAGTTGAATTAACGTCACACTGAAGCAACACAGCAGGCCATTGACTACTGTCCGATTTCAATCCTGGAAGAAAAGATCCGAAAGCAACACCTTGTCATTTTGAATCACAGTCAAATGACGAAGTCAATACCTGAGCTGGTTCCCCATCTCGAAACTTCTATATCACGTCAGCGTGGGGACATTTGAGGACACGATGGATTTAGCTCTCCACCGGCCCGTACGTGCACGACGGTTTTTGGTAGGATCGAGTTGGTTGCTAATCCGCTCTTTTCGAACCGGGCTACCGTGGACCCCTATTAAATTCGAAGTTACAACTGTAGTCCCCTATCGTCAGAAAAACTGGGAATGGTAGCCCTGGCCGAGTCTCCACCACACGTGAATGTAGTTTTTATATATATATTCCAAGGTAAAAACGGGTTCCGTTACTCAACATGATACGCTGCCATCCCATGCTTGTATACGACTGTCATGCAAGGTATTATTCCAGACACTGTATCGACGATGTTCAGAAATCATTCTCAGTTTACTGTCGAGCGGCACACCGCTGTTACTCCTAATGTAATGTTGTGGGGAACCGATTAGTTACGATCGAATCGATCCATTCCGATCAAAGCGATCCATTCCGATCGAACACTGACTTTCGATTTTTTTTTTTTGCACCCCGGGTGCGTTTTAAAACATTTGTAGATTTCGGGTGGAGGGGTTCTTTAGTACATGAACAGATTAATAATAGAAATATCCCGTGATAAGAAGGTGCGAAAAATGCGAATGAAAGTCTGATAAACTAATTAGCATTAGGGGAGTCGAATTTCCCATACCCAGAAAGGTTGAACCAAATGACTTGAAACTTCGTACTCGGGGTTAAATTCCGATATAAATTTAAAATGTGGTGTTCAAATTGGATGTTGTCCTCGTAATTTATAAAATTTGTGGGCAATTTGATATGATCACGACTCCTACTTCTAGTTTTATGCATATGAATTTATGGATGTTATTCCCTATCGAATATTGAATACTGAATGGATTTGCTCTGTTATGAATGATGCATGAATAAAGAGGAGTGGGTGATATATTACGGGCATAAGTATGTTTTTCTTTTCCTAGTCATATCAGCTGGGATATAAGAGAGTTGCTTTGTTATAAGTAAGTTTTCTTTGCTTCCAATTTTTACATATTTTAGAAGTGGATTGAATATAGCACGCAATTGGTTCACAGTTACTTTAGAACAAATGTAATTACTTTGTATGTTCCCGTGAACACTGGTATGTTAGCAGGACTGAGGATTACTGCCGGGCGGTTCACAGAGTTGCACTACAAACATTATACAAACATCGTACCACTAAACGTTGTTTTGAATATAAAAAGAACCAAGAAGTAGAAAAAGTGACACATTTTATGCCAAAATATTAATAAATTTATACTATTTCCCTTTTGAGTTCGAATCCAACCAAAGACCGTCGAGTACAAAGGGGGCTGGTGCAAGTTAAATCTGTCGTGGCCTCAAATTTCCTCACGTTGGTGTGGTGTGGAAATTTGGAGAATGGTGCCAGCTCACGTGTGACCTCGCCATCTGACCGTGATTCAAAATGAAGCGGTGTTTTCCTAGGATCTTTCCCTTTGGGATTGATCCCGGACCGTCACTAATAGTACGTTGTGTTGCTCCAGTGTGACGTTAATTAAAGTACCTACCTCAAACTTAGTAACCGGATGGTTGCGAGTTCGAGACTAGGTCCAACCAGAGACAGTCGTGGGATGGTGTACGTTTTCTATGTAGTGGCCTAAAATGTCCTTACGTTGGCGAGTTGTTTAAGTTTTGGAGAGTGGAGTGCCAGCTCATGTGTTCACCTCGTCATCTGACTGTGGTTCAAAATGATGTACTCCATCTTTCCCTTCGGGATGGATCCTGGACCGTGGCCAATATCTTGTTGTGTTGCTCCAGTGCGACCGTTTTCATTAACTACCTTCCTTAATAAATTTGGCAATACAACTGGGAAAAGGACAATCCTAATCGACTCCAGTAAGTTGATTCGTTATGACAAGAAAAGATACATTCCGTACACATTCGAGTCGAGCAGCAATGTCCCATATCGGCTAATGTGAAAGAAACGCTGAGACATTTGATAAATTTTAAATTAATTCGCTTCTTCAGCATTACCATTCAATTAACCCGAAATACAACACCAAGTTCCAAAATAAGTATCGCATTAAATAATTAATTTTTGCAGGAAGGTTTCTCAGTTGGGAACGAAGTGAATCATATTCACATAAAAATACGATATTTTTCATTATGCTGATGAATAATTTATTAGAAAGTGAGAAATGAAAATATTTATTCTCCGATGAAAATATCTATTCTCTGAACATAAAACTGTCATTTTGTTTCGTTTTAGGGGGCCGCGGTGGCCCGGTTGGAAGAGTAACGAACTAGCAACCGAAGGGTTGCGAGTTCGAATCCAGCCAAACACCGTCGTGTACAAAGGGGGCTGGTGCACGTTAAATCTGTCGTGGCCTCAAATGTCCTCACGTTGGCGTGGTGTGGAAGTTTGGAGAGTGGGGTGCCAGCTCAGGTGTTGCCTCGTCATCTGACCGTGGTTCAAAATTACGTGGTGTTGTCCTCGGATCTTTCCCTTTGGGATTGATCCCGGACCGTCACCAATAGCCCATTGTGTTGCTCCAGTGTGACGTTAATTGAAATAATAAAAATAATAAATAATAAAAAAAAAATAATAAAATGTTTCGTTTTACGTTATAAAGAATAATTCATTGTACGTTTCTTCGTAACTTAAGGCTGCCACTATTTTTCAGCACACTAATGAATAAGTCATCCCAAGATTTTAGTATGGCTTCAGATGTTTGATTTTTTTAGACTAGGAACGTACTTTCATTGCTTCAACTCATTACCTTCGTGCTTTTTCATATATCAAAACATAATTTGAAAGCAATTCGTTTGATTCATAAATCAATTCCTACAATATATAAAAAGAAGTCGTACAATATGATTTTCTTAATCAATTTTCATTCTTAGTTTTGCTTTTTTTATGCATACTTTTAATTTTTGTGTCAAATTCCGGCGCGTGTCTCTTGTAATGTGTTAGCTTTGTCTTTCGCAATCTTTTACTTGTGTTTCCAATTAGATTAAATTCATCCTAATGTTATACCTTGCGTCATAAATAGATGTAAAATATAAGTAGACAGCATTGCTATTGAGGAGCTTCAAAAAGAGTGACCAACATGTCGACTAGTATCACGTGACTGCTCCGTTAAAACATGACTTGGTTAGCCGATTTGGCATCTTATCGCCTTGTTTGCCGATATAAAATCATGACAGGGTAGATGTGGAATGCGCATTTTTAGATGGCGACAAAAGTGGCGAAATCGCCAAAAAATACTAGTATGCCGCAAGGACCAATCACATGATGAATTAATGGATGGGCGTTTTCTTCTGTTCCGTCAATCAATCAGGTGTCAAATGCTCGTTTCTATTGTTTAGACGAAAATAAAGTCTAAGGGTCACGTTACTATTAGTTTGGGTTACATGATCCTAGGCTCATAAAAAGGTTACCATTGCTACTTTTATATTTCTTCTATAGCGTTATACGATTAAATACAAGTAAGCTCGTCTGGCTCGAGGGCTCGAATACGGCGATCAACAATGGATAGAAAATTTCCGAGAATTTGTCATGTCCAAGATGGTCAGAGCAATTAGAACACTGTTCCACGCAGATTCTGATTCTTAGATCTCGCAAAATTTCGAAATACCGATGGGACATGTTGAAGGAAGAAGACTTTATTCGAGAAATCGAACAAAATGGTTGTTATGTCGACGCTGCGATCATACGCTCTTATCGAATCATGATCTAAAAGTTTAACACGGAAGCATCATCTGACAGAAATTTCCACAACAGGGTGAGACGATTCGACATGAACGATATTGACAGGGAGCTAAACCAATAAGTCCTAAACAGGGATGAGTCAACAGCTCTCGGAGAACACATCTACTGGAATTGTGCATCGATTCTGCGGCCTAATGGGTAGGTAGTTGAATTAGAGTTACAATGGAGAAACACAACGAGCTAATGGCGATGGTTCGAAATCCAACGCGGAGGGAAAGATCCGAGGACAATACCTCGTCATTTGAACCACGGTCAGATGACGAGGTCAACACCTGAGCTGGCACCACATTGTCCAAATTTTCACACCACACCAACGTGAGGACATTTGAGACCACGAGAGATTTAAAGTTCACCCACCCCTACGAACATGACGGTGTCGTGTTGGATAGAGTTTCGATCTCTCAACCCTCCGGTTGCTAATCCACTACCCTTCCAACCGGGCTACCCTGCAGTTTGTGGGAGAGCCTTACACGAGACCTTTGGACTCAAGTGTAGCTAACATTAAAATCAATTTCAAACATCAAACTTGAATTATCCAATGGTGCCAAACTTGCCGAAGTTGATGTTTTGTACTGAATGAAAAACCTATGCTGCTAAAATACCAAAATACTGACATAACATGGATACGCTGATACACGTCATTGGAAATCCGAATTTGCCGTTTGGTGGAAACATTGTGGTTGTAGGTAGATAGGTATTTAATTAACGTCACGCTGGAACAACACAACGGGCTATTGATGACGGTCCGGTATCAAAGATCCGAGGACAATACCACGTAACTTTGAACTATGCTCAGATGATTTGGTCACACCTGAGTTGGCACCCCACTATCCAAACTTCCACACCACGCCATGAGGACGTTTGAGGACACGAGAAATTTAACGTGCAGCAGCCCTCGTACACGACGATCTTTGGCTGGACCGCGCTTCGAACTCGCAACCCTCCGGTTGCTAATCCACTACCCTTCCAACCAAGCCACCGCAGCCCTGTTGTCGTGAGAGATTTCCGTCAGTATCAACCCTTTCAGCCTCGAGTCAACCGAAGTGTACTTCTCAATCAAAACAAACGAACTCTGCCGACATTTCGATTCCTTTTCGTTAAAAATACACTATGCACAACAAATGGAATTCGCAAAGTATCTTATGAAACTTGGAAACTGCAGATGAATGCCATGGACGATATTAAACTACAGATGACATCCTTTCGAGAGAAAATCTCATAGATGAAGTCTTAGGAAATTGTTCTTCTTTCTACAGAATTTTTTAATGTGCCGTTTTTTAGGGAAAACCAAAGCACAAATATTGAATAAATATTCCTAGTTATGTTATTCCTTTACATAAACCTTAGCGGTGTCCAAGAAAAAGAAAAAAAATCCAATACAGCTTATTGAAATAGAACGAAATATTTAACTTCTTTTTCTATTTCTAAACAATCAGCACAGCTGAAAATGTCCTTTTCGGAAACTTCTGCTTGGCATTCCTTTCATTTAGCATAGATAAAACAAGCGAAACAGCCATAAAAAACGCATTAGACAAAAAAAATGAAATCGCTAAATGAATAATCCTTCTGTTAAGAGTGAACACTGAATTTTTATCTCTAAAAATATACCACATTGAATAAATTAAAATACTTAGTAAAACTGCATATTCAAAACATGTTCTATCAAATGAATTTTTTTAACAATGATGCAATTTTCTTACATGGAGCAAGCCTAGTTTTTTACTGTAGGCGGCACAGGTTTGATTCTTCTCAGGTGCATTTCTCTCTTATGTGTCAGTAAAAGCTTTCATGTTTGCGTATGTCTATTACTTGATATTGAATGTCTTGTGTTTGGCGCAGCATGGCCAAATATGGCCCTTGCGCCATAAAACACCAAAACAACCTAGTTTCTTAAGTCTTAAATTTGTGATAACTGCCCCTTTAATCATTCATTTGTTTATGAAATGGGTAACTTTAAATAACACTATATTTGTCTATTAATAAGAGAGTATATTAAAGATGCGTACCTTTGTTGAAAATCAGTTTGTATGGATTTATGGAACTTTTATTATATACTATTTATAGTAACTATTTCTGCATTTATGCTTCAAACATCTAATTTCGTACAAATTTGTAGTTGTATAAAAATTGTCACACATATTATCCACATCCACATAATATATCAATTAATACTTTTTTAAAGTTAGGAACAAATTACTGATAATTAATGTTTCACAGTATAATTTAAAGCAAATGTGTTTGGCCAAACAAAAGAAATATTCAATCGTATGAGCATTCATACCCTATTATAAGCTGTTATGTCCGCAAATGAGGCAATGAGATAACAAATCGGCCAACCAAGCCAATTTTTCACATAGCAGTCACATGACTACTAGTCGACATGTTTGTCACACATTTTTAAGCTTCTCTCGCTAAATATGCTCAGTCTACTTATATTCTACGTTTATGCTCGGATCTTTCTCTTCGGGATTGATCCCGGACCGTCGTCAATAACCCGTTGTGTTGCTCTAATGCAACGTTAATAAATTACCATTACCATCTTAAACTAACGAATTATTTTTGTAATTACCGAACATAAATGTTTGCTAAACTCATTTATTGGTAGGTAATTGACTCGATGTCACACATCGGGCTATTGGCGACGGTACTGGATCCATCCCGTAGGGAAAGATTCAAGTTCAACGCCTTGGAATTTTGAACCACGGCCAGATGACGAGGTCAACACCTGAGCAGGCAACCCACTCTTCAAATTTACACACCACGCCAACGTGACGACATTTGAGGCCACGACTTAACTTGCTCCAAGCCCCGTGTGCACGACAGTTTTTGGCTGTTCTGAGTTTCGATCTCGCAACCCTCCAGTTGCTTATCCGGTGCTCTTCCAACTGTGCTACCGCGGCCCCAAATTCATTTATTGAGAAACGCTTTATGATTTGAAATAACAAGTCTTCAGGATAAGATTTTACTTTTCCCCTTTCCTGTTTTCTGAGACAACCGTTGCAGAGGTTCATGAACTTCCCAATGCTATCAAAAAAAATATCTTTATGTAGTATGAGTGTAATGCGATAGAATTGAAAAATAATATTGAAAGAATAAATTTAGGCAGTTTGGGTTGGGTTGATTAATTAACGTCGCACTGGAGCTACACATCGGGCTATTGGCGACGGTCCTGGATCCATCCCGTAGGGAAAGATTCAAGTTCAACGCCTTGTAATTTTGAACCACGGCCAGATGACGAGGTCAACACCTGAGCGGGAAGCCCCATTCTCCACACTTTCACACCACGCCAACGTGAGGACATTTGAGGTCGCGACGGATTTAACGTGCACTAACCCACGTGTACATAATGGTCTTTGGCTGGACCGAGCTTCGAACTCGCAGCCCTCCGGTTGCTGATTCTGTACCGTCACCTATAGCCCGTTGTGTTGTTCCAGTGGGACGTTAATTAAATATCTACCTACTATTGTTTGTCATCCCTCTCACAAATCCAAGTCGCAACTGCCCTTTTTTCAATCCGTTCCATCAAATCGCGTGGGCCACGAGCACGGGCTATGACACTTGACGTATCGGTTTGGTACATAGACCTTCTAATGAAAGTAATTCAATTCAATTTCTTTAAATGGTCGATGTTTGATTAATTAGCTGCCTCTTTTTGCTCCAAGATGCTTATGAACGTATTGTGAGATGCAACAAGTGCTTGTACCATCTGTGGGGAAAAAGTGAACTATAACCTCCTATTCACGAGTCATTGATACTTGAAGAAATTCAAAGGTGCCATTCAATAAGGAATAACGGTTTCTATATGTTCATACAGTAAACTAATTTGAAAAATTAGGAATTGTTTCCTTCATATATCTTAATTATTATCAATTAAGGCCTTTTCGTAAGACCGTGTTTCTTGCAGAAGTTAATCATCTTTGTACAAGAAATGCCTTAAAATAGCAATTATGAAACATTACAGTAAAAATTTTCCTGAGTAGGTAGTTGAATTTAAGTCGCACTGGAGGAGCAGCAGCGTGAGCCATTGTTGGCATTCTGGGATCAATTCCAAAAGGAAATATCCGATGACAACACTTGACTACGGTCATATGACGGAAGAACTACCTAAGGAAAGAGCACGGTCAAATAAGTCCTGAACCAATAATCATCAAATTATATGAAGGTTGCAATTCATGATTTTTGACGTGAATCGTTTTTCCCGCCGGGGTGTGGGGTGCCGACGAAGAAACGGATGAAACGCGAAAAGTGAAACACTTGAAATCGCTGCAGCTCTGAAAGTATAAAGTCAACTGGCATACTTACTACACCATTAGACAGTGGACATTTCAAAGTACAAAACGGAAGCGGTTCGATTCCTGTTGCGTTCATGATGTCATCGTAGTGGTGGCGCTCAAATCGCGGCCCGTTTCTAACTGTCGAAAGTCAGTTACCTCTCTACTCGTATCTTTCCCTTCGGGGTGACCGTCGTCAATACCCCGTTGTGTTGCTCCAGTGCGATGCTAATTAAATATCTACCTACCACCGATCGCTGCTTAGCAAACGGACTCGGGGCAGCGACAAATGAGAAATCATTTGATTTGTATCGACAAACTATAACGTTCAGTACCATAAAATTAGAGATTGAGTGCAAAATTAAACAGTTATAGACGATTTTATGTGTGAGAAACTGCGAATTTTACAAGAACGTCGAAATATATGGCAAATAAGAGGCTCAAAGTCTATGGAGAATGTGTACGAAATGAAAGACGATTTCAAGAGGATTCAGAAAAACCAAAAACTACATCCTCCGAGTGAGACGCTGGCCTCAGGGGCGCAAAGAGGAGGCCGCAGCGCGTGAATGGGAGAGTCGACGATTAAGTTGTACCGAGCACTTCGAGTGGAATTACATTTTCTGTGCCGATACAGATCGCCGACTCGAGTACGGAAGAAGAAAGCAGCCGACAACCAGGGGCAATATGGGCCCCATGAAACGTTCGTAAATTCTGCAGAAATTGAAGAGGGGCAACTACAAAATCTTCAACAGGTGCGAGTTCGTGGGTGGTGATAACGACGACCAGATCATGCAGGGCCATATGGGTCAGAGGCTCGGATTACGCTGTGTTATGGCATAACTTCGACAAAACATTCCACGGCAACGAATTCGGACACGTTTGTGATAAACTGGCTCAAGAACATGAAGCGTATGAAGAGAAAGCAAAGAATAAATAAACAATCCTTTCAAAATATAAAATAATTTCATTCACTACCTCACGGCACCAATGATGTTTCATGAAAAACACTTGCGGCTATACGGAGTACAGCCCACACCGATTTTTCTGTTAATATTATAATTAATAAAACATAAATTGCAATCTTCATTAAAAATTAGCTTAAATGCTACTCAGGTTTTGTTTGTGGTCTTTAACAAGAACATTGTACAAAATGTCAGCATAAGATTGTTTTGGAAAATTTGAATAGAAGCTTGGGAAAATTATTTAACAGGTGCTTCAAATGTTCCATACTCAGTATCCAAGAATGATCGAGTTAAACCTTTGATGGAACGGGGTTACATTTTGATGTAGATTCGAATTATGGCATCAAAATTGGGTGTTGCTATTGGGTATTATAAAGATAGAAAGCAAATGGATGTGATGGCAGGCCCATATGCAAATTTTATGTCTTGGAATTCATAGGAAACGTTATTCCCGATCAAATGATACCTTTGAGTTTGCTCTACTATGAGCAACCCGCGAAAGGGCGGTGGATCGATCTTTCCCCACAGCGTACCGTTCATTTTTATCCGGAATGAGACAATTATTATATTTTAGCCCTTACTGTGCCCTTTGGAAACGGGAACAATTATTTCACGAGTGAATTTAATCGCTCTATTAATAACCAACTCCGCAGGGCCCTTAAGACGTGGGATTAAGACTGACCGACCGACCTCGCTTCAACACGAGAGAATCGGTCGATTTCCTTGGCGACTTCTCTCGGCGACTTTGGCGACGGGAACGGTCGCCGCGCGCCTCTTTATCCGCCTGCCCCTGAATGCCGCCTTCACTGTGTCGTCGATTGCTCCTGCCTGTGCCCCACGCCGCCCTTCGCAGGGAGTTCCGCAGAAGACAAGTGGCCTCCGCACGTGGACATGACGCCCCCGTGACCTTGAGTGGTCACTGTGTGGTCAGCGAACTTCGTCACGACGAGGACTTCCTCTCCGAGTGTCGATCCGAGTCCATCCGGGTGAGTCTCCCTTCTTATCTCCGCCTCTCCGATCCGAGCGGTGAAGAGATTCTTAAATACCGATGTAGAATGCGGTATACTACATAGAGATTCAGAGAGCGTCCATTCAGATTTTCAAGTTTTAATTTAACACTCGTAAAAAGTAGTACTTCGCACACCTCTTGTAAGGCCCGTGGTTAGTCCACTTGGAAGATCAGCGGATTAGCAACTGGAGGGTTGCGAGTTCGAAACTAGGTCCAGCCAAAACCGTTGTATACACGGGGCTGGTGCACGTTAAACCTATCGTGGCCTCAAATGTCCTCACGTTGGCGTGATGTGAAAATTTGGAGAATGCTGTGCCAACTCAGGAGTTGATCTCGTCATCTGATCCTGATTCAAAAAGACAAGGTGTCCTCTAATTTTTCCCTTCGGTATTGCTCCCGGACCGTCGCCAATAACCCGTTGTGTTGCTCCACTGCGCGATGTTAATCAACGACCTACTTACTAAGTCGTGCTCAACTTTGCTTAAAATTTTTGGTAGATACGGAGTTTATTAACGTCGCTCTGGAGCAACAGAACGGGCTATTGGAGACGGTCCGGGAACAATACCGAAGGGAAAAATTAGAGGATAACACCTCGTCTTTTTGAATCAGGATCAGATGACGAGATTAACTCCTGAGCTGGCACCCCAATCTCTAAACTACCCCACCATGTTAAAATGAGGTCATTTTGGGCCATGACAGATTTAACATGCCCAATCCCACGTACACGAAGGTCTTTGGCTGGATCTAGTTTGGAACTCTCCGGTTGCGAATACGTTGCTCTACCAACTGAGCTATCCTAACTCACTTCTAGTCGTACTTAACTTAGCTTAAAATTCTTGGTAATGTTTAACTCTCCAAGTGGTAATATTTTCAAATCTTTATTACGTAATTTATTATTATTGGTAGAGAGATACTTTTTCGCATAAAGCTTGAAAACAATAAATAAAATTTAAAAAATCGATTCATGTTGGGGTATTTCATTACTGATATTTATTTAACCCTCTATCTCACGACAAAAATGTAATCGATGAATGCAAACAACCCCATGGGTACAAAACATTTGGAAACTAATTATCGCATGAATGCGCTTGTCTACTGTCGGCATCTAATGTGCGAAGAAATAATCTTCGTTCCTGGCTTCAATTAGTAAATATAGGATTATGTAAAAATGAGCTGGTTTCTGAGCACATTTTCTTAACCCTCCAAATGGTTTCGACGAAATATTTCGTCCATCGAAGTCTGATCAATTTTGCTAATGATGAAATATCTCGTCATCAAGATACTGCTGATTTGACTTTTTGATGATGATGAGAAAAAGATGTAGTCAATTTTGTTTTCCAATAACGGGATATCTCGTCCATCAAGATTTGGTCAGTTTTGCTAATGACGTGATACCTCGTCCCCAAAACCACCATGTGGGTTAAAAACCGGTTATGAAATATAGGTAATATTAATACATCACTACCGTTTTTCGTAATCACGATATTTTTTAAAGATCCATCAATAAAAGGGGCCAGTACGACCTTTTAAAGCCTATGGTACCATACCCTTAAAAGAACTCGAGTATTTGGGGGAAAAGGATAGCATTGGGGCGTTGACTTTTTATTCTATTGAAATATAATTTATTCAAGCCTATTGAGAATATTTGCCTGATTGTATTATATTTCATGAAAAGATAAATAAATTATGACTGTTCAGGCCAGGATTTTTTTTAAGATCCGTGAGCTGAATTTTCCAACTAGATTCCCTTTGGATCGTTGGCCTTTAGCCTAAGCCCTATTCGTCCGGAACATGTATTTTTTCACAAAAAGAACAGTGGTAAAAATTGTGGATAATTACTAGGGTTTAAAATCCAGTAATTAATAAATACTGAAAAAACCAGTTTGAGATTTTCGTGAGGTACAAGTTACGAATCATAATTTAAAAAAAATTAGCTGCATGTTCCTAAAATCTTACGAGATCAATTCATACGACATGCTAGGACCGGAAAATGTCGTCAGTACTAGTATAATGCTGCCAGAAATCTAATCTGATCAACAACTTTTACCGCGATGTAAAATTAAAGGAACATCAGTTAGATTTGTTGCTTTGGGTTTCATGAAGCAAGGGTCATATTTGGCCAAGAGAACATTCCAGTGAGGAAATGCTGCAACCATAAAAGCGATTATCTTATATTTTTGTTGTTTTCCATTATTTGTGTGAAAAAAGCTTTACTCTATTGTAGTTAAAAACAACTTCTCTATTCTTTTGGTGGTTTACATATATTCCAAGAAATAAATTAGGTTTAAAGTGTGGTAAGATGTAAGAAATATTGTCATGCTTGGTGCTCCTGTATACAGTACACAAAATTACTTTGAGATTACTTTACATAATCGTCCTTGACCATTTTAATTATTTTTCAATCAATGGTGTACAAACTTACATTTAGTACAATTGTGTAGTTCAAAAAAAGGCAAAACACCCGCCTTGATAAAAAGGTAATTTACCAGTATTGATTGTTGGTACTTTTCAAACCCTAATTCTTGTGGGAAAAATGTTTACCAAAAACCATTTGTAAGATCGGTGTCTTGCGATGGAGTTTAGTTTGTGCAGATTACAAGAGTGTATGCCTGGTCTTGAGAAAAGTGACAAAACTCAAGATAAAGGTTTATTTTTCAATCAATAAATGATTTTACTTAAGCTGAGAAATCAACCATAGAAATCAAATCAAGAGAAATCGGCTATACATTTTTCGATAAAGACATGACGGAATTCTACGAAATTCAAATCGAGAAAAAAAAATGCTTAAAGATTTTTAATCTTTTGTCTCACCTGTATAAATTACGTTTCTCACGTGTTATTTTCTTTAAATATATTATGTACCTCACCGTTAATGTAAACTGCGATTCGTCGGCTTATAAAAAAGAGATTTATTTCTTGTTTTACGCTCTTCGTTCACGATCAGTGCTAAATAGATACTTGAATTTTGAATTTTATTCCCGTTATTGCTAATTACTAGCTTTATTCTTTTGAGAAGTCAACTGAAAAACCTTCTATTCCATAATATGGAACTAAATGCATTTTTGTGTTACTTTGATTAGTTCTTAAGAAACCCAACTCATGCTTGATGGTATTTCCGGTAGAACAGTGATGCAAGAGATAAAGAAAATTAACATATCTTCTTTGTATCCGAATAATTGACAGATAACGATAACATGAAGAATAAACACGTTAAAATGCTTTTAGAACATTTTTCTCGGGTACCTTTGTTCATTTTATTCATTGTAGTTGAAATTTTTAAGTGTCCTATGAAAGAAAACTGGATGGGATTATTTCCAATAAATGTTTATAGCTTAAAAATAGGTATTATACCTAATTTAAAAATCCAAGTATAAAAAATATGATGTGATGTAATACTAGAAATAACTGCAAAAGTATAAAGAGCACAGGATGTGGAGAATTCAGGAAAATTTTTAAAATATGAGTAGACGTATTAAAAAGTGATGGTATTGCGTCTGGGACACGATGTGACCAGAATCTTGAAGCGCATTGAGGAAAACATATTTTTCCCTGTAGCAGTAGTGGGACGAGGAAGAAGACTGTTTCGATAGACGGCACGCAATGTTTGTTTTTATACAAGTGTTTTGAAGGGACATTTTGAAAAACCCTTCTCGCGCGACCCATGTCTGTTTCAGTCTGAATAAAGTCCAGCATTGGAGAACATGTCGGGAAGCATGTTCAAACTGAAAACACTCGATGAAATAAGGCTCAACATTCAATGCAGAAATCTAAAAGTAATACTAAAAACTCTTTTGACAGAGTAGGTGCAAGCTTTTTTCAAAGAAAAGCTACTCTTCAACATTTCCTGTACAGCAACAGCATACAAGATCTTTTAGCATTTGTGCGATACTGTCAGATCCTAAGTGTTTCAGCTTGCTACCATCTCTGCTATTTTCGCCGTGCCGCGGTAGCCCTGTTGGATGGTTGGTTGGTTGATTTTCGGGTTTTATGGCGCAAGGGTCATATTTGGCCATGTTGAGATATACACAATACGATATCAAATAATTGACACAATGCACAATATCAAGTAAATGACACACACACACAGTGACAGCTTTACTGACACAGAAGAGAGAAATACACCCAGGAAGTAATGCTCCTGGCAGGAGTCGAACCTGCGCCGCCTACAACTCGAAGGTTGCTAGCGCAGTAGGCATACCCACTGAACAAGGACGGCCCCATAGCCCTGTTGCAAGAGTAACGGACTAGCAATCGGAGGGTTGCGTGTTCGAATCCAACCAAAGACCGTCGTGTACAAAGGGGACTGGTGCACGTCCAATCTGTCGTGGCCTCAAATGTCCTCACGTTGGCGTGGGGTGGAAGTTTGGAGAGTGGGGTGCCGGCTCAGATGTGACCTCGTCATCTGACCGTGGTTCAAAATGACGTGGTGTTCTCCTCGGGTCTTTCACTTCGGGTTTGATCCCGGACCGTCATCAATAGCCCGTTGTGTTGCGTTAATTAAAATATCTACTTATCTACCTGCTATTTTCGCCAAAAGTCGTTGAACTGTTGCCTTTCTATAAGAGAAAGGCCTTACCTGGTCTTGTAGGATCATATTTATATATTCATTATTTACAAAAATGTTTCTCCCCTTATGCCAGAGTATCTCTCGTGACCTAGTACTTAGGTAGACTAAAATGCAAAATCAGAATTAGTGTATGACAAAAACCTCTGAATATATCTATGGCAGTTGTAAGAAATTTTACAAAAGCGACAATATGCCGTGTATGCCAACTGTTCTAGCAACCTTCGAGGTGTAGGTTCGACTCCTGTCAGGTGCATTCCTCACTGGTTGTATTTATCTCTTCTGTGTCAGTAAAACTTTCATTGTGTGTGTGTTTGTTACTTGATATTGTATGTTGTGTCTGGCGCAACATGGCCAAATATGGCCCTTGCGCCATAAAAACCACAAAACCAACCGAAAGCGACAGTCGTCTCCTTTTACTTAACCGAGACCGATGGGGATGGGGACAAAAGGAAGGAAAAGTTTGCTTAAATCCTCCAAGTGTTTCGAAGAGCCATCTCTTCGTATATCTGATCATTTTTGCTAAAGACGAATATCCCGTCCAGACAAAACTTCCCTATAGGGAAGAACCAAGTAGGAAAAACAAATTGCGTGGAAAAACATCCAGAACTGGTGACAGTTTGCAACGGTTTTTGACCAGAAGCTGGACACCACAGGGCAGTTCTCTATGCGATGAATAGCCATCAAGAGGGTAAAGAGAGTTCTTAGCTCAGTAAAGTTTGAGCAGCCAAAAAGCAGATGGTTTTTGTCTCCTTTGCCGTTGCCATGCCTGCACTGATCACTACAAGACAATCCAAATCTATCTTGGATATCAGTTTAATTTCCCATATCTAGTGATGAATTGCGTCAGTTAAAAATCCGGATGGTTTTTCAAACTCAATTGCACCGTGGGGAAGAATATTTCGTTTACATAGGCTTCATTCCATTCGAGGTACTCTTTATCCCAACATTCGATGATTGTTTGCTTATACAGATCATTTGGGCGAACCTTTTCAACTCTGTACCATTTCTCTTCCTTCCTACTTCTCGAGAGCGTTACAGAAACCAGTATAATTATAAACTAAATATGAGAATTGTTTGGGAAAAGAATGTTTTGCATACCACCATCGCTTGTGTTGGCTCGCTGTGAAATTGCGTGGAAAAACATTTAGTAGAGACCCAGAGACGGTAGTGCCCTGATTAGACCCTAAACATGAAATATAAGTAGACTGGTTATTGCTATTGAGAAGAGCTTCAAAAAGTGTGACCAACATGTTGACTAGTATTCACGTGACTGCTCTGCAAAAAATTGATTTGGTTGGCCGATTTGGCGTTTTATCGCCTCGTTCGGCGATATAACATCTTGTGACATAGTAAGTGAATCAATCAGATGATAAATGTTCGTTTGAAACTGACAATCAAAAATAGTCTAAGGGTCGCGTTACTACTAGGTTTGGTCATATGAGCCTAAACACACAATAAGATTGCCATTGATCACTCTACTTTTATAATACCTCTATGCATTGGACCATGTCTCTTGTTTGCAGTCTGGATAGGGTAAAACATTCATTGTGCGTGTCTATTACTTGATATTGTATGTCTTGTATTTGGCGCGGCATGGCCAAACATGGCCCTTGCGCCATAAAACCCCCCAAACAAACCAACCAGTCTGAATAGGACTTTTTGTGAAACAATTATTACTCTGCGCGCTCGGATCTGAGACCGCACTGCACCTCTCCGACAAGACTGCCTCCGCGTGCCTCGAACCGAACGCACTTCATCACCACCTGCGTGAAGAATTATCACGCCTTTTAAACCTATCCTAAATTTACATATTAAGAGCCTCGTTATGCATTTATATGTACTCTTCTGTCTCCGGCTAAACTTTCATGGCATCTCCACATTTACGCCTCGGATTCAGAATCCTTTAGTAGATTATCTCTTAATTCCAGCACTAGACCGTCTGCGTTTACTGTATTCTTCCGGTACGCTTGAGAAATGTGCTCCTATTACGAATGACTCCCTCGTTAGACACATCAACTTATCGTGAATGTGGATCTGTGTCATCTTGAATTGTTTTACAATACGTGGGCTCTCCTAACGAACTGTACTGCACGATAGATTACTTATGACTCGTAAATATTTAGCTCTGGAAGGACAATCAGATAACCACAGAAGGTTTTAACAATCCAAGTGGTTTAGGAGTCGCGCTTCAAAGAGGAGCGGACTAGCAACCAGAGGGTTGCGTGTTCGAATCCAACCTAAGACCGTCGTGTACAAAGGGGGCTGGTGCACGTTAAATCCTTTGTGGTCTCAAATGTCCTTACGTTGGCGTGGTGTGGAAGTTTGGAGAATGGGATACTATCTCAGGTGTTGCTTCGTCATCAAAATCAGTAGAATGCATTTATGATATTAAACTATAATATTATTAGATTTTTAGGTAAGTATTTTAGTTAATGCCTCACTGGAGCAATACTGTTGGTGACGATGCGGGATCAACCCCTGAAGAGAAAGATCCGTAGACAACACCACGTAATTTCGATGGTCAGATGACGAGGTCACACCTTAGCTGACACCACATCTCCAAACTTCCACACCACGCCAACGTGAGGACATTTGGGGCCTCGACAGATTTAACGTGTACCAGCCCCTTTGTACACGACGGTCTTTGAACTCGCAACGCTCCGTTTGCTAGTCCGTTAATCTTCTAACCGGGCTACCTCAGCCCATTATTAAATGGATTTCTAGTTCATTAAAATATCACTTTCTATGAAAGCATGAAGATTGTTATACATTTTCACACTGACATAACCGTTTACCACATCTACATTCGCATCAGCGCTCTCAAATTGGCATGGAAATTAAAAAAAAAACGAATTTGGAGAAACACAAGATACGAATGTTAACTATTCAATGTTATTTGACCCTCCTGTCTCGACGAGGTATCTGGTCATTAGAAAAACATTGACCAGATTTTGATTGACGAGATACTTCGTCATTAGAAGAAAACTGACCAGGATCAGGATCTTATAAAAAAATAGGCAATATCTTGATGCCGAGATATTTCGCCATTAGCACTAGACAAATCGGGATGAACGATTTTCGCCGATTCTCATCTAAATGACTTGGAGGGTCAACTTTTATAAATGTTTGGCAAATTTAACCGTTTTCAAGCAGTTTGTACTCGGTTCAACTGATATACGTCCCTTATGCTTAATCTAGCAAATTAATCTAATAATGGTAAATAAAGACGAATTTTAGTGATACTTTTAAATATTCTAATAAGGTTTTCATGAAGCTGAAAATAATATTTCTAATCTTAGGTTCTCCGAAACGAAATGCTGGCTGTTTTATTAATCTAGTCTACATCGGCCTTTTGTTTCACTAATCTAGTCTAAAAGTAACTGAACAAAAATGGGAATTACTTTGTAAACTATGCACCTGAAGAACCAATTAAACGGTGTTTGGTTGATTTTGGGTTTTATGGCGTAAGGGTCCTATGTTTGGCCAAGCTCAAGACAGACAATGCCAAGTAATTGTGAAAGGAATGGATGGAAAGAAGAAAGTTGAGAAAGATCGCTTGTGCTTGTCGAAAAGCCCCATGTTTACCAAACCCCAATTAAACGAGGTAATTGCTTCCCTAGTTGGTTGATTATTGGTCAGTGACAAAAGTTAAGTAGCTGGAGAATATACAAGTGGATTATAATAGAATTATGCAATATGGTAGGAATAACAACAACCACTGGAGAAAACTCAAGGTCTTTTATGAGGTAAAGTCAGGTATTTAGGTATTTGTAATTAACGTCGCACTGGAGCAACACAATGACGGTACGGGATCCATCCCAAAGGGAAAGATCCAAGGACAACACTAAGTAATTTTGAATCACGGTCAGATGACGAGGCTGGCACACCACTCTACAAGTTTCCACACCACGCCAACGTGAGGACATTTCGGGGCTACGATAGATTTAAGTGCGCCAGAGTAAAGTCAGGTAGGAAGGTAGTGAATTAACGTCACACTGGAGCAACATCGGGTGGACCCGAAGGATAATATCCGAGGACAACACCTCGTTATTTTCAACCACTGTCATACGACGAGTGAGGTAAAGTCAGATAATTTACTTTGGTACATTTGTGAGGGGAAATAACACACCCATTTAACCAACTCTATTTTGTAGAATGTATGCGCTATTTAAAAGTCTCTCTTTTCAAAGTATAGAATTTTAAACGAAGCTTAAATAGAAGGTAAAATATCTGAAATGAGCGTTGTTAAGAATCGCCATAGATGTCACTTTTCGCCGCCACAGTGCGAATTCCTGTCGGGCCGATAAAGTGCGTATCGAATTCTCCTTGTCACTTCGGGGTGACCCGCACGAAGAGAGCGCCGCCCCGGTTCAAATCGAGTTCCGCATTGCATTAGGGCTAATCCCGGCTCTCTCTGCAGGCAGCGCCATTTTCAATCATCCCGAAGACAGGATTGGAGCGTTTTTCTCTCTTCGAGGGGGTTATTTCTCGCTCGGAATGACTTCTGCGCCCCTGGGGGCGAACCGCGGGACTCCGAATGCGATGAGTCCCATAAAGTCTCCGACCGTCCGGACTTTTATTTCATTCCATTGTGAGGGAGAATGGGAACACGCGCGGAGAAGCTCTATCTCCCGGAATCGACGTTTATCATCGCTCGCTTTTATCACGCACCCTCAGAAATGAGATCCCCTTCTGGAAATTTTTATGGCGATACGTGGACTTGGTAGCGGAGCTTTTACACATGCGGATTTTTGGATAGAAAATACAGTAGATCTAAGTAGATCTTTACCACGGTAGATTTTCGAATGGCGTAGTTGGCCGCGGTAGCTCAGTTGGAAGAGTAGCGATCCAACCAAAGACCATCGTGTACGTGGGGGCTGGTGCGTGAAAAATCCGTCGTGGCCTCAAATGTTACTTACGTTGGCGTTTTGTGCAAGTTTGGAGAGTGCGGTGCCATCTCAGACATTGACCTCGTTATAGGACCGTGATCCAAAATGACGAGGTGTTGTTTCCAGATCTTTCCCTTCAGGATTACTTTCAATTCATCCCTAGGTGTATTTCTCTCTTCTGTGTTGGTAAAACTTTACTTGTGTGTGCGGGTCGCGGTAGCCCGGTTGGAAGAGTAACGGAGGTTTTCGAGTTCAAATCCAACCCAACACCGTCGTGTACACGTTCAATCTGTCGTGGCCTCAAATGTCCTCACGTTGGCGTGGTGTGGAAGTTTGGAGAGCAGAGTGCCAGCTCAGGTGTGACCTCATCATCTGAACGTGATTCAAAATTAAGGAGTGTTGTTCTCGTATCTATTCCTTCTGGTTTGATCCCGGACCATCGCCAATAACCCGTTGTGTTGTTCCAGTGCGACGTTAGCAAAATACCTACCTACCTTGTGTGTTCATGTCCATTACTTGATGTTGTCTGCCTTGTGGTGGTCACATATGGCCCCTTGCGCCATAAAACCAAACCAACCATTAGAAACTTCTTATTCAACTGTGGCCAATAGCTCCAATTGAAGTACCTACCTAAAATAACGTAGTGCTTTATTCCCCAAACACACATTATGATTCAATAACCACATCTATTGGTTGAAATAGGTAATATGGTCAGAAAGGTCACATCTGGGTACGATTCATGCAGGGAAGATTGTTGGGCGCAGAACGTGTATAAGCGTATGTATCCCTCAGTGGGTTAATGTAAAATTCAGATACAGTAACAGCCGGTGTATCACGCACATCGGCTACATCGCTGGTTTTTGTTCCCAATGAATTGTAAGTTTGCGAATAAAGGTAATCTCATTGCTTCTTATAATTAGATTGATTAAAAAATGATCTGTTTCAACCAGTTTCAATGTTTTCCCTGCTGCTACAACGGGAAACTCCGAACAGCGGTGGTTCCCAAAGTAGGGCCCGCGAGAAGATTTCAAGCGGTCCGCGAAAAACATGCGATATTGCATCAGCCGAAACAAGGGGCAGTCGTGGCTCAGTGGGTATGCAACCTTTGAGCTGTAGGGGGCGCTGGTTCTATTTCTGTCAGGTGCATTTCTTCCTGGGTGTATTCCTCTCTTGTGTGCGTAAATAGCTAGGTAGGTATTTAATTAACGTCGCACTGGAGCATCACAATGGTCAACTGGCGACAGTCCGTGATGGGACCCAAAGGGAAAGAACCGAGGACAACACCACGTAATTTTGAATCACGGTCAAATGACGAGGTAACATCTGAGCTGGCATCCCACTCCAACTCTCTTTTGTGTCAGTAAAACTTTCATTGTGTGAATATGTCTATTACTTGATATTATGTCTTAAGTCTGGCGCAACATGGCCAAATATGGCCTTACGCCATAAACCCCCGAAAAACAACCACCGAAACAGAACTTCCAAGAAATCTAAAATAATCCGATTCTTTTGTCTTATAATTTAAATTTTAAAATCTAAAATAATTAGTTGGAGATTTCAATATTTATTGTCCCTCTTTATTCTTTTTTTATTCGTCCCTCTATCAAGTTTTCGTTTACAAACCGTAAAATGAGTTTTGTGAGCTCAGAAATCTCGTATTTGAAACAGTTATCCTGAACTGGAGTAAGTTTAGGTGTAATTTTTCCTTGTGTAGAAAAACAATGACGGTAGAGCGATAAACCAAATTAAACATCAACTGGATTGGCAAAAAATATTTGAGCGTTTAGAAAGAACTCGAATGAGAAGGAATTTCAATGTTCCAAGCAGATTAAACTTCATTTATGTATTTTTTAATTATTTTACCATCGGTTTTGTGTTTAAAGTATTGTTTCAGGTACTTTTAAATCCAAAGCGCGCAATAAATGTATAATTCGTGCCATTTGTTACTAGTATTGTATACCATATTCCCTTGCGGTATATCCACTATGGTAACCCGTATTTCCGTAAGTTTTCCTATAAGGATTACCATATTGAAAAATCCAACTTGTTTCTTGGCGTTGTTCGCTGAATAACTTTGCAATATAAATGTTCTATTACTAGACGTACTATAGTATCAATCTCCCAATAATATCGCTACCATCACGCCATTGGCGCGTATCTGCAAATTGACGTTTCTACAAAAACGCGTTTAAAGTTTTGATGCTTCGAGAAAAATCGAGTTACTACTTTAAGGTTGTTTCTCATGAAAATCGGCCTTTCCACTAAGAATCAAGATGATTCGTAGCTTTGTAATGGTATTAAACATAAAACGGTGACTCCAAAAATGCTGTTAGGTGAAAATCGCCAAAACACTCCTTTGGCTTGGTGGTAACGATATGTTGTAGTGGCATAGTATGATCTTTTGATTCTGCGACCTAAATGAATAAATAAAAGGCTCAGAGGCCAGAAGGCTAATAACATAATGCTTGGTTAATTTGGGTTTTATGGCGCAGGATCAAAAGATCGATAAGCTCTGCCAAATGCAAGGCAATAAAACTCAATGAAAGTCACAACGGAAAAAATCACAAGAGTAAAAAGATCAAAAAGTAGGACAGGCGAGGTGTAATGCCTATAACTTAGAACAATCAACGCCGCTCCTAAATAATTCCGTGCTGCGGTGGCCCGGTTGGAAGAGTAACGGACTAGCAACCGAAGGGTTCGAATCCAGCCAAACACCGTCGTGTACAAAGGGGGCTGGTGCACGTTAAATCTGTCGTGGCCTCAAATGTCCTCACGTTGGCGTGGTGTGGAAGTTTGGAGAGTGGGGGTGCCAGCTCAGGTGTTGCCTCGTCATCTGACCGTGGTTCAAAATTACGTGGTGTTGTCCTCGGATCTTTCCCTTTGGGATTGATCCCGGACCGTCACCAATAGCCCGTTGTGTTGCTCCAGTGTGACGTTAATTGAAATACCCCCCTAAATAATTCCACGCAGCATATACGCATAAATTCTGCAGTGCTTTATTTCTTGTGGGTAATATACTTCGCACAATTCTGTGGCAGTTAAAATCGCATACATTGAATGCCCTTTATAATGCTTAGATCTATAATTCATTGCTCTAAATGTTAATATGGATGACTATACTACGCCAGATGAATTATTAATTTCAATATGCATCAATCAGCGTATATGTAACGCAAATATTTCTATGCAAGTTGAGTGTTCGTCAAAGTTGACTCATCCATATGATATATACTCAAGTAGCAGACCTCGTGTAGCATCTGCGCTGAAGTTCCTTAATGGCTCATATCTACAGATGGTCGTTACTCGCCTCGTTTTGATGAATTTGTTGGGAATAGTGCATCGATGATCAGACTCTTTTTCACCACAAGTATCTCAGGGCTATAGTAGCTTGATAGGAAGAGCAACGGATTAGCAAACGAGGGTTGCGAGTTCAAAACTAGGTCCAGACAAAGACCATCGTGTACATGGGGCTGGTGCACGTTAAATATGTCGTGGTCTCAAATGTCTTCACGTTGGCGTGGTGTGGATGTTTGGAGACAGCTCAGGTGTTGTTTTCATCATCTGAACGTAGTTCAAAGTTACGAGGTTTTTCCCTTGGATCTTTCCCTTTGGGACCATCGCCAATAGACCGTTGTGTTGCTCCAGTGTGACGTTAATTAGATACCTACCTACCACAACTATCTCCTGTTAATTCTTGCCATTCACTTGTTCGAAAGCGATTCGGTATTTTTCGAGGTTTAACCGTCCTGGTGGTTTTCTCGACGAGATACCTCGTCACCAAAACTGTCAAGATCTTTATGGACGAGAAGAAAACCGGCCTGATCTTGATCTCGTCATCATTAAAAAACTCGGCACTGTCTTGAGACATCTCGCCATTGGCAATATTATTCAGATGCTTATGGACGAGATATCTCGTCGAAACCACTTAGACGGCGAATGGAGAGTGGGGTGTTCATGGGAGAGTGGGTATCACCGCGTTCCTTTTATTTTCTGCGCTGGTTTCTGTCTTCCAGATCTCCCATTCCGAACTGTGTGAGCAATGCAATACGAAGAAAACCCCTTAAACAATTTTTACGCACATGAATTTATAGGATAATTTATTACCCAAAGTGACTGGTGCCTTTGAATTTGATCTACTGTGAACGACGCGCGAATAAAGAGGGGTGGTTCGATTGTTTTTTCCGCAGCCGTGCATCCGAAAAATAGTGCGGAGAACAGGCGACTTCGACGTCTTTTGCTGCTTCGCATCAGCATTTAGAGCCTTTTGTCTCGAGAGCCCATATATTTCTCGACCGTTTTTGATGTGGAAAAATAAATTGACCTTGCCAGAACTCCTCCTAACGAGCATTCGCACGTCTTCCAATAAAAAAAGGTGCCTCCACGTCATGCATTATGCATGAGGTGCCCACATTTAAATTGGGATCTGGGAAGAGCCGTTTTTTATCTCCCGCTCGTCGCGTGGGCCCGCTCATCTGTCCCCATTCATTCTCGAGTCGATTTTATTTATGTGCAGAGGACAGCACCTCTGGAAATTTAATCCCGCTCATAATTCTGAGGATATTCCGATCAAAAGCATCAATGCGCAGGAAGGCCGAGATGAGGATGTCTCACGCGCACCACCCCTCTCCTCGTTTGGATTCCTGAACACCGCTTTGGACTCACCTGGAGTTTAAAAACCTCATTACTAGTTTGGGAGGTAGGTAAACATTACACCTTTACCTATTTTAAACTACAGGGTGTCTTTTAATTAACCTACAACTTTTAACTGAAATAACTCTTGAGTCGTTGCAGATAGCACTACAAACATTTTTTATGGAAAAGGAATTTAATGGATAAAGTTTTCAAAGTGATAACCTTCAGAGGTGATACAATAGCGCAACCTTGTCACAAAGTTGTCAGTTACAAATTCAAGAGTTTCTTTTTTAATGCTTGCAAATGAGTCAGTTATGGACTTTTTGAGGCTAATAAGGTCTGTCGGCTGCTTCTTGTAAACCAAGTCTTTCAGATGACCCCAAAGATAGAAATCACATGGATTCATATCTGGTGAATAAGGTGGCCAATGCAATGCACCAGGATAACTTCTATGATTGCTCTTGCTGTATCAATCACTTCTGCTGTTCTAACAGTTACCTTTGCGCCAGCTTTTCCCTCAGATCATCTTTCACGTAACCGAACTTTTCAAATTTTCTTATCTTTGCTCTAGAAAGCTTAGGTCGGTTTCTGAATGTTGCAGACCACTTCCGTAGCAATAGTGTTGCATTTTCACCGCATAAATACCAATTTTTCACAATAAAAATACGATCTTCGGTTGAATAAGACACTTTGGGGGCATTTTCAAAATGGCGTGGAACTGACACGAAACAATTTCCTTTTTATACCCTCTCTCACTGCACGCATTTGTAGCGCCATCTAGTGACACTCTGAGAAGTTATTTCAGTTAAAAGTTGTAGGTTAATTAAAAGACACCCTGTATATTTTATTATTAGTTTTATTTGTCTTATAATCTCAAGATCAAACTTCAGGAATAGATTTATACGACGGCAGCAGCTGCAGTGTCTGTAAGAGAGACATGATGCCGCTGGAAATTCAATCTGGATAGCAATCTTTGCAGTAGGATCTAAGAAAAACCAGTAGCTCAGTTGGAAGAGTAATGGATTAGCAATGGGAAGCCCTTCGACTTCGGAACTGTGTACACGGTGGCTGACGCACTTTAAATCTGTCTCAAATGCCCTCACGTTGGCATGGTGTGGAAGTTTGGAGAGTAGAGTGCCGGCTCAGGTGTTAACCTCGCCGTCTGACTGTGGTTCAAAATGAATAGTGTTTTCCTTTCCCTTCGTGATTGATCCCGGACCGTCGCCAATAACCCGTTGTGTTGTCGCCGTGCGACGTAATAAATTACTATTACCATTACCTAAATAAAAACCAGTACCCCGTATAACAAAAAGCGATTCTCTGTTTTTTATTGTTCTCTTGATTATGTAAACTATCCGGTGGTTTTCTTGATGAGGTATCTTGTCATTACCAAAACCGTTGGCAGGTATTGATGGACGAGATATCTCGTCATTAAAAGAAAACTGACCAGATCTTGATCTCGTCATCATATAAAATTCTTTACTACATAATTACTATTTGGAAATATCTTGATCAGGTGATATATCGTCATTAGCGAAATTGGTCAGATCTTGATGGACGAGATATTTCGTCGAAACAACTTGATCAGTTAAATTAGCTTCTTACTGTTCTCCACCGTACTTTCCTCTAAGAATCCATTAGCTAGTTGACCACGCTTTATTTATGGATGTAAAATCTTGGCGGCACACAAATTTTAATCCACTTTTAAAGTACGCATTTGAAAATAGTCTTCGTATTTACTTAGATTTTAATTTGGTTAAAAAGCTTATTTGGGGGAAGGGTGATTCGTGAACAGAATCACGTAATCCTCGATCAAGTCATTACCAAACAGCAAATACCAATGAGGCTTTTTTGGAGCCATATAGGGCTGCGGTAGCCTGGTTAGTAGTGTAGCTGATTAGGAATCGGAGGGTTGCGAGTTTGAAACTCGATCCAACCAAAGATCATCGTGCTGGCGCACGTTAAATCTGTTGGGGCCTAAACTTTTCTCACTTTGGTGTGGTGTGGATGTTTGGATAGTTGGGTGCCAGCTCAGGTGTTTGACGTCATCATCTGACGGTGGTTTAAAATGAGGTATTGTCCTCGGATCTTTCTCTGCGGAGTTGATCAGGGATCGCCGCCAATGATCCGTTATGTTGCTCCAGTGCGATTTAACTAACTACCTACCCTTCATATCATGTAAAAGACTATTCACTTGATGAAATACCATATGAACAAAAAAAAATTTCGTTTATATCTGTTTTGGTTGATTCAACTGTCTGGATATTAATGCGGGCTTTCTCAATAGAGATTTGAAATCTGTACATGTTGCTTTTCAATCCCTTCATGTCTTTGGCAGGGAAAACAATCAACACGGGCAGACCATTTGATTGCAGGATTTTCTCCTTGTTGCTGACTGGATTGTCACGAAAATCTTTAGATTGAAGATTACCATTTCACGTGCACTTGAATTAGCACGGGTAAACGTGTATTTGTGAAAGTCAGTTTCTTAATCCATGTAGTTTGTAATATCCATGTATCCGGGTTTACCGATACGTACCACACTCGTATTCAAATGATTCAATAGGTCATCCAGATATGCAACAGATTTGAATAATTTGCAAAATTTCATTCAGTTCCACTAAATGGGGCTTGTATTTCATGGTTTCGGGTGTATCCGTTTATCCCGTTCTGCAAAAATAATCAGAATAACCAGTCGATGAATGCATACCTAATTCTATGACATTCGCCAAATTGACTGGAATTTAGAAAAATGTTTTATTTGTTATTATTTTAATAATTAACTAATGGAAATAGCTTTCAGTTACCTTTTTAACAGTTCACACTTCTATTTTCAGTCTTTTAAAACTATTCAAGACATTTCTTGCAAACAGTACATTTCGCGGTACATTTTCCACAAACGTATTTTTAACATTGACCAAAAGTACCATATTCATGTTGCAATAACCAACTTGACAGGATTTACATTTATTAGACGTTTGGTTTGAAGTATTCGATGTGCTAATCCAATCTTTTGTCGATAGTCTTTAATTGTTGTGGGATCACACCTTTCACATCCACTCTTACATTAACGCAACGGGTGTCTATCGTATGAACTTTAAGTAGCATACTGACAATGGAAATGCAATTTATTGGAACTATTATCAAAATACTTTACCGTGGTGTGATAAACTATGAAATAATTTAACCCTCACATTTTAGAAATTTTGGTGATTTAGGTATTCTTTATACAGAACTTAAAAATGAGAGTTGTTGAGCTTTCCTGATATAAAAGGGTGAAATACATTCAGGGTAAGTTACAGGATTCGAAACTGCCCCCTCTATAACTCTCAGGATGGTGATGCAGTGGACAAACCTGCTGAACCACGGCGGCCCCAAAAATTCATGCGGAGACAATATCCATGAAGGCATTTCTATAATATTGACAAATGTTTTTAAACCCTTGACAATTATAAAAAAAGAAGTAGTAAGTTTGAAGAAGTTGAATGGTTCGAATTTTTCAAATGCATTTTTCGGTTACGGTGTTTTTAAGCTACTCAGATTTTTGGTGAAGCTCTTCATGACAGTATTCATCATTCAACTCTTATTAATCTTGTTATAAATCATATACACTCATGTCCAAAAATTAAGCATAATTTGCAAAATGTGAAAAAATCGGAATAAATATGGATACAATGGTTCAAAATCACTTGTGGAGAATCGTGGGACGAAGGTAAAACATTGTGCATATGCAAAACAATTCACTTGACATGCGCAAAGCACCGGCGCACGTAGGAACAAGTATAAAACGGCCTGGAGCGGCATGGCCAGTTTAGACAGAAATTTCGTAATTACTGTGGTACAGAGCATTGTTAACAATCAATAAGGACGAAAGATGTTACAAATATGCCAACTGGACATGTTTGTGAAGGGACGAATTACTGGAATGCTAGAATCCGGTCGATCCTCAACCGAAACGTCTCGAATTCTGAATGTGCCTCAGTGTGTGATCTCCAGACTGTGGTAGAGCTTTCAAAACACTGAAGATGTTATCCGACGACCAGTACCAGGTCGGCCAAGGTAACAACAGCTTGGCAAGACCGATATTTGGAGATAACTGTGCGACGCCAGAGGAACCGTTCTTCCAGACAACTGGGTTCAGCCCTGAAAGCAGCCACAGGAGTCATAGTTTCGAGACAAACTGTTTACAGGAGACTCAGACGCGTTGGTCTCTTTGCCAGACGACTACCATTTTGCCTCCCCCTGACATCTGCACAGAAATGCGCCCCTTTACAGTGCAATTTGGAACATCGGCAGTGGAGTCGCAGTGGAGCAATGTCATGTACAGTGATAAGTCCAGATTTAGTCTGCAAACTGATTCTCGTCGTACCGCGATCTGGAGAGAACGTGGAACGCGTTTTCACTCGTGAAAAATATCACGGAAAGGCATCGTTTTCCTTTCAGAGGGAGTCATGATCTGGGCAGGTATAAGGCTCGATGGCCACACAGACGTCCACATCTTTGACACGGGGTCTGTTACCTGTCAAAGTTACAGAGAGATACAGAAGTCCTTGAGCCTACCGTTCGCCTGTTTCGAGATGCTGTCGGTTCTGGTTTCATATTCATGGATGGTAACGCGCCTCTTCACCGACAAGCCCTGGTTGACGTCTTCCTTCAAAGTGAAGATATCCACCGCATGCAGTGGCCTGCCAACTCTCCTGATCTCAATCCAATAGAGCATGTGTGGAATATGCTCAGGAGACATATTTCAGCCCTCCACCACCCACAAAGCTCCGTACAGTAATTGAAAACTGCTAACCGTGAGGCTTGGAACTCTTTGTACATACAACTCATTCATACTCTCATCGAAAGTATGGGAAATCGTTGTGTAGCATGCGTGGCTACCAGAGGTTCCCACACAACGTATTAAACTTCAGCTTCACATTGTTTTAATCATTCTGTTTAACTAAAGTTGACACTCGTATTGTGAACCTTTTTCTTTCAATCCTTTTGTGCATTGTTGCATTGTTTTCTTCTATATCCCTATTACAACCCCATACCACGTTTCCTTCCATTACGATGTAAATTTTCTGAAATACTCACATAAACAGCAATTATGCTTTACTTTTGGACATGAGTATATCTTTTGTGAATAGTATAAATCTTGACTGAACACAATTCTATTGTACATCGTTTCACCTCCCTGAATGTTTTGTGTTTTCTATTGAATATTATTTGAATTTACCAGATCAGAATTACATCATACTCTATTGCTTGAAAGTATCCAAGGAAATATTCTATTAATCAGAAAGGTCAAAACTGGTTAGAATTGGAAGGCAACAGGTTGCAGAACGGATATAAACGTGTGAAACCCCCTCTGAGGATTAAATACTCTGAAAAGCTGCAAGGAAAGGTCACCATTTAATGCTTGGGAACCTTCATTAAATTTTAAAAATCTCAAAACTGGTTGCTCTATTGCTTTATTCTGCGGGTTACCTTAACTAAAGTGGGGAAATACGTTCAGGACATTGATGACTACAAGCGTTACTATTATTACAAATTAGGACTGGGTGGGGAGAAAGTGACTTTAATGCTCCTATTTAAAAGTAGTCTAGTTTTTGAGCCATTTGATTTCCATACGGTGGCAATGAATGACCAGCAGAGCAGAGAATCGCTCCATTCAGCTGCCCTTCTTTTCGAGACCTCACCTGGGGTAGTTGGAGATCGATACAAACGAGTTTCTCCTCGGTTTATCCCATTGTGATTGGAACTCTGATAATGTGTTTGTGGAGAGCAGTTATGAACGATTCCCCCCACTCCCATCGATCCCGGCCCCGGGCGGGCCCCCTTAATAACGTTGTTTCCAATTATGCGGAATGGAAATTGGATTCCTCGACAGGGCCCCATTCCTTCCTACAAAGCGCCTTTGGACACGGCCACGTTTCTTAGCACTTCTGTTGAGCACTTCGACGTGCCGCTTCAGTGCTCCACACTCGTGACCATTTGAACAGCAACCGACAGGGATTAGGCTAACGACTGTGATTGGTTAAGTTTCGAGGCGTAAGATCCCAAAAACCGACAAGCTACGCCAAGCACAAGACGAAACAATGACAATTCAATAAAGATAAAAATCTCGCTTAAAATTGCAAAATTAGTTATGAATTCTATAATTTAGACATCAGATACTTAACTTCTGATTTAAAATGCACAGTCGTGGCTAAGTGGGTGGAACTCCGGTTGCTAATCCATTGCTCTTCCAACTGGGCTATCGCGGCCCTCCAACTACTGGGAACGAGATTTGCACAAGATGGTGCCAATTGTGTCCAGATTATTTTCTCAAATTCCCTTCAAATTTCTATCATGCGCATATATTTTAATACTCCTGGTGGTTGTCTCATCGAGTATCCCGTCATTAGCAAAATTGGTCAGATCTTGAAGGACGAGATATTTTGTCGAAACCTCTTGGAGGGTTAAAAATTTTATTTTATAATTATATAGCTGAAAGAGGCATAGCTTAGCATAGCAGAAATCCAGAAACCGCATTGTTAGACATCCTCTTGCCTTTGACATGTATGGATGTGTGGTGAACTTAGCTACCACTACAAAAATTAATCTTTCTATATAAAAAATATATATACAGGGTGAGTCTAAATTGTTTTTACAAAATAAGAGGGGTGATAGTACCCATCCAGACGAGCAATAATTACCATGGAACATAGGGTCGCATTCCACTCTGAGAGGCAGTAAAGAGTAAAGTCGAAACGCGTCGAGCAGGAGCAAGCCTCTGACGTCGTTTCGTACCTGCCTACGTAGCATATCTCCAAAGTAAGACGGCCTGGTCGGTAGCGCACGATGGATCGGACGTGGCGGACCTGTGGCTTGGCCTCCTCGCTCACCGGACCTCAACCCACTGGACTTTTTTTTCTGGGGACACATGAAATCTTTAGTGTACCACACGCCTGTGGACTCGGCTGAAGATCTCGTAGCGAGAATCGGTGTTGCAGCAGATAAAATTAACACAACACCAGGAATCTTCGAGAGCCAGTCATTCCTTCGCCGGTGTGAACTGTGCAACGACATGTTACTTTGAGCACTTGCTGTGAGTTTTTCTCTGATCAATAAATCAGATTGTGCCACTTTTGGTATCGTTCATTCGCTTTCCCAACACTGTTGTAAGTTCATGTTGAAATTCTAATTTGACTCTTTTCTGCCTCTCAGAGTGGAATGCGGCCCTATGTTCCATGGCAATTATGGCTCATCTGGATGGGTACTATCACCCCTCTTATTTTGTAAAAACAATTTAGACTCACCCTGTATATGCAACGGATCTCAAATATGAAGCAATTTTGGGTAGAGTGAAGATGTACTGCCTTTCAAATTCTGCCAAATGAAATGAAAGTTATCCAATCAGATGATTCATTTTAAAAATTAAATGTTAGTATAAAACTCGAATCTCTTTCATTTCTGTTAAATATCCTAACGATATTTACGTTTCGTTGTAGATCGAAACGATGCATTTTAATGAGTACAGAACTTAAATTTTGTACGAGTATCCCTATACCATTTTCAATATTCTCTAACTGCACACACTTACGCATGCATTTGGGTTTAATTACTCCAGAAAAAAATAAACTCGCACAAAAAAGATTTCGCTCCTTCGGAGACACGCTGAAACTTACTCGAAATCACAGTTTTTCATGTCCCCATTTTCAATTTTCGAATTGCACCAAATAAGTTTTATTTTTTCCCTCCGCCTGTCCATTTAAAATTTAATTTCTCTTTCTAAAAAGCAGTCGAGACCCCAAAGTGAGGAAGCAGCACACGGAGGCGAAATTCGGTGCCATTGGCGTGGAGACCTTTTTTTTTCTACGTCTGCTCTCTCCGTGTTGTTTCGTTTTATTCGTTATTTTTTCGTTTCGGGTGTGTTTGCAACCATCATTACTCCTCGCTAACGTTATCGTTTGAAAAAGGGTAGCGCTGCGAGGGGGTTTGGGAGGCGAAGGTAATAGTTGCACCATTGAAAAAGCTCTTTTCGGCGGCTCTTTTGGCTCGCGGCCAACATTTCATTCTATATCACTTCCGCCCATAAAAGAATGGAAAACAAAAAAGAGAGAGGGAATTTTCCGAGCTCTCGTTTGGGTCGGTCGTCGGTGGTTAATGTCCCTTTGATAGTTAGTTCGCTCGCTCTAACCCTTTCAATCGCGGATCCGGGTGAAATTCTTATCTCTGCCCCAACTAAGAATTTCGGACTTTTGCAATGACACCCCTCGTAGTGCGGGGATTTCAAGAAGCTTAATTCGGGTTCTTAAGGCACACAAGTGCACACAAGCACTTCTTAGCTTATATTTTATTAGTCACAAAGAAGTCTATATTTGGACCACCGACGTATTCAGAAGGGTGATACAAAAACATTGAAATGAATCTATGGATATCGCAGTTTTGTTGAGCTCCAAATAAAAAATCGTGAATTGGTCTGAAAGTATTCACTTTTGCAAAACGAATTCATTAATTTTGCAGGGTGCTGTCATGGCTCAGTGGGTATGCCGCTTGCGCTAACAACCTTTGTGTTGGAATCGGTCTCAAACCTCCAATTATAGTGCCGTGTGGGGCACATAAATGTGAAGAATATGTAAATCTTTGAATGTATAAAAGTGAAGAAAGTTGGGGATCATGATCTGATCAGACTTCTTGTTGTTTTCTAAAAGTATGCTTTTTAAACCATAAGACTTGGCTACGTAATAAAATTTATTTTTAATGTATAAAACTCTGTCTTCAATCGATAAAACCCAACAATTGGTTATGGGCCTCAGACCTTAAGCTGAACCTGAATTCTGCCACTACCGGTATCCAGTATGATGGGTATTCAAGAAATGTCCATGTTTTCCTTCCCGAAGTTATCGGATTTCAACTATGCCACGTGGAAGACGGACATGAAGGTATTGCTAATCGACCGGAACTGCTGGGAATTTATCACTAAAACGGAACCTCTATTATTGGAAGATGCTCCAGAACAAGAAAAAAGAGACTATCGTTATAGGAAGCAGAGGACATATACAACTATCTACCAGGGCATAGACAGAAAATATCAAGTCTTAATTTCATCTACTGAAGACGGTAAGGAAGCCTGGGATATATTAAAGACCAACTTTGAACCAGCATCTAGAGCACGATTGGCAGGCCTTGTGGACGAGTTCTTTTCAATCCGCTACCAGCCGGAGGACGAATCCATTGGACTCTTCTGCAAACGAGTGCATGAGAAGCTGTTACAGATAAAAGAATGTGGATTCGAAATCCCAGACCTTTTAGTTTGCTTTCAACTAATAAGACATTTGCCTCACGAATACGATAATCTGGTACAATTGCTATACAAGATGGATGACAACGAGTTCACGCTAGACAATTTGTCTAAACATTTAATAACAGAATCCAGCCGAATCGAGCTGAAGCGGAAAGACGAAGGCACAAAATTAAGTATCGTGGCCGATGCTTATGCTACAAGAAACAAGTCATCTAGATACAAGGAGACACGGGCGTCTACTCCTGATCACAGCAGATGCGTACTGGACCCTGAATTAATTCCTTCAAGCCCAAGAAAGTCGACAGTTTGTCGTATGGGGCCGCGACCATTCTGCAACTACTGCAAAAAGTCGGGACATTACGAATCGAAGTGCTTCAAGAAATGCAATCGGCAGAAACCTGGTGGTGAATTATTTTATATGGAGGACAATCCAAAAACTGATCTTCAACGTGCCTATGCAGTTTCAAATTTTCCAAATGAAAGACCGAGGGAATTTCTCATTGATTCTGCTGCAACTGCTCACTTCTGTAAAGAACGTGATATGTTTACGACATTCAGAAAACTACCACCACAGAAGATCCTAGTCGGAGACAAGGACAGCACCTCGGAAGTATTAGGTATGGGTGATATTCAATTTACAGTTTTAGATAGAAACAGAAATTATGATATAACTTTAAAAGATGTGTTATACTCGCCTAATATGAGAAGAAATTTAATTAGTGGTGCTCGTATTGACCTTGTGGGAAACCAAATTAAATGGGGAAATAACAAAATGATTATTTATAATAGTTATCATAAATATTTGTTTACTGTTCCCAGAATTGGAAAATTGTATATCTTGAAAGGTTATCCCAAGATTAAAAATTATACATATGTAACTGGTTTAGATCTAGAAAAAGCCCACCGTAGGTTTTGTCATGTTAACATGCCCTTAATTGAAAATATGAGTAAAATTAATTGTGTAAAAGGAATTGAAAAACTTAATTGTAAAAATATAGATAAAAATTGTAAGATTTGTGCTATTGCTAAATCCACTAGAATATCCTTAAAAAGAAACTATATGTACGAAAGGAAAACTAAAAATGTTTTGGAAAGGATCCATATGGATTTGTGGGGTCCTGCTCCAGTTAACTCTCTAGGTGGAAACAAATACTTTTTATCTATTATTGATGATTTTTCACGTAAAGTAACTGTTTATATTATTCAAAATAAGAATGAAGTTTTTGATTACTTTAAAAAATACTTGGTTAGAGCTGAAAGACAGCTAAATGTTAAGTTAAAATGTGTCCGAACTGACAATGGTTTAGAATTTTGTCACAAAGAATTAAAAAGTTTTTAAATGATCTAGGAATAAAAATCGAAAGAACTTCAACTTATACCCCTGAACAAAATGGTATTGCAGAAAGGTTCAATAGAACAGCCATGGATTGTGTCAGAGCTATGCTTCAGGACAGTGGTTTACAACCACAATTTTGGTCAGAAGCACTTTTAGCATTTATTCATACTAAAAATAGATGCGAACATAAATTAACTGAGGGTATATCTCCTAACGAAATATGGACTGGTTTCAAACCATCAGTAAAACATTTTAGAATTTTTGGCTCTTTGGCATATGTTCATATTCCTAAAATACAGAGAAATAAATTGCAACCCAGAGCTAAACTTGGTATTTTGACAGGATATGGTTTGAAAACTAAAGGTTACAGAATATATATACCAAATGAAAAGAGAATAGTTGAAACAGTCCATGTTCATATCGACGAAAGTAAGAAAGCTGTTGATGTACTATTTGGTAAAATCTTTGAGTACGTTTCTTTCGATCTTAATTCTGATATTCCTATTTATCAATCAAATGAAAATATAAAAGTAAAATCGGAAAGTGAAACTCAAGTTTTAGATTCTAAAGATTTAGTTAAAACTGAGGACTTAAAATGTCTTAACATTTCAAATTGGCGTAGAATCGAAAAACCTAGAAATAAAAGCAATAGGATAGATGTATACTATTATTCTCCTGAAAATTTGAGAATGAGATCTTTAAATGATATTAAAAAGTACTGTACTAAAAATAAGATTAGGTTTGATCCTGTAAATTTCAATTTTAAGCCAGAAACTGAACATCCTAATGTGGATATTTCTAATGTGCCATCTACTTCTAGTGATGAATCTAATTTTTTAGACCAACAGATGTACGACATGTATGATCAGTGTTACAATGTCGAAATCCCCAAAAGTTATGAAGAAACGCAAGCAAGTAAGGATAAAATTAAATGGAATACTGCCATGAATGAAGAAATTCAGATAATGAAGGATAGGCAAGTATGGAAATTAGTGGACACACCCCCAAATACAACCATAACTGGAAGTAAGTGGGTGTACAGCTTAAAAATGGACGAAAACAATATACCTAAAAGGTATAAAGCTCGTCTTGTTGCTCAAGGTTTTAAGCAAAAACCCGGCATTGATTTTAAAGATATTTTTTCACCAGTTGTGAATTTTTCTATTGTTAAATTATTGTTTGTACTATTGATTTCTATGTTGGGTTGGTATCACTGTCAAGTTGACGTGAAAAGTGCATATTTATATGGACACCTTAAGGATACTATATACATGAAACAGCCAAAAGGATTTGTGCTGAAAGGATCCGAAAACAAAGTATGTCTATTGGAAAAGGCTATATATGGTCTACATCAAAGTGGCAGAGAATGGAATTTGGAATTAGACGGTATTTTAACTAAATTAGGATTTTCTCAGTTAAATTGGTGTAATTGTGTCTACAAATTTAAAGATGTAATTTTAATTGTTTATGTAGATGATATGGTTTTGTTTTCAAAAAGAGAACATTTGATAAATGAAGTAATCGAATTATTGGACAAAAAATTGGATCTTACAGTCCTAGGTAAAACTAAATATTTGTTAGGCGTAAACTTTCAAGAGATTGAAAATTCGATTTATCTACATCAAATTACCTACATTGAAAAATTAATGTCAAAATTCAAAGATCTTCCTAAAAGTTTTGTGAATTTACCTTTTAAAATTGGTTGTAACTTACCTGATAAGGTTAAAGAGGAAGAAATAATTGAAAATGATTTAATGAGTAAATTTCCCTATCGTTCCTTAATAGGATGTTTATCGTTTTTGTCAGATAGATCCAGACCAGATATTGCATTTGCTGTTAATATAATGTCTCAGTTTTGTAATGGTTATACTTACAAACACTGGTCTTACGTTGTTGATATTATGAACTATGTTTTTCTTACAAAGGATTTTAAAATTAATCTTTCCAATGTAAAAAGTTCAAATTTGATTGCTTTTTCTGATGCAAATTGGGGATGTGGTCTCACAAACAGACATTCAAGCAGTGGCTATTTAATTTATTTGGGTAACATCCCAATATCATGGAAATCTTCTAAACAAAAGTGCATAGCTCTTAGCTCAATGGTATTTTTTTTTGGTATTTTTTCAATTAACGTCCCACTGGAGCAACACAATGGGCTATTGGTGACGGTCCGGGATCAATCCCAAAGGGAAAGATCCGAGGACAACACCACGTAATTTTGAACCACGGTCAGATGACGAGGCAACACCTGAGCTGGCACCCCACTCTCCAAACTTCCACACCACACCAACGTGAGGACGTTTGAGGCCACGACAGATTTAACGTGCACCAGCCCCCTTTGTACACGACGATGTTTGGCTGGATTCGAACTCGCAACCCTTCGGTTGCTAGTCCGTTACTCTTCCAACCGGGCCACCGCGGCCCTTTAGCTCAATGGAATCTGAATTTATTGCACTAACCGATTGCACTAAAGAAGTTATTTGGTTTAGTAGAATTATAAATGAATTAAGTTTGTGTGATTACATAAGACCCCAAGTATATTGTGATAATCAATCTGCTATCTATTTTTCAAAAAATAGTCAGGAAAATCAGAAAACTAAACATATTGATATCAAGTACAAATTTATTCGTAAATTAATAAAAGATGAACTATTTAACGTAAATTATATTTCATCGGAAAATAATTTGGCTGACTTTTTAACAAAGCCTTTATTGTTAAATAAATTTAAAAATATTATTAGAAAAATATTTTGTTAGATTTATATATATATATATATATATATATATATATATATATATATATATATATATATATATATATAAATCTATGTTGAATTGTAATACATCTGCTGAGGTTTTACAACCGATGGGGCCGCATGTTGGAATCGGTCTCAAACCTCCAATTATAGTGCCGTGTGGGGCACATAAATGTGAAGAATATGTAAATCTTTGAATGTATAAAAGTGAAGAAAGTTGGGGATCATGATCTGATCAGACTTCTTGTTGTTTTCTAAAAGTATGTTTTTAAACCATAAGACTTGGCTACGTAATAAAATTTATTTTTAATGTATAAAACTCTGTCTTCAATCGATAAAACCCAACACTTTGAGTTGTAGGTGGCGCAGGTTCGACTCCTGTCCGGTTCATTCCTCCCTGGGTGTATTCCTCTCTTCTATGTCAGTAAAAACTTTCATCGTGTGTGTTTGTCTTGATATTGTATGTCTTGTGTCTGGCGCAACATGGCCAAATTATGACCCTTGCGACATAAAACCCCAACAAACCAACCATCATTAATTTTGTAATTAATACGTTCATTTAGTATTATAGCAAGTATTTGCTAAAGCAAGAAAGGGCCGTGGTATCCCAGTTTGGAGAGTGGGGTTCCAGCTCAGGTGTTGACCTCGTTATCTGACCATGGTTCAAATTGACGAGGTATTGTCGTCGGATATATCCCTTCGGGATAGATCCCAGACCGTTGCCAATACCCCGTTGTTGCTCCAGTGCGAAGTTAACCGTCCTGGTGGTTGTATCGACGTGGTACCTCATCATTATCAAAACTGGTCAGATTTTGGTGGATGAGATATCTCGTCGAAACCACTTGGAGAGTTTATTCAACTATCAACCTCTGGGGGGTAATTCTTAAATTGAAAATTAATCGGGGGACAAGTAGCAATGAGCGATATATCGAGGCACGATAGAACGAGGAGTTACTGTATTTTTAGAAAATGTTTTGAACTTCAATGAATTTTCTCAAGTCGATGGACTTTTGACTTTCTTTTGCTTTGTGGGTGATTGAAGTCCATCAGCAATCTTCCTTGGGTGCGAATTATAACCCTGTATCGAATGTAAGAACGACATCTTCGCTTCTTTTAATTGGTGGAATCACTTCCCCGGCAGGAAGCTCTCGTTAAGAGAGCTCCGTTGATCGGCCGCCTTTTCCCCTTATTTGGCTTCTTTCTCGATCTGCAGTGATTGGGGGAGGGGCTCGTTTGCATGAGAGCCTCTTCTTAAATGACGTCATTAAAGGAAGATCTGTTTCGTGTTCGAATCCGAGGAATGGGGAGTTCTGATAATGGCCAGAGATGGAACGGGAAAGGTGCACATTAGAGTGGGGGAGGTGTGTTCGAGGGGGAGGGAGGAGAGGGATTTGTGTTTTAATGCAGCGCCGCGGTGCAGCGGAATGTTCGATGGCGCCAGGACCGGCTGCCGGTTACAGTTATCTTTTTTTAAACTCGCCAATCAGAATTCTGATTACAAACCACTTGTTCCAATGAAACGTTTATTCCAAACTCGAATAGTGCTGTATTTTATTATAGTGAACATGTGTGTTACTGTTTAAGCCATACCGTGTACGTCACACGACTTTAAAAATGCTTCCGATCTTTTCTTTGTTGGGTGGGAGGGATTAATTTTATCACCAATCTAAACATGTCCTTTCAGATGAGGACTTTAGTTAAGTTCAGATGAGGACTTTAGCTAATAAAAGGAAGGGATGAGAATTGATAAATAAAAATTATTTACAACCTAGGCTGTTCAAAAAGGAGCCACTCTGATGTTCCTTTGCGAACTACCTACCTATAAAAGGAGCGAAGGAACTATCTTTATGGACTAATTAACCTTCTTGTGGCAAACACAAACTGCATAGAACAAACTCTCCCCAAAGGTAAAGCTGAAAATATTTCTACAAATGTTTTTCGTGACAGATGAATAGTAGAATGACGAAAGATTCGGTTACGTTGCCAAGTATAACTTAAACATGGGAAAAAAGTGATTTTTGCTACTTAAGGACAAAACAAGGACCTATAAATTGTTACTGAATCCTTGACCCTCCAAGTGGCTTCGACGAGATATCTCGTCCTTCGAGATCTGACTAACTTCGCTAGTGACGAGATATCTCGTCATCAAGATATTGCCGATATTTTTATGATGGCGATACAAAATCTGGTCAATTTTCTTCTAATGGTTGGTTGGTTGGTTTTGGGGTTTTATGGCGCAGGGCCATATTTGGCCATGCTGCGCCAGACACAATACAATATCAAGTAATTAACACACACACAGTGAAAGCTTTACTGACATAGAAGAGAGAAATACACCCAGGGAGAAATGCACCTGGCAGGAAACGAAACTGCACCTTCTACAACTCGAAGGATGCTAGTGCAGTGGGCATACCCACTGAGCCACGACGGCTCCTTTTCTTCTAATGACGAGAGATTATGAGAGCTTGATAAAGGAGATATCTCGTCCGTCAATATCTAGTCAGCTTTGCAAATGATATGATACCTCGCCAAGACAACCACCAGGAGGGGTGCCCACAAGATTTGATGGAGCTTCAAACAATAATACAAATTTCTAGACAATACAATGCAATACACCTTTATTTCATGATTCCAAAACTGCTATCTCCGATTTCATGGTGCCTTTTATACACACCATGTGCAATGGTGATAAAATAAGAATTGGATAAAATAGGAACACTAGACTGAAATATACAATCGTGTCAAATGTCCTCTGGAAAAGTTATCTCTTGTGCATGAAAATACAATATACTCCAATGTCTCCTTTTCCATTGAGCAAAAAGTCATTTTTGTAAATACCTTGCATTCAATCTTTGAAAAGGAGATCGTGAGACTTCGTTCAAGGACTGAAATTTGGTTTAAGGCAACTCCAGGGGGCATTTGCTGAAGAGGGCACAAAATCTAAAGACCAGATTCAAACGATATAAGTTGTTTTCTCTTTCTCATGATGTGTGATGCGCCAATGTTGGAAAACACCCTTAGGGGACGGGTGTTGCATCTTCTTCACCAAATGAGATCTTTCAGTCTCTCTCTGAGAAACAATATTCTCACAATTGCGAGGAAGTCCATAGCGCCGAAAAGGACTTTTATTCATAAAGCATTCAGGGCTTGACTCAGGATCAGTAGCTTCTGCTGATGTTTAATTCACTAAAAAACAGCTATCCTAGACGTCAGACGTAGACATGAAAAGTACGGAAAATTATTCAGCAGCTATGAAATCTGATAAACTTTTAAGATAATACTGCCGCAAGTCACATTACGTTTTCCATTACTTAACAAAAAGAAGTGGGACCGACTTCTCTAAACAGAACTTTAACATGAAAGTTTCTGTTTATACACAGAAACTTTCATGGGGTGTGTGTGTAAACAGAACTTTCTCTTTGGAAGGTTTTATATTACAAACCGTTTGACAGATTGGGGAAGTTTGAAAAGTGTCTGACTTACAAGCGGAAGGTTTCAGATTCAAGGTCAGCTACTATTATATGAAATTAAAGTTAATATAAATTTCTTTCGAGTAAACTTCAGCAGTAACTAATATATACTTCAAGAATATTCTATTGCATTCAAAACTTATTTCCAAACTGTGGCATTTGTTATTATGTTGGATTGAGCTTTGACATATCGATAAATTTGTTTTAATTTAATCTCGTTTTTTACAGTAGAATTATAGTCTTCCTTGTAGTGGCTCCACTTTCATTTAAATTTGATAGCATAAACATCGATTGTTTTTCCTCTATCAAAGCTATCTGTTTGACTAAAAACGATACCCTTTCATAATTCTCTCTATTGCAATCATTTTACAAGGAGAGTTATCTACGAACCTGTAGCTACCGGAAAAAAAGTAGATATGAACCTAACACTTTGAAGCTGTTGAATAAGATTTCGTAAGTTAGAATGGGTTCATGTATACATAGGCGAATTGTTTTTTGTGGGAGAAGATGAGTCAAGTACTGTCTATCTACCTCAAGATTTGCTCCTTCCAGTCTACACCTGTCCGTTAGAGTAGAAATGGACCTCATACCATTTTACATAGGGGATACTTGTCTGTTCCATTGTCGCACTTAACAATTTAGGGAGGAGTGTACCAGAATTGGATACAGTCTGCATAAGAGTTTAAGTGATCGTCAGGGACGTGTTTTCTGTTATGAGTGGGGTGTGATTCGGCTGTCTCCTAAGGGTCCCAAGGAAGAAATGCGCAGTTAATGTTTAATCCGCCTAGGGATTAAGGATTCGGTAATTGACAATCAATTAACGCCACACTGGAGCAACACAACAGGCTATTGGCGATGTTTCGGGATCCATCCCGAAAGGAAAGATCAGAGGACAACACCATGTAGTTTTGAACCACGGTCAGATGACAAGGTCAACACCTGAGCTGGCACCCCACTCTTCAAACTTACACAACACGACAACGTGAAGACATGTGAGGCCACGACAGATTTAACGTGCACCAGCCCCCGCGTACTCAACGGTCTTTGGTTTGACCGATTTATTTTCGAATTCGCGACCCTCCGATTGCTAATCTGTTACTCTTCCAGCCGGGCTACCGCTGTTCCTAATTATTAGATTAACAAGATTATTGCATTAGCGACCGATTAAAACAGTTGGTTGACAGAAAAGGCGTGATTTCTCTTAAGATCGCACGTGCATCTCAAGTGCTGTGATGGAATTAACGACGCGATCGCAAATGGGCGAAGAAGAAATAAACGTCACGAGTGTGCAGTTCTGCTTCAAGACATGAGCAAGCGAGAAAGGTCACGAGGTTAACTAGAAGGCATGGCACGGGACTAAGCAACCAGGTGACTGGAGCAAAGACAGGAATGTAAAGTGGCAGTGAATTGAGGATTTGAAAACCTGTGAAAGAGGTAAAAAGGAGAGTTATTCGGGAAATTTCCAAGGTCCTAACTGTGGTGAATATAAAACATTAGGGTATAAATTTTAGTAGTTTCCCATGCAAAACGTTTGTATACATTTTTAAGTGTATCTATACATTGATCAATATTCCTAATTGGTGGAACAACCCTCCTAGTGGTTGTCTCGGCGAGGTCAATAGCAAAAGCTGACCAGATCTTGATAAAAAGAGATATCTCGTCATTAGAGGAAAGCTGACTATAGATCTTGATCACGGCATGATAAAAAAGATCGAAAATAACTTGGTGGCGAGATATCTCGTCAGATTATGTATCAAAATTGATCAGATCTTGATGGATGGGATATCCCATCGAAACCACTTGGAGGGTTAACAAAAAACTTTTCCTTTCCATTCTTGAATCTTTCGAGAACGAAGCAAATATCTGAATTTTAAAAGTCAAGCAGATGTCGAATCAAATGCGCGCCACCTCGACATTTCTTGACGACGAGTGAAAGTTCTGTGACCGGGGGAGGTGGAGGTGTTGCCACCTGACCCTAACGAGTATCACGTGTCTCTTCGCAGAACATCGATCCCCTTCGTCATTAAGGGTCGGGCGACGCCACGACTCCGGAGCAAAAGATCGTGATCGCCCCCTCTATGGCGTCATTAAGCGTCCCCCCAGCATCATCGATACCGGATGGGTTTATTATCGGTAATCAGATCGCATATCGATGGAGCGGCATCGAAAACTGTTGCATCGATTCCGAGACCTTTAAATATATTAGGCTGCGCTTTTCAAAGGAGAGCTCCGGAGAAAAATCGGGAGAAGTCCGGGTTTTTTCCCTCAACCCCATCGGCCGGAATGATGGATGGCATCGGGAAAAGAACTCTTTTCCGGACACCCTAATGTGGGCTTTTTCTTAAAAAGGTTAACCCTTTTATTTATATTTTAGAGCGATAACGGCTTTTTTTGTTGCGTGGGCTGAGTTTTTAAGCGTTTTATTGAGAAGTTTTGTTCCGGAAAAAAAATTCCAGCTGAAATACTTTCTTTGTACAAGTATTCGTAAGTGCACCTTTCTCGAGGTGGAGATTCTTTTTTGCTTCGTGCGTTTATACCCAGAGTCCGGGTTCATTTGAGGTGATTCTAAGATTTTTATACGGATCTGCCGGATAGCTGTCGGATCATTTAGCAGTCTGTTCAGGCACGCATATTAACCCTCCAAGTAGTTTCAACGAGATATCTCGTCAATTTTGTTAAGGAGGAGATATCTCGTCAATTTTTCTGATGACGAGATATCTCGTCGAGACAAAACTGCCCTATTACTACAAGAGGGAACGAAGATCCAAGTAGGATAAACAGATTATTCCTTGCCTAGAATTGGTGACAGTTTGGAACAGATTTTTTCTTCAGAGGATGGACACTACAGGGCAGTTTTCGACGCGAAGATAACCCACTAGGTTAACAAAAAATGGCGGAAGGTCATTACCAGCGAGGGTAAAAACATAAACAATTGAATTGAATAATTGTATTGCAATGTTTCGAAATTTAAAACCGAAACGAGCAGGACTTTCAGCAAAACTCGACATCTTCGCTTATGCCTTCATGGCTGTCTAAACACTTTCTCCTCCATGGTGCACGTTAAGGATGGCTGACGAGAAAGATCCGTCCATATTACGTATGTAGACCATCCTAATATTTTGTTGTTTATGATGGAAAACTGTTTCTCGTAGCAATCCGTCATCCGAAACATCAATTAACGTTGATTATCGATAGACGTTCCATGGAAGGAAAGAATCTCCAAAATCCTTTCGCGAAATAAATACGCTGCATCGGATAACTATGGAATGGGCGGCAGAAAGAAACTAGAATTCGAAAACTACCGACATTTTCAGTGCTGGTAAATTACCGACGAAAATTTGAAACACCGGTTTTTAAGATCCAGTTTTTTCCTTCGCATGAAACACAGACTGCTGGTAGACTGTCGAGAAAGTGCCCGTTTTTCAATTAGACTTCGCTCTTCGGAGACACGCACTTACAACTGATAGCTTAACGCACATACCGGATCTACATACTCGGATTTCAAGTATAGGCAATCCTAGGAATGCCAAAAGGATTGTTGGGTGTTTTCAGTTGGGTGTTTGTTGACTGTTTTCAGCGCTGAAATTTCAAAAGAACTGAAGGGACGTCATTTAAATTTCAATACTAATATTTCCAGAATGGCACGGGACAGCGGTAGCCCAGTTGGAATAGTAACGAATTAGCAACCGGAGGGTTGCGAGTTCGAATCCAAACAAAGGCCGTCGTGTACAAAGGAGGCTGGTACACGTTTTCTATGTCGTGGCCTCAAATGTCCTCATTCTAGTGTGGTGTGGAAGTTTGGACAGTATGGTGCCAGCACAGGTGCTTCCTTGTCATCTAACCGTGATTCAAAATTACGTGATGTCCTCGATCTTTCCCTTTGGGATTGATACCAGACCATCGTTAATAGCCCGTTGTGTTGCTCCAGTGCGACGTTAATTAACTACTTATCGGTATATCACTTCTAATCGAAAAACCGGCAACACTTGTTCGAATTGGTCTACTGCAAGGAATCGCGTGATACTATTATTGTGCCATCATTTATGGCCACCCTTCAGAAGTGAACTGAAAGCATTATGTCTTTGATGCTTATCGTGGAATTCTTGATATGGTGGAACTACTAAGAACCGATTCTACACCACCTATTTCAACTTATGCGAAATCTCAGCACGTTCCGAAGCGTGAAGTGCCTTTCAATAGCTGTCAAATGCGCAAGTAATGGCTATTTCATCCATAGAATCTGGTAGGTAGGTGTTTTAAGTAACGTCGCACTGGAGCAACCCAACGAGCTATTCGCGACGGTCCGAGATCAACTCCGAAGGGAAAGATCCGAGGACAACACCACATCATTTTGAACCACGGTCAGATGACGAGGTCACACATGAGCTGGCACCCCACTCTCCAAACGTCCATACCACGCCAACGTTAGGACAATTGAGGTCACGACAGATTGAACCTGCACCAGCCCCCTTTGTATACCGTGGTCTTCGGTTGAATTTGAACTCGCTCCCCTCCTACTAGACCGTTACTCTTCCAACCGGGCGCACCATAGAATCTGGAGTTAATAGACGATTCGTTATTGTACATTTAGAGATTCATTTGACTTCCATTTTCGCTAAGAGCCTCATTCCTTTGGGTACTATAACTTGAATAAATCCTATTGACTACAGTTTTTAAGTTTGATTTATAGAAATTCCGCTCAAGGGAATTGCGGTAGCTCATAGTTAAAGTATAAATTCTGTGACTTTCCACGCTCACAGATCCTTGCCTCTTATGCCTTAATACCCGACACATTTGAAAGCTGTGAACTGCCAGTGTTTCGAGCGTTCTCTATCGAATGTTCGATAGATCCGCCACTAAAACTTCCTGCTCCTCGAAATCCCATTTGAATGGTTGCGTGAGACTCGGAGCAGCTCGTCTCATTCCGGAGAGAGGCGTCGGAGCGGTCACTTATTGGGAGGAGACTGGACATGAATCGGTAATTGAGAGGGACACACTGAGTTCATTTCATCGATTCACGAGGAGCCTTCGCTCTTCGCGGGCAGTGCTGGAGCGTTCCTCCCTTTTTCTGATCGAATTATGTATTCAAAATCAGGCAATTTGAATATAAATCTCTATATCAAGGTAGGTAGGTATTCTAAATAACGTCACACTGGAGAAACACAACGGGCTATTGGTAACTGTCAATCCCGAAGGAAAAGATCGAACGACAAAACCTTGTAATTTTGAATCACGGTCAGATGACGAGACAACACCTGAGCTGGCATCCCACTCTCCATACTTCCACTCCACGCCAACGGGAGGACATTGGAGGCCACGACAGATTTAACATGCACCAGCCCCTTTTGTACACGACGGTCTCAGGTTGGATTCGAACTCGTAACCCTCCGGTTGCTAATCCGTTACTCTTCCTTGGGGTAACTCCGCAACCACCAACAGAAAATGGAACCCTTTTCGATTGGATGAAAGCAAGGAGGTAAGATTTGGGGTGGTATCGATTGAGAGGTGAGATGTGGTATCTCGTGGTTCTGAACAATGATTCCAGAATTATATAAATATTGTCGGGGTTCACACGAAAATGAAAACTTGAGAGGACTGTAATTATATTTACTTACATTGATTGCTGTACTGTCCTAAGTGCAAAGAAAGATAGGTACAATCCTTAGTACACAAAAAATTTTACTATCCTTAGTATACAAAGAATGGCTCCTGGAACGAAACTCTGGCGATATCGTCTTGTAGCGTCAAGAGATCAGGCAAAACTGAGAATTTGGCAACGTTCTTGGCGCTCGCCAAGTACAGGAACAGTTACGCCAATTTAGGAATAGCGTCAACAACTGTCACGCAGATACGACGTCACAGTATATAGTATAAGGGCCCTATTGCAATACTTATTTTATAAGTCCCTTTCCCCATCTGTAAATTGTGTGGGGTGCAAGGTGGTCGCGCACTCAAATCAATTGGGGAAAGGAGAGAACCAGAACAAGTCTCTTTCCCGGGTCAATATCAAACACTGGAGCGAATAAAAAGGAATCAACACCCCTGTTGTGGTCTCTTCTCCAATACGATCCTGTTCTTCTCCCTCCCCGTAAGGACTAAGGGGGGTTGACCGACGATCGATCGTTTGATTCACCTTTCATTCCATCGCACTTTCTTTCATACGAGATTTATTTGGTTGGTTAGTTTTATGGCGCAAGGTCATGTTTGGCCTTGCTGCACAAGACACAATGTCAATAGACATACACACAATGAAAGTTCTTGTGAAGTAGAAGAGGAATACACTCAAGGAGGAATGCACATGAGAGGAATCCAACCTGAGCCGCCTACAATTCGAAGGTTGCTAGCTCTGTGGACATACCCACGGAACCACGACGGCCCCCAAGATTCACCTGGAGCTGCAGATTTACAGCTCGTATCATACACCTTTGTTGGCATTGTTTACATGCTGTGCGAACCATTTCAAGCAAGATCTCATTTTGAGTGTTCAACAATTTGCGCAGTGTAGAAACGTCGCCACGATGATGAAGCTCAGTTCCAATTTTGAATTCATAGGTGCATTCCACAATCCTCCCGAAGTGGAGATTCAAACGAGAAGTTCCATCGATAACAAGATTCAATTGCACTATTCCGAACTCAGATGCTTTGCAGTTGTTCTCTCACAACCAGTATCAACACCCAGTTTTATTAATGAAGTTGGCTTGTTTTCCAAGTAGTAGGTAGGTAGTTGAATTAACGTCGCACTGGAACAACAGAATGGACTTTTGGCGACAATCCGGGATCAATCTCTACAGAAAAGTAAAATCCAAGGGCAAGGTCTTCTTGAACCACGGCCAGATGACGAGGTCGACACTTGAGCTGGCACCCCACTCTCAAAAATTCTACTCTACGCCAGCATGAGGACATTTGAGGACACGAGAGATTTAACGTGCACCAGTGCTCGTGTAGACGACGGTCTTTGGTTCCGGACCCACGCCACCACAGCTCACCGCAAGGTTTGGAGCTTGTTGATGGGTGGCTGGGAAAGTACCCCAGCAGTAAGGGCACAACGGAGTCCAACCCCGGGCAGGGAAGGCACACGCCCACCCCCAGTGGGCACGTACGGCTTTTATTTAAATCAAAAATTCATTACAATATATTGAGTGGGGCTGAACAGTAGCCATGAACATCAAAGGGGAATACTCCCCAACAAACATTTAAAACACACAATAAGTAACAAAAATACTACAGTAATAATATACAATAGATTCAGACGAGACCGGTTACATTAATACAATGGGCCAGTACATAAAATAGACGATGACTCTTCAGCTATAGATGAGGTCGCACAATATAAAGTCCCTTGCTGGTCCTTTTGCTTCAACAGCCCTTCCGGTCCCGCCTGCATCAACGAAGAAACAAGGGGTCTTTGGTTGGACCGAGTTTCGAACTCGCAACCCTCCGGTTGCTAATCCGTTACTCTTCCAACTTTATCATCAATGTCGCTGTGAGGTTCTTCGGCCAACACGCGGAAAAAGGTGGCCGGAAGGAAATATTGGATCCCCAAGGTTTGGGTGTCCTAGAACGGTCATCCGGGCTAGGAGTAAGAAAAGATAGAATTGTAATGGGGACTCGACCAGAGGAGACAGAGGAGAACAGACATGTGAAGGTCCTTCCACTGGCATGCAAGGTATTGAGCTGTAAATATAATTATTAATGTTATGTAAAAAATAAATCCTGCTAATCAAGTACCCATGAAGAAGCGTCACTATCTTTGGTAACGTATATGTGGATGAGAAAAGAACCAACACGCATTGAAGCGTTTTTACAGTCGCCTTTTTTTTAACTGAACGTTTTTTTATGTGTGCCCTCCCTCCCGTCTAGGCGCCGGTGCACTCACCACCCCGTAACGACCCTGTCTGCAGCTTAAGGAAGGTAGTTTAGGCAGCCGTCTGCGAGGTTTAAACAAATTCACCTACTCTATTAATCACGAGCATTGCGTCGGTGTTAAAGGGGAGGGCCGTATGGAAATGGGCTGTAGAGGGGAGGAAGAGGGTTCCGTGCCTTGAAGAAACCCGGGTGGACGGCGGGCAGTCGATCGCGTGCGAAGCTCAAATTTGTTGAGAGCTCGGCAGAAACCGGAGAAAGTGCCACTTATCGCGCGTGCCACCCCCCCCCCCCCATGCAAATGAACGCGCACCTTCTCCCCGCTTCTTCTAAGTGGAATACTTTTTCCCGCTTTCGAATAATACCCGGATCGATTTTTATGCCGCTGGGAAACACGCGTTCTTCCACGAAGATGGGAAGGACGGACTCATGGGCATTCGAGAACGATCGAATATTTTTGTTGTCTATGGACCGAGAACGTGTGATTCGAGAGTTGATCTGAAGTGTTCTTTTTTGTGTGTGAAGAGACCGTTTTTTGCATGTTTTTATTTTAATACAGCGCTGGATGAATCGGGGCGCGAAAGTGTTCCGAGAGGTTCTCCTCGGAATCCTTCTCCGCAACCCTCTTCGCTTTCGACGCCAGAACGCGACCTTTTCAACTCCTGTGAGTGCAGCCGAAAGGCACAATTAATGTGCACTTTGTCAAAATCAGAGGCGTTTCGTCGATATCTAAGGGGGATTTCGGAAATATTTATTTAAAAGGTTTGTGGTTTTCCTAAGGAAAATAGTTTCATTTTTTGAGCAAAATTTATTCATTGCATAGAAGTACTTTCCAATGCTACTTTAAATAGTTAATTGACGTCGCACTGGATCAACACAACGTGCTATTGGGAAAAATTCGAGGTCGACACGTTATTTTGAACCACGGTCAGTTGACAAAGTCGCACCTGAGGTGACACCCTACTCTCCAAACTTCAACACCACGCCAATGGAAAGTACAGGTCTAACAAGAATATTAGACGAAATTATGAAAATGTTTCAGTGGAATTGCCTTGATTTATCGCATGTAGATTTACCCGTTTAGATGACCACTTCTGAGTGTCTCAGAAAGTGACTTTCTTAACCCTCCTGTTGGCTGCCTCGATGAGGTATCTCCTCATTAGCAAAACTGACCAGATCTTGTTGGAGGAAATATCTTGTCTTTAGAAGAAAACACGATCATTTAAAGAAAAGTGATCGTATCTGGATCTCACCTTCATAAAAGTAACCGGCAAAATCTTGTTGACGAGATATCTCGTCGAAACCACTTGGAGGGTTAACCAACTCCTTTTGTAACACTGATCTGCGACGGTCCGGGAACCATTCCCAAGGAAAAGGTCCGAGGACGCGCCTCGTCATTTTGAACCACGATGATGAGAACACCTCAGGTCACACCCCATTTTCTAAACTTACACACCATGACAACGTGAGGACATTTGAGGCCACGAAGAATTTAATGTGCATCAGCCCACGCGTACACGATGGGCATTTCCTCGACCGATTTTCGAACTCGCCACTCTCCGGATATTAATCTTTTACTCTTCCAATTGGGCTTCCGCGAACCTTTTCAAAGTCAAGAGAACCTGATTCTCTTGACTTTAAAAAGGATCCTAGGCTTTTTCCTATGATTCCTGCTTCCACTATGTGATATTTCGCAGAAAAATCGTAAATGATATACAGCAGAGGTTTCCAACCTTTATGACTCGAAGAGCTCTTTTTAGAATCGATTTCTATGGCGGAGCCCCTTAGGCCTATCCTATGTTTTACAAAATTTATTCTCAATTACCATCCATACATATGATAGTGTTAGAACTTCGCCATACATAAAAATTCTTCCAAAATTCAACTTGGCAAATTTCCGTGTAGAATGTGTAATTTCCAGTTTTCTAATTTTGATTCTACATTTTGCTTCTTATTCTTTATTTAATTTAATTGTTATTTATTTTATTTTCCTGGAGCGGCCGCGTGGTCCCCTGGAACGCCGAGCCCTTAGGACTTCGCGTAACACAAGTTGGGAAACACTGATCTACGGTATATAAAAAAATATTCTAATCGTATTGTTGTTTTACATAATTTTAAATAAAAAACTATAATAGAATGTATAATTTTCTGTTCTCTTTTCTTGAATAAGTAAATTTTTATCCGTCTTCGCTCCATCGCGCATTTTTCTTGTCCCTATCGAAGTGCGATACATCGAAGGGCAACTGCATAAAATATGACGCTACACTCAAATGGTCCTCTTCCCGGCAATTGGTGCCACCTATTTACGTTGTTTTAGGTTGATTCAAAAGACAGAAATAGATCTGTACAATCCCATCCCTACACTAATATAAGTTTAATTTCTGCCCACTGAACTGCCCATGGACACATTAAAGAAACCAAGTCTGAATAATAAATGATGACAATTATTTTTTACATATTATTTTCGATTTTTGTTTCATGTGAAAATATCTCGTATTCCGCGGTGCTTTCTTGTTTTTTCGTTCGAGCTACAACCTACTCCTCCCGGAACTTCCTCGCCCCTCTTCCTCTGTACCAGAGAGCGATTCCGGAACAAACCCAGACGTTGGGGGGAGATTATAAAGCGGTCGAACGATTTTTATCTAACGGAACGGGGGTGCAGACTGGTCATTAATCCAGTAGATACCTCCCCTTGACTTTCCCCCTACATTCTTTTGTGGATGTTGGGAGGCTCAAAAATCAATTACAAGACGGAATTTGCGAAAAAATCTTTAAATATACAGTGAGGGAGGGTTAGTTCAAATGTTAATCCTCAACCGCTTTTGATCGCATAGAAGAGCGAACATTGTATCCTTCAGTCACTTCTCGAAATAGAAAATTCTACAGGTCACAGGCAGAGAGATCCTTGTTTATTGGATGCTGATGCTTGATTAACTTCTCTTTTGAGAGAATTTCTTGGAGGTGACCTCTGTTGGAACCATAGACGTCAAATACAAGTAGACTGAGCATTGCTATCATACACTCACTGCCAAAAGTTAAGCACGAAGGGGTAAATTGCGAAAAAATCGACAAGTGCAGCTTTGATTGACACGAAATGCGGCAGGAAAGTAGCAAATATGTTTATGCCTGAAACAAAACAAAGAATTACATACAAAGATGAAAACAATATTGAAAAAATCATAAATTATAAGATGAAGTCATATTGGAGTCATTAACAAAATGATGTTTAAATCCAAAACAAAGAAGCAAAACCGACATTAATAGGGTAGGCAACCACCTCTCATCCTCATACAAAGTTTACAGCGTGTGATCATGCTTTCCATGAGGTGATCAACCACACCAGAGTCAAGTAATCGCCATTCCTCCTGTAGAGCAGTTTGCAACTCTGTGAGAGTGACTGGGGTGGGAAACGTGAAGACACAGCACGGCCGAGGGCACCCCAAAGATTTTTAATGGGATTAAGGTCGGGCGAGAACGCCGGCCAATCCATACGCGCAATCCCCTCACTCTCCAGGTAGTCGTCGACGATGTTGACTCGATGGGGATGCGCATTATCATCCATTAAAACGAAAGCAGGACCAACTTTTGCAGCGTATGATCTCACAGTGGGTTCTAGGACTTCCTCCCGATACAGGACAGCCGTCACAGAACCCCGTCTATAGATATGCAGGTCGGTGCGATATCCCAACGAAATCCCTGCCCACACCATGATGCTTCCACCTCGGAATGCATGATGCTCGATGATGTTCTGGGGCCGATTGCGTGTGCCTTGTTCTCTCCAGACCCTTACACGCTTGCCATCTGGCTCCAGGGCAAATCTCGACTCATCCGTGAACTTAACGTTGGCCCAATCAGACAGTCCAAATCACATGTTGCCAACACCACTTTAATCGTGCCCCTCTGGATTGGACGGATAGAGGAACACAAACTCGTGGTACCCGGGCGTAGAGTTCATTCATGGTGTAGCCTTCGGTGAACAGTATTGACAGATATCGTCTTACCAATGGACGCTGCAACCATAGATGTCACACGTATGGAGGTCGATCTTCGATTCCGCTTGGCTAAAACAGCAATATATCGATCTTCCGCTGGGGTCGTAACCCTTGGACAACCGGCCACAGGTCTTCCGACAACTGTTTGGCTTGTTTGGAATTGTTTCCATAATCGTGGAATGACGGAATGATGAACGCCGAAGAAAAGAGCAACATCTGTGATTGATTGTCCTGCTTCAAGGCGTCCCACAGAACGCCAGCGCTCACTATCTGCCATTCGTCTTCTGGAAGCCATAGAAACACGCATGTCTTGAAAACTAATCGTACGAAAGTTCTAAATACTTTTTATCAGCACTTACATGAAACTCCTCTAACCCTTCACAATGCTGGCTTCTCATACGACTGCCTTTTTTGCATATTTCTCGATACGAAACCGTGATTGGCTGTTACAGAACATATTTGCATTCTTCCATCTACCTCTGCAGCGAAATGCAGCCTCTCAAATTCAGATTGGCTTCCGGAAAGTAGCATTTTCCTCTCCGTGCTTACCTTTTTGCAGTGAGTGTATATCCTTTTAAAAGAAAGTGTTGTTCATAAACATATAAAACTAGTTGACTTGTAAGGTAAAAATGTTATCTTGTTTTCGATCCCATCACGCATTACAGGATTTCAATGTCCTGTTACACTACTGGTAGAATGACCCATGTGGATTGTTGGTTGATGTCACAAGAGCCATATTCAGCCAAGCTGTGCCAAACACATGGCAGATAATGTCAAATAATTGTGAAATCAAAGAATGGTTGGTTGGTTTGGGGGTTTTATGGTACAAGGGCCATATTTGGCCACAGCTGCGCCAGACACAAGACACGCAATATCAAGTAATAGACACACACACAATGAAAGTTTTACTGTCACAGAAGAGAGAAGTACACCCAGGGAGGAATCGCATCTGATAGGAATCGAACCACCGCCACCTAAAACTCGAGAAGAAGGGTAGGTATTTTAATTAACGTCGCACTGGAGCAACACAACGAACTATTGGCAACGGTCCCGGATCAAACCCGAAGGGAAAGACCCGAGGACGCCATCACGAAATTTTGAATCTCGGTCAGATGACGAGGCAACACCTGAACTGGCATCACACTCTCCGAACGTCCACGCCACACCAACGTGAGGACATTTGAGGCCACGACAGATTTATAGTGCAATATCCCCTTTGTACACGACGGTCTTTGGTTGGATTCGAACTAGCAACCCTCCAGTTGTTATTCCGTTACTCTTCCAACCACGGCCCCCATAAGAAAGGATGGAGAGAAGAAAGTAGAGAAAGATCGCTTGGTCATCCTGAGGCAGCGATCCCCATGTTTACCATAGGCAGTAAACCCCATAGGAAAAGAATATATCTTTAGGGTACCTCTGATTCGTGCAGCCCGTGCATACCTAAAGATGTGCCTACGAGGGTGTCCGTACGGGAGACTTGTTCCTTCTTTCGTCCACCCCACGACGAAATAAAGACAGCGATCCCTGTGCATGAGCTATCCATTTCTTTTGCAAAACAGCCTACCTCGTGTTAGGGAGGAAGGGGGTCGGCCATTCAGTGATAGTCGTCTGCTAATGACTCTCATTCTGTTAACGAGAGGGCGGCGGGAGGGGGCGGCAATAAGTGTTGCCAGAATCCGTTCGTCGCTTTCAAATACAATCCGCAGATGATTGAGTCGAAGCCATTCAGAATGAGCCACCATTAAAACTGTTTCCTCTTTCCCTCTCGGTGGCATCGGGATTCCTCACGAGAGAACATCGTTTGCACGCAAACGCCCACCCACCCCCGCAGCTAACGACATCTCGCGAGAAGAATTTCGCGTCGTTTGCAGTCGTCATTTCGAACAATGGCCCGCTCGTTTGGGATAGAAGAGTTAAACTGGAACACATCCACGGATTCGCGGAATGCAGTTATGAATGGCGCTCGAAAGCTCCGATGAAAACACAATCGGTCATGGAAAGTGAGGGTCTGTCACAAACCCTCCTACAAAACTCAGCACAAAATGAGCCAAATTCAATCATGTGGGTTTTTTTGGTCTGCTTTAAAATTTAGCTTCTTTCAGGAGAATATTCTGTATAAATACGTCATAAAACCTTTCCCTTTCCAGAGAAAATCCTCTAGCACAAAGTTAGGCCTTTGTTTCAAAAGGCTCTAGGTTCGAATCCCGGTCTTGACATGGATGTTCATAGTGGTTTGGCTTCTACTTTAATCCGTTGGTCCTGGTCTAATGGTAGTTCCTGGTTCACCCTCGTGTTGCGGTCAGTGTTACAAACACTGTCCGTTTACCTACGAAACAAGCCATACCCCTTTATTATAAAATTTCTTTTGGCCTTTCACTTCATCTTTCATACACTCCGCTTCAACCTTATTTGAAGGTCAGCACTAATTGTCACTCTTACATTGACACGTAAAACCCGATTTTAAATCCATACCACACATTCTTTCCTACGATCTCTTCGAAAACACCTTCAGACCCGTAGACATGCGTTAATTTATGATTTTTCTGATCATGACCACCATCCTATGAAAAGCTCATGAGCTGCCGTTCTAATGGGAGTGGTTCCACAGTTTGACCATCGAGCGACAGTAAAACAAAGTTCTTCAATGAAGTAAAACATTTGAAGCTAAGCGTGATATATTTATTAAGATTGTAAAATAATCAGAGTGCATTCACACAGACCACAATCATGATTGTAGTCAAGTCCGTAATACCATCTAAATGCTATTTCATTGCATGGTAAACCAATATGAAAGTTTAGTGGCTATTTCAAGTAGAAGACAATCTCACCATAGTTCAGGTATAACATAGGTCAAAAGCTTTAAATTGGAGGATAGCAGGGGAAGTGGCATAATGATCCTGAACCATGACTTAGATTTTGCTAGATTTGAATACAAATAGCTGTACATGCTCTTCTACATTGGTGACTGGTAAACGTGAATAAAAACACTTGGGATTTCAAACTTCCCAGGTAGTGTTCGTCCAATCGGCATGCACTTCAATGAATGGTGCACTATGAACCATTCAATCGCCAATGAGATGTAAATCACTGCCGACAACTATCTGAAGCCCTCTGATAACAAAGACCGCTTTTACTCCTATCACGATTTCACTCTTCATTGACTTCTTTTCGCACAACGCCACACAATAAATCTAAGTTCAAATAGGAAGCGCAAAGCGACCCACCCAGACCAATCAGAGGCACCGGTACTATTTTGCTCTCAGCTGTTTGTAAATCGTTTTTTACTACGATTTGTTAAGAATGTTCGTCAAGTGGTATCGACACCCTCTCTTTCGCATACCTTCGATGGATAAAAACAGTTGTTAATTCCTTGCATATGATCTATCATTATCTTCTCACTGTCCTGACTTTGTAAAAACTACATAAAACTTTAAGTGAGCGCTTGAATCATCCACACAGAATTGCTACGATTGTATGTAATTTTCAGCTTTTTTAAATTAGGGCTAAAAAACGATTTGAAGAGCTTTCTTTTTTGGAAAGAAAACAACGTTAAAGGTAATTAATTTACAACAGGGATGCACAGACAGCAGCCCGTGGGCTTCATGTGGCACAGCATAGATTCCCTCGTGGCCCGCCTCACCATTGTTATTTTAAGGATCGTTTTTCTGATTTCCAAAAAGTAAAACCGTTGCTAGATTTATTTAACAAACCTTCTGCCATTTTTCCTGAAAATGCACTCGAATCAGTACAGCTTGAACTCATCAACATGCAAAACGATGAGAACCTGCGAAATAAATTTAATGAACACATTTTAAACTCCTATCGGTGTGTCGATATCGTTGATAGATAATGCAATACAATGAGCAAGCCTCTTTGGTTCAACATATATAATTTTCAGTCATGATATTAACAAATCAAAAAATGGGAAATGCTCGTATAATAAAAATCTAGAATCAATTTTACGTAAGACTACTACAAAAATCGAGCAAAATATTGAAACAATTGTTAAATCAATGCAATGTCACGCATCAAATTAAATTCCATATTTATTTTCATTTTCTTTCTTTTTAACAATATATGATAAATACAAACAAAATAAATAATATGATAGAAAACTTTCATGCTTTTTGGTAACCCTCTCATAAGTCACTGTAAATCTATGTGGCCCTTGGGTCTTAACAAGTTCGTACATCCCTGATTTATAAGGTTGTTTAATGCTAAAAACCAATATATTTTCTCAGCATCTCCCGTCATAATGTCCCAGTATTCTTCTGGTACTCTCAATTTCTTGAATTAGGTAGATAGTTGAATTTACTTTGTACTGAATAACACAACATGCTATTGGTAACTCCCCGGGATCCATCCCGAAGGGAAAGATCCGAGGATAACACCTCGTAATCGTTAACCACGGTCAGATGAAGATTTGTGAATTAGGGGTTATTCATCCGAAATGTTAGATGCCTCGTGATGGCTAATCGCATATCCTATTGGATGAAAGTGTCATTCATAAGCAGTATATACTCATGCACAGATGGGTTTGGAAGATTGCACTTTCCGTAATACTCAAGACAGTAAAAAATTGAACAGCTCGTTATGAAATTTCAAATATGTCACTTGTTAAAAAAATAATTGCCTCCTACATTTTAACCCTCCAAGTAGTGTCGACGAAATATCTCGTCCATCAGGATCTAACCAATTTTGCTAAAGACGAGATACCTCGTTATCAAGGATGCCGATTGATGAAGATATTGTTATTGATGACGAAATCAAGATCTGGTCAGTTTTTCTAATGACGAGATACCTCGTCCATCAAAATCTGACCAATTTCGCTAATGAAGAGATACCTCGTCCAGACAGCCACCAGGAGGGTTAAGATTGTAATTCAGGATCAATCTTTTTCGACGGCAGTAGTGCTAAATGCCATCAATATAGGACTCTGGTTAGTTTTGCTAATGACGAGTTACCTCGTCGGGACAACCACCAGAAGAGTTCAGGAAGATTGTGACCCGTTAGGTGGTAGGAAAAACCAGTATGTATCGATTCGCTCATTGAATCAGGATTGAGAAGCCTCGAGATCGGACTCTATATGCGTGGACAGCTGCACTTTCTTGGGAATGGAGCGATGATCAAGTCACGTACATGGATATTTGAGAAGAAAAAACTGCGAATGGAGTTGACTAATAAGTTTGTATAAAGTTATAGGCAAAATTTTTTTCTTTCGATCCAATCACTCTTCCGATTATCTTTCATGATGGGTGACACGCAAGGCATACTGAGCAGGACAACCCGGGTCGAGTGACTTAGTGGTCGAATGCATTTCTACTGCTCCTCTGTCACATGGGGTGCCACTGCTCACCAAAGGCAACGACAATCGACCATCCGCGATTCAGCCGCAACTTCCAAGTCGCGCCCTTAGCAAGCCTATTATTTTTTTACATGGGTGGCATATGGTGTGATCTGAGTAGCTCGATCATGATCTCGATCATTATTTTCTTATTGACAGGGAAAGGGTTTATTCCCTCAAAATGCGCGACCCTGGTCACGAGCAAAATCGCGATGAAGGGAAGAAGCATGACATGAGTCGCGCTTCACAAGTCGTCCCGTGTATCACTACCCTAAGTGCCGGTCTTCTGTCGCATCAATTTCTTGGTGATGAGATTTAGCGATCTGTCTAGAGAAATGTGTCACTAACATTCTTGTAGAATGTCAATGTAGTATCAATGTCATGTCCATGAGCTTGTGTTGCATGGCGATGTCGGATCCACGAGAGATCGATGGTTGAGAATCCGAAGCCGCATGAATCGATTTTGCAGCCATCCGCACCAACCTCTCCCGGACATGCTTCTCACGCTTTCACTCAGCCGGAATCTTGTATGCTGTCTTTCGTATCCCAGAAACCTAGTCTCTTCCTATGTGAAGCTTGTTGATAATGATTCTACTTTGTAGTGATTATCGTGTTTGGGGCACCTTTGCAAATTTTAAGTCGCAGATTCGCCTTCGAGGCCCTCCTATCTCGGTTTAGATTTAGATTTCCCCACCGTTTATACACGTCCGACAAAGCAGCTCCCTACTGAAATGCTGACGTCAACACTATGACATATAATTTAAACTTGGTGACATCTAAAAAGACGAAAGGCAATTCTACAGCGAATTAAATGTGGGAACCTTTCGTGGCATTGCTAGCGCTTTTAGGCTCAACCTGAAGCAACTGTTCCTATTTTGTTTGCCGTGTTGCTTGATTGATGCGTTGCATCTTCCTCTATCCAGCGGTATATGCTCTACCTCTGTGTGTCTTTTCATTTGCGATCAGTAGCAGTGTGAGTGGATTCTACTTTTTACGTGATGTTTCGATTCCCAAGTTACTCCCCCATAATGAGTAGATAGCTAATTAATGTCACACTGGAGGAACGCAATTGGCTACTGGCGACGGTCCGGGATCAATCCCGAAGGGAAAGATCCAAGGTTAACACCTCGTAATCTTTAACCACGGTCAGATGACGAGAACAACACCCGATCTGGCACCCCACTCTCCAAACTTCCACACCACGCCAACGAGAGGACATTTGATACCACGATAGATTTAGCGAGCACCAGACCCAGTATACACGATGGTCTTTGTTTGGATCGAGTTTCGAAGTTGCAACCCTCTTCCAACTGGGCTACCGCGGCTTCCCATAATGAGTAGAAAGCCGTAATTCTCTGTCAAAATGACCCTAGATTGACAAGCCAAACCTCGTTAGTTGGATAATAGATTGACAAGCCAAACCTCGTTAGTTGGATAATAGATTGACAAGCCAAACCTCGTTAGTTGGATAATAGATTGACAAGCCAAACCTCGTTAGTTGGATAATAGATTGACAAGCCAAACCTCGTTAGTTGGATAATAGATTGACAAGCCAAACCTCGTTAGTTGGATAATAGATTGACAAGCCAAACCTCGTTAGTTGGATAATAGATTGACAAGCCAAACCTCGTTAGTTGGATAATAGATTGACAAGCCAAACCTCGTTAGTTGGATAATAGATTGACAAGCCAAACCTCGTTAGTTGGATAATAGATTGACAAGCCAAACCTCGTTAGTTGGATAATAGATTGACAAGCCAAACCTCGTTAGTTGGATAATAGATTGACAAGCCAAACCTCGTTAGTTGGATAATAGATTGACAAGCCAAACCTCGTTAGTTGGATAATAGATTGACAAGCCAAACCTCGTTAGTTGGATAATAGATTGACAAGCCAAACCTCGTTAGTTGGATAATAGATTGACAAGCCAAACCTCGTTAGTTGGATAATAGATTGACAAGCCAAACCTCGTTAGTTGGATAATAGATTGACAAGCCAAACCTCGTTAGTTGGATAATAGATTGACAAGCCAAACCTCGTTAGTTGGATAATAGATTGACAAGCCAAACCTCGTTAGTTGGATAATAGATTGACAAGCCAAACCTCGTTAGTTGGATAATAGATTGACAAGCCAAACCTCGTTAGTTGGATAATAGATTGACAAGCCAAACCTCGTTAGTTGGATAATAGATTGACAAGCCAAACCTCGTTAGTTGGATAATAGATTGACAAGCCAAACCTCGTTAGTTGGATAATAGATTGACAAGCCAAACCTCGTTAGTTGGATAATAGATTGACAAGCCAAACCTCGTTAGTTGGATAATAGATTGACAAGCCAAACCTCGTTAGTTGGATAATAGATTGACAAGCCAAACCTCGTTAGTTGGATAATAGATTGACAAGCCAAACCTCGTTAGTTGGATAATAGATTGACAAGCCAAACCTCGTTAGTTGGATAATAGATTGACAAGCCAAACCTCGTTAGTTGGATAATAGATTGACAAGCCAAACCTCGTTAGTTGGATAATAGATTGACAAGCCAAACCTCGTTAGTTGGATAATAGATTGACAAGCCAAACCTCGTTAGTTGGATAATAGATTGACAAGCCAAACCTCGTTAGTTGGATAATAGATTGACAAGCCAAACCTCGTTAGTTGGATAATAGATTGACAAGCCAAACCTCGTTAGTTGGATAATAGATTGACAAGCCAAACCTCGTTAGTTGGATAATAGATTGACAAGCCAAACCTCGTTAGTTGGATAATAGATTGACAAGCCAAACCTCGTTAGTTGGATAATAGATTGACAAGCCAAACCTCGTTAGTTGGATAATAGATTGACAAGCCAAACCTCGTTAGTTGGATAATAGATTGACAAGCCAAACCTCGTTAGTTGGATAATAGATTGACAAGCCAAACCTCGTTAGTTGGATAATAGATTGACAAGCCAAACCTCGTTAGTTGGATAATAGATTGACAAGCCAAACCTCGTTAGTTGGATAATAGATTGACAAGCCAAACCTCGTTAGTTGGATAATAGATTGACAAGCCAAACCTCGTTAGTTGGATAATAGATTGACAAGCCAAACCTCGTTAGTTGGATAATAGATTGACAAGCCAAACCTCGTTAGTTGGATAATAGATTGACAAGCCAAACCTCGTTAGTTGGATAATAGATTGACAAGCCAAACCTCGTTAGTTGGATAATAGATTGACAAGCCAAACCTCGTTAGTTGGATAATAGATTGACAAGCCAAACCTCGTTAGTTGGATAATAGATTGACAAGCCAAACCTCGTTAGTTGGATAATAGATTGACAAGCCAAACCTCGTTAGTTGGATAATAGATTGACAAGCCAAACCTCGTTAGTTGGATAATAGATTGACAAGCCAAACCTCGTTAGTTGGATAATAGATTGACAAGCCAAACCTCGTTAGTTGGATAATAGATTGACAAGCCAAACCTCGTTAGTTGGATAATAGATTGACAAGCCAAACCTCGTTAGTTGGATAATAGATTGACAAGCCAAACCTCGTTAGTTGGATAATAGATTGACAAGCCAAACCTCGTTAGTTGGATAATAGATTGACAAGCCAAACCTCGTTAGTTGGATAATAGATTGACAAGCCAAACCTCGTTAGTTGGATAATAGATTGACAAGCCAAACCTCGTTAGTTGGATAATAGATTGACAAGCCAAACCTCGTTAGTTGGATAATAGATTGACAAGCCAAACCTCGTTAGTTGGATAATAGATTGACAAGCCAAACCTCGTTAGTTGGATAATAGATTGACAAGCCAAACCTCGTTAGTTGGATAATAGATTGACAAGCCAAACCTCGTTAGTTGGATAATAGATTGACAAGCCAAACCTCGTTAGTTGGATAATAGATTGACAAGCCAAACCTCGTTAGTTGGATAATAGATTGACAAGCCAAACCTCGTTAGTTGGATAATAGATTGACAAGCCAAACCTCGTTAGTTGGATAATAGATTGACAAGCCAAACCTCGTTAGTTGGATAATAGATTGACAAGCCAAACCTCGTTAGTTGGATAATAGATTGACAAGCCAAACCTCGTTAGTTGGATAATAGATTGACAAGCCAAACCTCGTTAGTTGGATAATAGATTGACAAGCCAAACCTCGTTAGTTGGATAATAGATTGACAAGCCAAACCTCGTTAGTTGGATAATAGATTGACAAGCCAAACCTCGTTAGTTGGATAATAGATTGACAAGCCAAACCTCGTTAGTTGGATAATAGATTGACAAGCCAAACCTCGTTAGTTGGATAAGTCGAATTTCGATTGACTAGTAAACTTTTAAACTGGATGGACTCGTCATTTTTGTATGCAGAATTCTCTGACAATAAGAGAACAAGAAAATGTGATGGACCTAATTATATTTTTTATTTGAAGAAAACTGACCCGATCTTGATTTTGTCATAAAAGAATCGAGTCTTGATGACGAGCTATCTTGTCAGTAGCAAAATTGGTTATATCCGATGGACGAGATACCTCGTCGAAACCACTTGGAGCGTTAATCTATTAGAACTTATTGGTATTACTTTTGTCATATCAACATCTTTATTAAGCATATATAGTTTTTTTATTCGTCTTGTAAGATAGGAAAAATACACTAATAAAGATAAATATATCAATTTAACTCTGAAACTATTAAATAAAACTTTAAAACCATTTCAGCGAAATATAATGCAATATTTTGGACTAATAAATAAGTAATTATCTCTTCAAAACATTCATCAGAAATTTACTTTAGAATACATTTGTATATGTGAATATGGTTGGTAAAATCTAATCAGAATTGCAACTTTTAAATATTGTTCTGTAAAATAACGAGTCGATATTTGCTCCCCTAACACATTCAGTTAACTTAATCCTGATCTATTGAAGTAACCTTATCCTCAAGATTGACCGAATGCTTCCGTGTCATTTCATTCGAGTTGGACAACAAATGACTGTCCCGGCTGAATTCAACTCGGGTGTCATCCCCGACCTTTTCATGTCTGTCACGGTCCAATAGGAAACGTTCCAATATAGCGACTGATTCCGGCTAATTCGCTGGAATATTTGTGATTGGATCATCTTTAAAGCCTCCTCCGCAGCACGGTCTCTTTCACGAAGCAATGTCGTTTGTAATCCTGACGTTGCCACCTCTTTATTAATAAAGGAGCTTTTATTGAATTCTGACCCTCCCCAATTAGACTGCGCGCTAATGCTGAAATATGGCCGCACGCTCGTTCCGGCTTTATTTATCGGCTGCATATTTCAGAGGGCTTATGTAGGGCTATAAAAGGGGGCTTGAGTTACGGCCTGGCCCCCCTCAATTTATGCACGGCCTGGATCCCCTTGCGCCCATATGACCCTAATTTAGCGTCGGATCGTGTTCGGATCCGCAATGAATGTGTCGGCGGGGAGAGCTGGAACTTAAAATCTTTCAAAAAATTAGTTTTAATGCACGAATGTATTGTGCTAGAGCAGTGTAAGACGGTGTCCGCTCGCATTTTTCGAATTCTTGAGTGTTGTCCTATTTTCATGATAAATAATAGAAACGACAGCGCAAAATCTGAGACCGTTTTCCTGCAAAGTTTAGTACAGAGGGCGCAAGTGGTTTAGTAACCCACCTCAAAACTTATAACGTAACGATTGATACTCGAACGCAACTTCTATAGAAGAAATATAAAAGTAGAGTGAGGAATGGTAACCTTTTTAAATGCCCAGGATTATGTGACCAAAACTAGTAGTAACGTGACCCTTCGACTGCTTTCGTGTGCTGGGTGGAAACGAACATCCATCATCTGATGGGTCCACGGAACGGATTCATCAGATGATGGATCCGTTCAGTGGACCCATCCATTGATTCAACATTATTGGTCCGCCTGACATAGTAGACATTGGTGATTCCACCAATTTTGTCGCCATCCCATAATAATACTAACTTAAACATCTACCCTGTCATAAGATATTATATCACCAAACGAGGTGATACGATTCAAAATCAGCTAATCAAGTCTATTTTTCAGAGTAGTCGGGTGCCTACTAGTCGACATGTTGGTCACACTTTTTGAAGCTTCTCTCAATAGCAATACTCAGTCTACATAAGGACCGTGTTAGCCCAGTTTGAAGAGTAACTGATTAGAAACTCGTGAGTTCGAAACTCGGTTCTGTCAAAGACTTCGTTTACACAGGTGCCGGTGCACGTTAAATCTGTCGTGGCCTCACATGGTGTAGTGTGGAAGTTTGTTGAGTGGGGTGTCGTCTCAGATGTTCACCTCGTCCGGACCGTCGCCAATAGCCCGTTGTGTTGCTCCAGTGTAAAGTTAATTAACTACCTAATTAACAAACTACCCTCTACATAAGTCTCACGTCTATGGCAGTTTCGGTATGTCGTTCGTGTGAGAGGCATTTTCTGTCAAGCTGAATGTAGGTGGTAGTATTTCTATGGAAATACCTGTTCATTTAACATGGTATCAATTTGCTTGTTTTTAGTGCAACTAATTTCACACTTCGCCAATAAAATGTCCTAAGAGTAAATTCCGAATAGATATGTATATGCTAGTGAATTGGTGAACACTAGATTAAACGAAAAACATTGCCAAAAGTGATAAACTACATTTAAGGACACCACAATACTTATCATGCGAGAGCATTTGGGCAGTAGTGAAATCCTCGCATATATTTTGCCTGGTTTGATTTTTTTACAATAGAAATCTTTCTTCTATTGAAAACTAACACCAAACATCGGCAAAATGGCCATAAATCAAATTAATTCTTAACTAGCAGTATTTTTCTTCTCTGGTAGCTCGATTTTGTTGACACTGAAACTTTCACAGAGGCTCCAAGGCTTGATAAATCGTTGGAATGAAAGCTGTCTAACTTAACTGTAACCGTATTTGCAACCTGATTGATTCAAGGGTTGAGTAGTTACTCGTTAGCTGATTCTGTGAAATATTTGCATGGTTGGCATAAGAGAATGCACGGAAATAGTCGACGTATGCCGTGTGCAGAATATACATGACATCACTTGACAGGATCACGCGAAAGTGGTTTAGGAAAGGCTTGTTTTAATTATCCATTTTGGTAACCAAGGATTCTTCAAAGGAATTTGCTCATCTAGAAAGTTCTTTCGCGAAATAAGAAAAATAGCTTTCAATGAAGAAGTAACATGAACAAGATGGTTAAAAATTCATGTTAAAATATCATTAACCTTCCAAGTGTTTTGGACAAGATATCTCTTCGATCAAGATCTGGACAGGTATTGACGATTTTTTGATGATATCAAGATTTGGTCAGTTTTCTTCTAAATACGAGATATCTCTTCCATCAAGTTTGGGTCAGGTTTGCAAATGACTAGATACTTCGTGGAGACAACCACCAGGAGGGTTAAAAAGTATGCCCTAGCAATTTTAGCTGAAATTAATACTACTACGATTCATTTGCCGGATTTGCAACCGAGTAAATAGTTCTATGGCACTCGTTTAAGCAGGCTCTGAATTCGAGTCTCGGTCTATGCACGGACGTTCGTTGGGGTTAGGGGAGGTAGGTAGTTATTTACCGTCACACTGGCGAAACACAACAGGCTATTGGTAACGGTCTGGGTTCAATCCCGATGGAGAGACCCAAGGACAACGCCTCATAGTTTTGAACCAAGGTCAGATGACGAGGACAACACCTGAGCTGGCACCCCACTCAGCAAACTTCCGCACCACGGAGCAATGTGAGGAAATTTGACGCCACGACAGATTTAACGCTCACCAGCCCCTATGTACTTTGGCTGGAAAGAGTTTCGAATTCGCAACCCTCCAGTTGCGAATCCGTTGCTTTTCCAACTGGTTTACAGCGGCCCGGTGACAGTTTGGACTATATTTTTGCATCAGAGGCTAGCCACTGTATTACATTTTTGATGCAAAGATACTCATTAAATCATTATACGTACAGGAATCTGCAAATAAAGAACTATTAAACATGTCCATTGAATTTCAATACAAACTGTAAGCACTATATGCTTATGGAAATGTAGGTTTTGGGTAATTGGGGTTCTCAAAACTCACGGATTATCGCCCAAGTCTAGCACCACGTCTTCAATTAGAAGCAGGGGCCGTCGTGGGTAAGTGGGTATCGGCGCAAGTACGATACCATCCTTGGTATATTTCTCTCTTCTGTGACCGTAAAACTTTCATTGCATGTGGGTGTCTATTAATTGGTATTGCGTGTCTTGTAACTGGAGCACCATGACCAAATATGGCCCTTGCGCCACAAAACCCCTAAACAGCCAACCATCCATTAGAAGCAACACAAACGGTACCTGTCTGACATCTGTCATCCGTTCCAAACCACCCTTTTCCAGGTACAAAATTCCGCGGATGAGTTCGAGTTTTGTCGACGCAATCCTCGTTCCTTTCTTCTTCCCCGGAGTTTGAAAGAAATCGGGAAAACAGGAAATGGAGAATCAAAGGGAGGCAACAACAACAGAAACAAAGCGGAGGAAGAGAAGACGGATTTGATGTTCGCCGTCGGATATCCGGATGATCGGAGAAACAACTCAACTGCACGTGGAACAAAATGAGGAAGTTGATTCCGAACGAACTCTCCCCTCACGATTCGTTCTCCCTCCACCCCCCGTCTGTTTCGCGGAGGAATCCAGTAATCTCTTTTGGAGTCGAAAGACTGTGGTCTTCCGAAACATTGAATCCACCTCAGATAGATTAGAACTCAAACAAGAACTTCACCAGACACTGTTGTTCAAGTGTTTGGGAGAGTGTGTTAAATACGCTGCGGGGTTTGTTCGAATGAATGGGGGGCACAAATCATAAATGTCAAGGATTTGCAGTTAATCTTAGAGAAAAATCTCCCTCTGTGTAGGTATAGTCTGATAGATATCCTTAGCCGGGTGAATTTGTAGGAGGTTTACTTGCAAACCCCTTCGATGTCTTGATCAGGATTCGGGGATTCAGGCTGGATGGAGCAGAAAGTCCCAGTAGAAGGGCTCACTTTGTCATGCCCGGTCTAGAGAGAAGAATGGTAGGTTGTTTTTCCGATATCAATCAAGGGCCGAAGTAGTCCAGTTGGAAGAGTAACGAATTAGCAACCGGAGGGTTGCTAGTTCGAATCCAATCGTGTCGAGACCGTCGTGTACAAAGGGGCTGATGCAATTTAAATCTGACCGCGGTTCAAAGTTACGTGGTGTTGTCCTGGGATCTTTCTCTTCGGGTTTGATCGCGGACCCTCGCCAATAGCCCGTTGTGTAGCTCCAGTGTGACGTTAATTAATACTGATATCAATCGAAATAAGTTTCATTGCAACTCAACAGTTAGCAAATGTTATTGAAAATCTTTACAAATATAGATGAATGTTGAAAGGTTTCCTTTAAAATAATTACATTTATTATAAAAACGTACAATAAACATTGAAATGGATTAAGTTTGGTAAGAACAGAGATTAGAATATAAGAATAAGAATTTATTACAAAACTTAGAGTAAAAAATTTTTTACTTAATTTGGTAAAAATAAAAGTTCAAATTACAATTAATTACCTTAATTTAGTTATTACTTTAAGCAATTGTTAACAATTTAAATTCACCGTTAATGTGAATTTCAAATAGTTAATAAAACTGTTCAATATATATTCACAAACTGTTAGTATTAGTTATTAATTGTTGAAGCATAATAGCACTATAAGGAACTTCTGTGACTTATTATTTCATTATTGCTTTCATACGGTTTTTAACTTAATGCTTGGTTATTTGTAAGAATTAAGGGAGCAGATACTCATTTAAATTTGAATATGCATTTGAATGGTTTAAGGCAGGGTTCTAAACCTGGGATGTGTGCATTCCTGGGGGCGAGAAAGCATTTCCAGGGGTGCGAGAGAAGTTTCGATGGACGACAGCGATTTAATAAAAGAGTCTTATTAAAATATGAGCCAACGAACGTATTTAAATGGAATTTGAAAAACTGGACTTAGAACAATTCTGGTGAACACAGAGCCTTATCCACATCTGATAAAAGCAGCATAGCAGACACTTTTACCATTTGCCACCACCTACCTGTGTGAAATGGGATTTTCATCACTTTCGCACATAAAAACAAAAACCAGAAATCGCTTAAATGCAAATGATGACTTACCCGTGGTTCTTTCAAAGAAGGAGCCTCGCTTCAAAAGTATTATTAAAAATAAACAACAAAAACGTAGCCATTAAAAATTGAGATATTTTTTTGTATGCATATGTAAATGTGTGTGTTTATTTTTCAATAAATTATTTTGCAATAGAACTAATTACATAAAAAAAGATAAATACATTTTTCAAAGGGGTGAGAGAACTTATTTTTAGATTCAAGGGAGTGCCGATGACTAGAAAGGTTAAGAACCACTGGTTTAAGGCATTGAGCCTGAGTCGATGCAAGTCCAACTTTCCAAATGGGATTTGCTCACCATCGCATATAACTATCGATAGTCACTCTATATAAAGCATAGTATATTTAGTACGCTTTATTATTTGCTGAAGCCACATCACTGCTGAAAGCCACATCGTGGGGAAGAATCAATAATCCGTGATGAACGATGGTTGAAAAGAAAGTCTTTGGGGTGCTGGATACTGTCATTTGCTCGCAGAAAAGGGTAGGTGGCTTTCCTCTTATCCCGCAGCCATTGCTTACCTACGTCCATTTCTGGTGCGTATCAGTTACGACAGGACTGGTTCTGAAGTATGTCCGAGTTCGGTTAATGTGTCGGCTTCTGAGTAACCCCTTTCTTTCAGCAATTAAAAAAATACCACTGCCTTTCATAACTCGTCAATGGTTTCGACGAGATTTCGCTAATGACCGAATATCTCGTCATCAAGATATTGGCGATTTTTTTTGGTGATGACGAAATCAAGATCTGGTCAGTTTTCTTCTTTTTATCGTGAACATGTTTTCTTCTAGTGACGAGGTATCTCGTCCAACAAGACCTGGTCAGTTTTGCTAATGACAAGATACTTCGTCGAGACACCCACCCGGCGGATTAACCTTCTGAGGGGGTTAAACATACATCCTTTCTGCAATCTGCTGTCTTCCCTGCATGAGTTCTAACCTGTTTTGACCTTCTTGACCAAAAGAATCTTTCCTAGGATCCTCTTTCAATCAACAGACGTGGTTACTTATGAGTCATTATGAGTGTTTTGGGAGAAATTCCACACTACACTCATCTTAAATCTCGTGACGCTCAGTGGTTTAAAATATATTTAATTTTTAAAAATCTTGAACATTTTCGCTTCGAACAGACGTTAGGTAAGAAAAGAGAGCGGAAAAATATTTATTGAGGTTAGTGCCCCTCATCAGATCTGAGTCGCAGAACCGTATCAGCTGTGGAGAGCATCATCAACAGCCTTCTACGGATGGCGTCGGACTTCTCATCGAGCCACTCCAAATGTGATTAAAAATAACTCTTCAAAATTTAATTTTAGAAATGAGAGTTTCTCAGAAAATATGTCTTGAATGTCCTCGGACTTTTCAAGTTGAGAGTACCGAAATTAACCTTAACTTATATTCCATCAAGATTAAAATCAGTAATTTATTAAGAAAAAGACTCCGGAAACATCTCCGAAAGCAAGTTACATTTTCAAACTTTCAACACTCCTCTTCGAAGTAACAGAGATTTATTTAGCTAGTGTCTTTCAGTTGTATATATAACTAAAATAATAAACAATCAAACTTACAAAATATTAAAAATCAAACATACAAAATATTAAAACGTAGAGTAACAGAAATGCAGACCATCAAAACACCAAAAGATCAAGAATGCAGACAAGCAAAAAGCGAAATGGCTAAAAAGCCAAAATACCGGGGTATAAAAATAATCAAATAGAATCCAGAAAGCAGAACTGTCCATGTATGCGCGCTGAAGCTGCAGACATAGCATGGATAGCAATATAATTCAATATTAGAAAACAAAACAAAGAGAAATTTAGGAATTTAAACTTAAGAATACCAAGAAAATTTCGAAAAAGAATGAAGAAGCGTTGGTGGATCAGGGCGTCATCAGGGAGGAGCCTGACCCAATCAACACAATATGGTGTTTTCTGCGTGTGGGCGGCAGTTCACGAAAAATAGCTCACATACCCCAATAGTGTGTATATATATATATATATATATATATATATCCATGCTATAGAGGGTTGATTGTACCCATCCAGACGAGCAATAATTACCATGGAACATAGGGTCGCATTCCACACTGAGCGGCAGAAAAGAGTCAAATTAGAATTTCAACATGAACTTACTACAGTGTTGGGAAAGCGAATGAACGATACCAAAAGTTGCACAATCTGATTGATTGATCAGAGAAAAACTCACAGCAAGTGCTCAAAGTGGCGGCCACGCGTGTCGTTGCACAGTTCACACCGGCGAAGGAATGACTGGCTCTCGAAGATTCCTGGTGTTGTGTTCATTTTGTCTGCGGCAACACCGATTCTCGCTACGAGATCTTCAGCCGAGTCCACAGGCGTCTGGTACGCTAAAGATTTCATGTGTCCCCAGAAGAAAAGGTCCAGTGCGTTGAGGTCCGGTGAGCGAGGAAGCCAAGCCACAGGTCCGCCACGTCCGATCCATCGTGCTCTACCGACCAGGCCATCTTGCTCAGGAGATATGCTACGTAGGCAGGTACAAAACGACGTCAGAGACGATGACTTGTTCATGCTCGACGCGTTTCGACTTTACTCTTTTCTGCCTCTCAGAGTGGAATGCGACCCTATGTTCCATGGTAATTACTGCTCGTCTGGATGGGTACTATCACACCTCTTATTTTGTAAAAACAATTTAGACTCACCCTGTACATATATATATATATATATATATATACCGCTAGGAGCGCTGTAAGCTGTCTCAATAAATTCAGCATGGTCACTTTACTATTGGTACACGTTACTTCCTTGACTATACGAGACGCTGTTTTAAATTTAAAGGGCTTAAAGGGACTTTTCAGGTCACCCTGTATACAGGGTGCAACGCAAAGTCCGTGCCCACCCTTTATTTTCGCAACCGTTGGTTGTAGACATATACTTCCAATTACAAAAATGTTTCAAATGAGGTAAACATTCATGTTATGACATTTTGAAATTTAAAAAATCAATTCTGTAAAAATTACAAAATTTAACTTTTTATACAGTCCCCGTTCCTTATAGTGATATTTAGTAAAAGTTTACACTCATCCTAACAAACGTAACACAAAAAGTTTCACTTCTGTGTAACAAAAATTGACCGAGATATTTAATTTCAAAGTTTGGGATTTATTCAGATTTATTTTGCCTTCATTGAGGGGTCGGTTAAAATATAACTTAGAATAATTCGAGATTGAAATCAGAGTGCAACGCCCATTTTACGGCCAAAGGGGGGTTCCCCGACCATAAACGATGGGTGCATGTATAGTAAAGTGGACATGCCCGATTCACTGAAAGTGGTCGCAGCGCCCCCAGTGGGGAAAGTTTGGAAATCTAACTCCGAAACTAAGCAAGATAGACAAAAGATGTTAATTCGAAAGTTGTAGACCATCTTCGAATTATGTAGAATCGACACCCTTAAAATGAAAAATGCGCAAAAAGAACCGGATAAATGGCAGCGGAATGCAAACTACCAGAGGCGTTGCACTCTGATTTCAATCTCGAATTATTCTAAGTTATATTTTAACCGACCCCTCAATGAAGGCGAAACAAATCTGAAAAAATCCCAAACTTTGAAATTAAATATCTCGGTCAATTTTTGTCACACAGAAGTGAAACTTTTTGTGTTACGTTTGTTAGGATGAGTGTAAACTTTTACTAAATATCACTATAAGGAACGGGGGACTGTATAAAAAGTTAGATTTTGTAATTTTTACAAAATTGATTTTTTAAATTTCAAAATGTCATAACATGAATGTTTACCTCATGTGAAACATTTTTGCAATTGGAAGAATATGTCTACGATCAACGGTTGCGAAAATAAAGAGTGGGCACGGACTTTGCGTTACACCCTGTATACTTGTATCATACCGAGATCGGGATGTGCTCGGTTTACTTCAAATATTTACGAGATATTTGGGTCATAAAGGTCTGGTCACTTTTGCTAATGACGAGATAATACCTCCCCGATACAACTACCAGGGGGGTTAATTTGGGATTGAAGCATCGTGAATAAATGTGCGCCATAAAAACGCCTTCCAGTTCCCCTGAAGCAAATACTTCTGGTTCGTTAAGTGGTAAATCTCTGGGTTTTGGATTTCAATTTGATTTTGTAAATCCATCCTCATTCGGTTAAAAAGATTTTTAACATATTGCTTTTCGAAACGAAAACGATTTCACCACCACCACGTGCAATTATTTTCATTTGAAATTTCTGATTGGATGTTATTTTACTAATCATATTTTTTATTGCAGTAGAATATTTCAAATTTTATTTATATTTTCCTGTTGTATCAAAGATTGAACTGAATAACGTTCACTCTATTTGAGCTGTGTTATTCGGTTGGGATTTTACTATTGAATTATATTTTAATTTTCTGCTTAGTGTCACTTAAGTTGTTTGAGCCGTTTTGTTAACATTTTTATACTTCTGTTATCTAATTTTTTTCATCTCTTGCAGATGAAGATGGCCCATGTTTAAAAGAAAATTGACGTATCGGTAAGTTTCCATTTTCATACTAAAATGTATGATGGTTCTGATGGTTGTGTTTCCAGTTTTGTTTGTTAGAAGCAGTTATAATTACGATACGGATATTCACAGTAGTTTCATTTCCAACAATCACCAGTATTTTTACTAGATGACAAAGTTGTAATAGTTAGTGTTTTAAAAATTAATAAAAAATTTTGTATTAAATTCTAACATTAATGAGAAAAAATTCCTATTGATTTAAAAAGTTAAAGTAATGAAGCACCAGATGCCTTGTACCTCTGAAGAGTTAATTTGGTGGTCTCTACCTTACCTGACTATTCGACTTATTCTCTTAGCGTCCGTGCAAATGCTACATTCAGTGGTGATTCACCTATTGGGTTCACATCTTAATCTTATGTAGAAGTTGGTTTATGTAGAACTGAAAAATATTTTTGATGTATAAGTATTTTTCACAACATTTCAATGAAAATTTATTAATTTGTAATTTAATTTTAACAAATTTCTTACTGAAATTAAAGTTAATTCACTTTTTAAAATGGATAACTTCATTACGATACTAATAAAAGAATCCAAACAAAACTACGTGATATTTAGTTTTTAAAATAATTTTTCATGTAATATTACTTATGAAAAAAATTAGTACGTTTAAGAAGTTTAATGGCAACCTTGATATATTTTAAATGCAATTGATTCTGGTCTTTTTTGTATGCTAATGCAAAATTTCAGTTCCTTCCTCCTGATAGTTTTATCGCCATGATAAATTTAATAATCGCTAATTCAGCAATTTTTTTACAAAGAAATGACAAATCTACCACAAGGCAATAGCTGAATATTGCATTGTCATATAACAAACCCACATCAACCGATTTGCACCCATTTTTTCTAATATTAATTACGTAACAGTAGTCCACATAATTAATATTGAGATATTATTTATTTTTTATTCTAATTTAAGTAGTTTCCTAATTAATTAACTCTAAAAATTTAATATATGCTTAAAAATGTACCTAAGCATATTTTGGTCGATATATCTTAAAATAATCGTCCTCAAAGTAACTGTTTCTCGTACTACGAAATGACTTCATCCGCTATTGGTTGCATTGCAGATGTCGAGGTTCAGTACGATGTTCAAAGAATGTAACTTTTTTAAGGGTATTTGAGTTACGAGTGCTCACCTATCTAACTAGTCTTCATGCGACAAAAACACATCACGGCCCGTACTGTATGGCCCTTTCTTTTAACATTCATGTAATAAATCCGTATTAATAACGTATTTAACCCTTACCAAGGGCAGATCAGTGAAAGAGTTACGAACAACCCTGAGCAGCATTGGTGGATAAAACGCGCTAAGTACCGAGCTCTACGCACAGATTTTCTTTTGCCTTTTTTATACTAATCCTTCTCCGCGAGGAGAAATGGCTCCAGCGGCTGGAATTAAGTAAATAACGGATCCCGCATTTCGATTCGTAAAAGCAAAGGCATGTTCTCGCCACCCCCTCCATGATTGGAGGATAACTCCTCCCCCCGGGAGACCATCCCCCATCTCCTGAAAGTAAGTAGGATTGGGTTGGATCTGTGATGCACTCCGATGTGTACGCTTCTTCCCGTGGATCTGCCACAAATCCTCCTTAATCCTCCAAGTGATTTTGACGAGATATCTCGTTCAAGATCTGGTCTTCAATTATGCTAATGACGAGATGTTTCGTCATCAAGACACTGCTGTGATTTTTTGATGATGTGATCAAAATCTGGTAAGTTTCCTTCTAATGACGAGATATCTCGTTCATCATGATCCGCTAATGATTATGTTAAAATGACGAGATACCTCGTCAAGACAACCACCAGGAGGGTTAAGACATGGATAACCGCAAGGGAAGATTTAAAATCCCTATCCCGCCCAAAGACAGATTTTCATTCAATTATAAAATATACTTGTATGCAATATAAGACATGAGAGAAAAATCACTATCCGCTATTTTTTCCAAAAGAATCTACATCAGCTCATCTGTAATATGTTTGCTACGTTGTTTTTGTTCTTGACCAATTCCAATACCTATTACATTTTTGAAGATTCTTGTATATATTCGTTACCGAAGTTTTCAAAAACACATTGTGCGGGCAACTGTTTCTAAAATGCTCTCCGCACGGGCAAAGATTTCCTTCAATATGAAATCTAGCTTTCTAAGTTCCAAATGTTTCACGTGATGTAATAATTTGTATTAAGTAAAAATCTGTAGAACTTACTTTTGTGTTTAACTTTGTGGATCAGGTGTGTGTATCTTCATGGTCCACTATTGCTTCATCGATTTTGAGATTGTATGTTTAGTTCCCTTCTGTTGATTCTAGTCTATACGGAAGTAAGCGAAGGTTGTTTATGGTTGTTTGGTAGTTGAATTAACATCGCACTGGAACAACACACAGCGGTTTATTATTTAAGAGTGCAGAAGCGTTGGTTTAGCAGGGGGAGAAGGGAAGACAAGAGTATCGGCTCTGTGCTCCAGCGTTTAAAGGGTCGGTATTTTAGAAATATGTATTAAAATGTCGTTTTCTTAAAAAGTGTTTAAAAATTTTATAACTTTAAGCAAAATTTATGCTTTTCCTGAAGTCTTTTTATGGGCTAGACTCGGATCTTTCTTTTTGGGACGTATCCCGGACCGTGTACGTTAAATCTGTCGTTGCCTCGTATGTCCTCACATTGGCGCGGTGTGGAGGTTTGGAGAGTGGGGTGCCAGTTCGGGTGTTCAGCTCGTCATCTGACCGTGGTTCAAAATTACGTGGTGTTGTCCTCGATCTTTCCCTTCGGGATGGATCCCGAACCGTCACTAATAGCCCGTTGTGTTGCTCCAGTGTTAATTCAACTACCTACCTATCTGTACTAGACACAGGAAGTGAATGCTCAGTCCATCTTCAGAATACAACACAAGAAAATCAAATCTTTTGAAGTAACCCCATCCAATCGTATTTCTATTCAAAGAGACAGAGTATTAAGTTCCCTTTGTCTGGAGAGCACAAAAGACAATGGGAACCTTTTCTTACTCCGAGACCCTTTGACCGCAGTCATTCAAATGGTCGGCCTCTTGCAGAGCTGTATGCAGTCACTAATTAACTACGGTAAAAATAATATTGAGAACATTAATATGTATAAACAAAAGGTATGATAATTATAAAGTGATAAAAGTTAGTATATTTTATCCTAATTATCTTTAAAAACAAAACTGTTTTTTAGATAGGCCGGCATCAGCCTAATTGGCTCCAGGTCCTCAAAACTCTACCTTCGCTTCTCCGCAGGAAATAACATTCACGGATGAAATGGGAAATTGAATCCGTAACAACTTACAGGACTTTCAGTGTTATGAGTATTCAATAGATTATACAAAGAACATGTTTGCTATATTTTCAACCGCAAACTATATTGCAGCATTCAGAATAATAAGATATGTGACTATGATTTACAGGCACATTATAAAAACCGATGGACAAGTTGGAATATGTGCCCTACATTCCACAGGGATTGATTTTCTATCCCTGTGGTTCGTTACTGTGCATTGTACATTTAATATTTATAATTCAGGCTATGTTCGTTTGACTATCTATAACTTATTGCAATGAAAGTGATTTGCCGTTTCAATGCTTTTTTTAGCATTTAACGCGCGTATTTACAATTGAAGAGTTAGACTTTAAAGTAGACGTTTAATCATGACTAGTTTTCAGAGAACATTTGTTTATTGATTTTCTTTCATTTAAAAGTGCGTATAAAAACACAAATTTTCCTAGAATCATTTACTTTTCTTTCTAGTCACCCTATATTTACTATTCAGCAAAAGCCATAACGATGTTGTGTATCAAATATAGAATTAAAAATTTTCTCGAACTAAAGTGGTCCAAACAAATAAGTCAAACCACTTTATTTACTCATTAACAAAACCTGCCATTGTTCCAACTGCCACAGAAATGCTGAAATATTAACCTATCAGTGTCCTCGAAAAGTTCCAATTAGCATAACATTTTCAAATGATAAAATTGTATTCAAAGTGCTATGATAGTTTTCATCAGTATATATCTAGATCGGATAGTATCTAGAATATTCAATCTATCTTTTAATAGAATTAAAAACATTAAACTATGATACATGTGTATTTGTATTAACCCTCTCAGTGGTTTCGACTCGAAATCTCATCCATCAAGATCTGACCAATTTTCTAAATGACGAGAAATCTCGTCCATCAACTTTGCTAATGACACGAGACCTCTTCGAGACAACCACCAGGAAGGTTAAGGCAAGAAAAAAGAAAGGGCAGATATATATATATATATATATATATATATATATATATATATATATATATATATATATATATATATATATATACTTTAGGATGAAAGTGTAATCAAATTCAATCTTCAAAGGGGTTATGTGTCTTTCGATTTCTGGCACGGGTTTTTATCAATTAGCCTCAGAAAAATTATTTATTTTTTTAACTGTAGTCACGGAATCTTACATCTAAGGACTGTTCGCGAAGTTTTTATCAATTTTTCCCACCAAGATTATTTATTTCCCAAGTATGATAATGGAATTCCGACGTCCCGCGATACTGATCAGTAAATGCTGTTCCAGATTACGCCAACCGTTCTTAATTTGTGTACATTTTAAGCTACCAATTAATTTATAGTTATTCGACTGATTAGGTGGAAGCCCTTGGTCTCTATTGACCCTCTCGATATACAAAACTGATTGAAAACTTAATCTTAAGCACACTTCATTTTGAATTCTCAGTTTCGGATTTAGTTTTTGCCCTAAATCCACAACCCCAGTCCCAAAATGATGGATCCCCTTGAGAAATTTCATTTTTTATCGTAACGTCAAAGATTTCTGAGGAAGACGTATTATTGGAATCTTAACGGAAATATGAAGAGATGTATGTAAAAAATATTGTTCAATATCGTTGCATGCAAATTTGAGAGTATACATTTTGCACCAAAAAATCGAAACAGTCAGAAGGAAGTGTTCGATCGGAACGAAACGCAACATGTGTGAAGAGATAAAGTAATGATGACAATATAAAATTTTGAAGAATCTTTATTATTGAAGAACTGCATCAGAAAGGTCATGAATTAGTCAGTTGTAAGGTCCCCTCTGAAGGTCACACACAATATTCACAATTAGTCTCTGACACATCTTTAATAAGTTTCAGGATGTGCGCTTCACATATGCCAGGGAACAAACACCCTTGAGGTTTATGGGAGTCCAAACTTTAACCATTTGTATGTCTGGTATAGAGGGATTTGCATATCAAATTACATGGTTTTGATTAAACTTTTGTCTCCAATGGCCATTTATGTTTCTACGGTGTGACGTTAATTAACTATTTACCAACCAATTAAACTTTCTAAGTTTATCGATTTTTTTAGCATATACGTTTTAAACGTATAGCATTTTTCCATTGTCCCAAAATCATGTTCATCTTAAATAATTATAAAATAGGAATAAAAATACCTAAATTTTGTTTTAAGTTAGACAGATCATCGTATCTGCTAGATTGGTAGCTAGAGTTCTTAACTAATTTGAATTACTTTTGACTACTGAACGATGTAACCGAGTAATTATTATTTACGGGACAAAGTAAAAATCTGAATGCATTTGGAACAACGTAAAATTGATTATTGATATCGGAATAGGCATTTACTGCAATATTTTAGAAGAAAAAGGAACCTTTCTCATCGTGATTTTTGAAAGTTTGTGATTGAGTTGCAGTCATAAACCTCGCGTTTAAGAGGGAATTTTTAAAGTCTATTAAGAATTTGAGTTGTGGTAATCGCACTAGTTATTAGGGCATCAAATTCCCCTGATCACCTAGCTGTTCAATCCTTACGATACCAGAAAATTGTAGAAGAAAGAGGTTGAAGGTTGAAGTAGGCATAGCTGGAGGACATGCAATTAAAAATGGCATTTTAAACCTTTTAAAGTAAATTTCTACATGACAATGCTTCCATGCATGACGCTATCTATATTCGGGGGTGGGTTTTGTGAAACTGTGTTCTTATTCACTGTCCCTGATGTAAATATGATGGAAAATATCTAGAGAATTAGAGCTGATAAGTTTACAAAGATCGTGACCAATTTAAAAATATATTTAGAGAGAGACTCAAAGATCCATTATTACTTCATGAGAAGATATCTACAGATGCAAGTGTAAGACAGTTCTACTTTATATTTAAATCATCAACCAGGTTAACTTTATTGGATACTAAAATGTTGGTATATGTTTAACACTGTCTCTTAGTGAATGTGGATCCATAATTTTGGGACACGGCTGAGTCCAGAAATCATTGAATCGTTATTGTTTTTTTAAGTAGAAAAAAACATAACTTTTTAGTTTTCTGTTACTAAATAACAAATTAGATATAAAGTAAAGAATATTTCTTTGGGAATTGCACAACCACGGTACTTTTATAATCACCGGATTTTGTTTTATAACAGTTTTATAGCTCTGTAGTTTATGTTCACTTTTAATAGCTGTTTTACCGCATGGTTAAATTTCTTCTCAAATTGTTTTTGTCACACTACAGCCTCCACGAAGCTCTCTCACCATAAAACCTCTAAACAACCTCCTCCCGAAAAAGTGCGGAATGACACATAACCCGTTTGAGATTCTATTGCCGAATAAACCGGACAAAGCGCTGGACACAGAAATCGCCTCCCGATAAAGACAAAAGCAAAAAAACGAGCTGGCAGCAGCTCTTCCATCCACTGTAAGTAGGAAGGAACGGTAAAAGAAGACAGCTTTTGTGGGAACAATAAATCGCTAAAATTGTGCGAGAAAATCGCCTTTTTCCGGCGCAACAAGCAATCGACGGCTTTCTTTTTCGGATGGACAAATGGGGTTGCTCCGTGTCCTGACACGAAAACTACCCCTCCTCCTCTTCTAGCCCCCTCCTCTAAATGGAACACTCGGAAGACATTTTTCGGGTGAAGATGCTTTAACGCCATCAGGACCTTTCATCACTGGGTGTCCCATTCGGGGCGAGATTGCAGCGGTTGGTCATTTGCAGCGCTTCCAAAGAGACCTTAGGAAGAATTCCATCCATCCCAAATAGAACGTTATTTTTATTTCCAGACGCGCGATTTTAGTTGAGCTTTTACGACAGTGAAACTTGTAAATGACGCCAACTTTCAGCCGGACCCAGAGAGAATGAAATCGAAGGTGACTATCCAATGCAGAAAAAAATTCAAATAAATGGCTAAAGGTGTGGGAGTTTATGTTGTTGACCATTAGCAGTAAAAAGAGGAGATGTTTTATTCATGTTCTTTCATACAATATGCTCAATTTATGCACTTTTCCAACGCTCTTTTTTACAATAACGCTCGCACCATTTCATTTTATGATTTATTTAGTTCTGAAACGGTGCGTCGTTTTTACAGATTGGGTTTTACGAGCCCATTACGACGCTTTTTCATTTATACGAATCCTGTTTTGTTCTTGTTTATAGATTTTGTAGTTGGTTTTAATGCTTATTCGGCCGAATGTATGCTTAAGAAAGCTGTAAATGAATACATGTGTTTTTTGTAATATAAGGATTGCTCAATTGAGAAGTAGACTCGAATATGCACTCCCCTGATTTCTTATAATGACTGTAGGCGAGGTCGTTTGTGTGCTGAAAATACATTTACGAGTAAATAACGTTTTGAAATGGTCTAATGCACATTTCGCCTTTAAATCCGTATAATGTTACCTAATATAATGTAATCAGATTAATATTTATTGAATCAATTTTTATTATACTTTTTAAGAAATGCTGAAGAAGACGTGAGGGATGCAATATTTGTGAGAGGAACTATCATTACATAATAATTAACTTACAATAAAGTAGTTAACCCTCCAAGTGGTTTTGACAAGATATCTCGTCCATCAAAATACTACCTATTTTTTATTATTATTCGTCCATCGGAGCCGAGTGGAAGAGACACTTTAGTAATTTTATAACTTTAATGTTGATAACCGAGTTCAACTTTTTTCCTGCTTTATTATTTCTAATATACGTCGGTATTGAATCATGTAAACTTTGTTTTGCTCTAAAAAGGATGTAGTTTATGTCGTATAGTTGTACTGCTTTTTTTCTGTCTTACATCTTCTGTAATTTTAGTCTTTTTTCGCTGGCATGTAACCGGAGTAATCTGTTCGACAGTATGAATAAATATTTCGTATTGTCTGACCAACAGGAGAAGAGACTTGGTCACGCCTGTTAAGGAGAGTGCATTTCACTGCGGGTAAAAACCCTTCTTGTTGTAAATGAGAGAAATCCGATAACACTTTTCTTTTCTTTTTTCCTACCTTTGCGCGTGAACCGTTCATGCCGATATTCATTCCTTTTATTCGAGACTAAATAAGACGCTTAACCCTCCAAGTGTTTCGACGAGATATCTCGTCCAAGATCAAGTCAATTTTGCAAAGGACGAGATACCTCGTCGAGACAAAACTGCCTCATTACTCCAAGAGAGAATGAAGACCGAAGTATGAAAAACAAATTGGTCCTTTGCCCACAACTGAAGGCAGCTTAGTACAGGTTTTTGCACCAGAGGCTGGCCGCTACAGGGTAGTTTGGATGCGAAGATAAATCACCTGGAGGGTTAAGATTGAATGAGTAACCTGTTCCGCCGTTCAGTTTACGCTTACTTACCTTAAGTCAAATAATCGAATCGTCCACCCACTTGACGTAGGAAGGTCCGCGTCTCTTCTCGTGGTGGCCGTTCCTCTCAAATCTTTGAGTGACAGTTCAAATCCTCAGACCTTCTTGTTAGAAAGTCGTTTTCAGCACGTAATGTGACGCCCCTGAAACGCTTTCGAGAAAAAAAACTTTCGAGGGCTCTCTCAGAACCCTTATCTCTCCCCCTCCACCCGAAAGTTTCGAAACTGTTTACTTTTCAAAAAGTCCCCTCTCAGGAAGCTGCAAAAAGCCTGCTTCCCGAGAACGTCCTCCCTCTAATGACCGGCGAGTCCATCGTGGAGGGGTGGCCGAAAGTGTCAAAAATGGAACAAAGAACTCTGGGTTTAAGATAAGGACTATCCGAGTCTGGAATCTCATTAAGAACCGCCTCATTAGGAGCCTCCTTTAATGAGCCGCCGAGGGAGGCAAAAAGGGAAATTTCTATTGTGTTGTACACTTTTTCCCTTGACGAGGGAAAAATAGTTTTATGAGGATCGGTGTGAATGGAGATAGATCTGGAGATTGCGAAAGGGCGGAGATAGTTTGGGAAAAGATTCCCAGACTTTGGATGAGAGATTTTTCGCTTTTAACGGTCACTCAGACGCCTATCATTTATTATATCGCCCAAGCAAACTGGAGTCAATTATTGCCAAATGAATGAGGGAAATACTATCAAACTTCGTCGTGAACGATTTAAAAATCACTCGAAGTTAGGAATAAGTCCTTAGTTATAAGTACTTAAAGTCACCCCTATTGTTGCCCATTTTAAATGTGTCATTCATGATGTACCTGTTTTTAAGAATAACTTATTCTAGGCACTACATAATTTACTATATATTCATTGGACAATTGTAGGTATTTTAATCAGACACTTCGTTAAATTTTTTGCTGATATGATTAAACTACGTGATACACTGCCACTTTTTAAGAGCAAATTTTTCACCCTATTTTTAAATTTCTATTTAAACTGTGTTAGTAGAGTCCAACGACTACTTCATTAATTATTAATATTAATTATTAACGATCACTTCATTGAAGTAAATTTTTGTAGTTGTGGCTAAGTTCATCTCGGTATTTTCCCTTCTTAAATTTAGCAGTGGCTGAGTTTGACAGATGTTACAGCTAGTTGACTGATTGGCGATTGGGCAAGAGTTGTATTAAGATCACAGATACACCTCCATATGTGTGGTTGACTATGTGGTTTGACTTTAGCAGCCGAGTGTGTGCAAGTGATAGTTTTGAATTGCGACTAAGAGGAAACGAAGGCTGAAGCTGCGATAGGAGCAGAATTACTGCCTGTTATCACAAGGCGTCAGATAGTTATTGGAAGTTATTTACATTGTTTTGACAATTCAACTGCACATCATGACCATCTATTGAAGTGATTGTCGTACTTTCAATCGGGGTCGTGAATGTATTATTGCTACCTATTGACGATTCTGTGTTGCCTTTAGAGACACTCAAGTATTCAGTGTAGTAATAACTATAGCAGTGCAGCCAATCTCAGCCCTGAAGTGTACGGTTTGGGGGACTGAAGCTTTACTGCCTTTCTCCTCTTCTGCCCTGACAGGAATTGCATCGCATATGCAATTCAACTGTTCATCGAGGGCAATGAGTCCAACTTTGCACCGATTGTGACAAGCGCCAGCTTGAATTTGTCGAAAACCCAATCTAGCTTGTTTTGAAGCCTGCACTTTCAAATACACATCCGCCAGTCACCAATGACCGTGGGTAAGACAGTCTATCAATTCAGTCTATTCAATTGAGTCGAGTTAGACTGCACAGCTCAATATGCTATTCTACTGGGTTAGTTGAATTTTCGATTTTGGATTTATTGGCGCAACGTGAGGACATTTGAAGCCACGACGGATTTAACGTGCACCAGCTCCCTTTGTACGCGACGATCTTTGGTTGGATTCGAACTTGCAACCCTCCGAATGCAAGTCCGTTACTCTTCCGACCAGGCTACCACGCCCGCTATGAAAGGGAAAAAGGGATGGATTGGAAACGCCCACCCATAGTAATGGGATGACAGCAGAAAGAGATCGCTTGGGTATCCCGGGTGTGCAACACCCGTGTTTACTGAAGACAGGGAATAGGAAAGATCACTAGAGCACCTCGGCTAAGTGAAGCCCGTAGATATGCCTCTGAGGCCGCTCTATTATATTGGCAGTTAATTTTTATAGGGTACATAAAAAGAGAACTAAGTTACAAAAGAAACGAACCCTCCGGATAGCTGGAGTTTGGTTGTATGGAGTGGAAGAAGTTCCTTTTTAGGCTTGGTGTGAGGCGGAATTTTGAAGAGAGGCAGTGGAAGAATAATTGCATCGTCGCTTTTGAAACAATGAATGGCCCGAGTGCATCTCCGGAGGAGTTTAGTGGTGCCATAAATCAGAAAGTGTCGAAAGCAGTTGCCTTCGTCGCTCTCCGATAACTCATCCGCCTCCTTGGCGGAGAGAGAGATTTACGAGACCGGATCTCGAACAGCCGCTCTTCGGCGAACGACCCACAAACAGATTGAAAAGAAACGGTCACACACTTCCTCATCACCCTCGCGTGTGCAGAAGAAGCTTTTATATCATCCAACGCAACTGCAACGTACAATCGGCTCGAGATGTGTCTCATCCAACAGGCCGCAGACACTCGAAAGAGCTGTGTTCGCGAACAGCTTATGAATAGACGAGACCGCAAGTTCTGTAGTGTGCAGAAAGAAAAGGTACTTACGGACTAGCTCATTTCTCACAGCCATAGCTGGCTTTACATTCCGTATTCTATTCAGCATAAAACAGTTAAATGATGCGATAAAAAGCAATGATTAGCCGCTCAGCGGCAACGAAGAGTGATAGGAGTAGAATTGAAGTTAAATTGTGATAAGTGTAGAATTATCAGAAGGCTTCAGACAGTTATCGGAAGTTATTTACGTTGTATTGACAATTCAACTGTTCCATGACCATCCATTCAAGTGAATGCCGATGAGAACACAATTGCATCGCATCGGCAATTCAACTGTTCATCGTGAGCCATCTGTAGAACTGCCACTGTTTGTAGTGTGTAGAAAGGAAAGCTTCGAGGCTACAGCCTTAATAGACTAGCTCATTTTTCAGAGCCAACATTGGCTTTGCATTCCGTATACTAATTAACATAAATCCGTTAAATGATCCAAAAAGGCAATACTTAATCGCTGATTGGTTGGCGGATGACGCGACGCTAACGTCGGCAGTGTGAAATGGGCTTTTGTGTTCGTCGCAAAAACGGATAACTGGTCGAATCGGTCTCGATGGTTTGTGGTTGTTTCTCCTCTCACACCACCAGAATTTAGTAAAAACTGACCAACGAACGAAGATTACGTCCCTCACTGTGCTTACCACAGTAATGTCTATTGCACTGCTCGACCAGATGCCGTTGCAGAAATAACAGTGTATTAACCCTCCTGATGGTTGTTTCTACGAGGTATATCGTCATTAGTAAAACTGACCAGAGTTTGATGGACGAGATATCTCGTCATTAAAAAAAATCTGACCGGATCGTGATCTCGTCATCGTCACAAAATCGGCAATATCGTGATGACGAGATATCTGGTCATTAGCAAAATTGGTCAGATCTTGATGGACGAGATATCTCGTGGAAACCCCTTGGAGGGTTAATTACAACTTCTTTAATGCTACCTAATGAGCAATTGAAGAAGGAATAAGTGTTTTAATTTTGTTGGTCAGAAGACATCAGTAGGTTCGGCTGGATTGAAATTCACCCAGATTCGCTGGATGTAAAGAGAGCCTAATAGCAAAATAAGACTTCATTGCTTCTAAATTAATACTCTTGATCAGCTAAAATTTATTTTTTATGATCTAAACCATTTTGCCTCCTAATTTCTAGATTTTAGAAATGCTAGTTTATGGAAACACGCCGAAATTGAATCATGTATTTAATTAGGTCGATGAAACGACATCCCTCGTGCCTCATATTCTCTCTTTGAAGATTTTGAGTGTGAATAGTAAATTAAAATGTTCAATCACGCAATATATGTTCTCTAAGAAATGCGTAACAATTGAGGTTTTTTAGACATGGAAAACTTTTTCTCGCTAGGCTTTTTTTATAAACTTACAGAGCCCGTTGGTAAAAGCTAGAGCTTTTACACATACACATTCACCAGTAAAACAAATGATATTTACCAAGCTTTGGGTACTTTTTCTAATTGAAATTACATTTCTACGACACACAGTTGCAAAGGTAGTGACTGGAGATTCTATTCACAACCACCATGTATAAATAAATATTACGAAGACATAAACGCTGTGCAAGGACATACTCCCAAATGATGATCATCAATAATGTATTATGGATGTGGCAAAAGAAGAATCGCTGCCAAAATGATTTCGTTATAAATATGCATAGGCAATAGCGGGTGATGCCGTTCTCATACATGTTTCATCATGTTGAGCTTCCCATATCGAGAAAGAATCCTTCTTAGTCAAAGAAAAGCCTTGCCCAATTCTTTCTACAGACTACACGGAATGTCGGATGCTTAAAGTAAATATTTATCGTTGAATCAATGATTCCGTACGCCAGTGATTTTGACTGAGTCACACGAGAATCACCGGGAGTTGTGTGATGATTTTTATATTCATTTCCATTTGTTATAAATATATGGTAGGTAGGCAGTTAATTAACGTCACACTGGAGAAACACAACGGGCTATTGAATGAGGTCCGGGATCCATCCCAAGGGAAAGCTCCGAAGATAACACCTCGTATTTTTGAACCAAGTTCAGATGACGAGGTCAACACCTTTCGCCGGCACTCCAGGCTCCAAATTTCCACACCACGGCAACGTGAAGACATTTGGGGTCACGATAGATTTAACCTGCACCCCCCCCATTACACGACGGCCTTTGGTTGGATCGAGTGGTTGCTAATCCGCTGCTCGGCCAACTGGGCTACCACTGCAGATTCAACCCTCCAAGTGGTTTCGACGAGATATCTCGTCCATCAAGATCTGGCCAGTTTTGCTAATGACGAAATATTTCGTCATCGAGATATTGCCGATTTTTTTATGATATCTAGATGAAGGGCCAGAGTTCTTCCAATGACGAGATGCCTTATCAAGACAATCACCAGGAGGGAAGGAAAGTTTTGTATCGTAAATATAATGTGAATTAAGATTTTATTTTAATATATCTGTCGTATTTTTACATTTTTTATAAGCTTGTGCCGGACATTGGGATGCGGCCAATCTGGTCGAGCGATACACTCGATATTGCTGTGGTGAATGCAGAGTGGGACTCAAACAACTTATTTAAGTAACAATGCACTATTTTCACGGATTGTAAAACCTCGCACCGTCCACTTCAAACCTTCGTTCTAAAACCTAAAAATAACTGCAATCCTTTATTTGAGGGAAAACGCTGGTAGACTAGCCAGCCTATTAATTATTGATTAAAGTTGCTTTACATTTTTATTTACCTAGTTATTCATTGAACCAGTCGACACCTTCCAATGGTAGATAGGTAGTTAAATAAGGTCGCATTTGGAGCAACCCAACGGGCTATTGGTGACGGTCCGGGATCCATCCCGAAGGGAAAGAACCCAGGACAATACCCCATCATTTTGAACCACGGTCAGATGACGGGGTGAGCACCTGACCTAGCACCCCACATTCCAAACTTCCACACCATGCCAACGTGATTAAATTTAAGGCCACGACAGTTTTAACATGTACCAGCTCCCGTGTTCACGGTGGTCTTTGGTTGGACAGAATTTCGATCTCGCAACCCTCCGACTGCTAATCCGCTGCTTTTCCAATTAGGCTACCGCGACCCCACATTCATATGGAATCATCTCGGGATAAAAGAGCATACCTTGGACAAATCTGGCCATAGAAAGTAACCAAATCAAATCTGGTTGAATCAAGTAGACTCCTTATCCTTGACGTTTGCTCTAGGGATGGAACACTTCCTTTTTATTAGTTTCTTTATGTAATTTATTTGCAATCAATTCCTCTTTTGGTTGTGGTTAGGTGAAGATGCGTTGTTACGACTAAGCCCCAAAACAACGCAGATATACTTCATACCCCACAAAGGAACCGAATCAGCCATGAAAACAACCTTATACACACAGGGAATCAAACTCCTCATTCAAACGATGATCAAAGGACCGCGGTAGCCCGGTTGGAAGAGCAACGGATTCGCAACCGGAGGGTTGCGAATCCGTCGTGGCCTCAAATGTCTTCATTGGCGTTGTGTGGAAGCCTGGAGAGTGAAGTGCCAGCTCAAGTGCGACCTCGTCATCTGACTGTGGTCCAAAATGACATCGAGTTGTCCTCGGATCTTTCCCTTCGGATTTGATCCCGGACCGTCACCAATAGCCCGTTGTGTTTCTCCAGTGTGACCCTAATTAAAATACCGACCTACCAACCAAACTCTGATCAAAACAACTCTTATTGAAGTTAATTACGTCGGAAAGAAAGTTGCAGCAAATGTACAAATGTTTCCTCGGACGGGTCGGGTTCAATAAGTATAAATAAACACAAGGTCTACGCAGAGGCCCGCGTGGGTTCGCGAACCACCCATTCGTAACTCTCCATCCACTTACCGTGAAGAAGCGAACCTGTGAGAGCATCTTGGAGCGGGAGCTCCCTGGGGACTCGGCCCCGAGACAGCGTAATTGGACCGATAGTGATGATGTAAGGACACAAATATCTCGAGAGACGATCGCCTCAGCAAACAGACGCACTCAAAATCCACTTAGGACTTCTCCTGTTTCTGGAGCTCACATACAGCGAATTGTTTTAGTGGTGGGCTGCTTTTACTCAAAGAAACCAGTTGAAGAGGATTTGTAGAGGTTAATCAGATTAGTTTTTTTAACTTGAGTGCATTAAATTTTTTAAATCAGAAGTTACTTACGCAGTTTTATTTTTCACTATGAGGTTTATTTTCGGTGTAAACAAGCAAACCGCCAGAAGACGAGGTTGGTTGGTTGTTTTGGCGTTTTATGGCGCAAGGGCCGTATTTTCCAACCTGCTTCAAACGCACTTCAAGTAAACATTACGTGAAAGAGGGAAAGAGGAGGATTGGGGAACAGATTTAGTGGGAGGAAAGCAGTAAAAGATCGCTTGGGTGTTCCGGAAGTCTCTAGTAAACCCCATAGAAAAAGAAAAGATCACATGAATACCTCGGGTTCGTGAAGCCTGAACACTCATAAACCAAAAGACCATGTAGGTAGGTAGTTAAATAACATCGCACTTGAACAACACAACGCGCTATTGGCGACGGTTCGGGTTCCACCTGAGCTGGAACATCACTCCAAACTTCCACATCACGCCAACGAGAGGATATTCGAGGCCACGACAGATTGAACGTGCACCAGCCCCCGTGTACACGACGGTCTTTGGAGGGAACCGAGTTTAGAACTCACAACCCTCTGATTGCTAATTCGTTGCTCTTCCAACTGGGCTACAATGCCCCCAGAAGACGAGGAATTTATTCCTAACTAGCTGTACCGGGCCACGCGTTGCTGTGGCTCATCTGGTTAAATTGAAAAGAAAAAAAAGAGAGCACACATTTCCAATATTTTTTATTTCACAATGCTTGTGGGTATACAATGGTTTTTGTTGTTCCATTGTCTGTTAAGATATTGTACCATATCCACAATAAAAGCAAGACCACTTTTTAACAAACTAATTCTATATTATCAACAAATATTTACATACAAATTACAAAGCTAGTTTAAAATTTCACAGACGAGACACATCGCGAAAGAGCAACCGCACCCCTTCGATTGCCATTTTCATCACCTTTTTTTTCTAGTAAAAAAAACAAAAACAAACTCCCGCGACTCTTGCCGTTGTACTCTGACGTCATCTGCGCAGCCAGAACGGGGGAAAGCGCCTCCTAGCAAGAGTTCCGTGTTCAGGATCGTGGGACGTTACAGACTCCTCCCCTCTTGGAAAACTTTTCTGCAGATCTCGATCGAAGAAAAGTTCGAGAAAAAAAAATGAAAAGTAATGAGTAGAAGTGCTCACACAAAGGGGGGGCCAGTACCAACCTACCAGACTGAATCAGTGCATCACCGAATTCAGGGTACTGACACCATTTACAAAATAAAATTTTATGCAAGAAATATACAAAAAACATAAATACAAAAAAATGACTACATGTATCAATTACTTAATTACACAATATGGTTGGGAGTGTGGAGTCTGCTTAATGCATCGGCATTTTGATGCTTTTTGCCTGGACGATGCTTTATCTCGAAATCAAAAGTTTGTAGAGCTAAAGACCAACGCATTAACCTAACATTAGAGCTAGCGTTCGCATTTAGCCACACTAATGGGTTATGGTCCGTTTGAATAACAAAAGTTTGTCCATCGAGATAACATTTCAATTTCCGGATGGCAAACACAATTGCCGCGCATTCTCGTTCGCTGACTCCATACTTCTGCTCTACGCTGGTGAACTTCTTACTCAGGTAGATGATCGGATGTTCTGATTCGTCAACTGCGATTTGAGTCAAAACAACTCCCATTCCTCGATCGGAAGCATCTGTCTGCAGGATGAAAGGCCGTTGGTAATCCGGGGCGTACAGCACAGGATAACTTGCAAGAGCTTCTTTGAGTTTTAAGAAAGCTTCCTCGCACTCGGAGTCCACCTGATGGTTCCCTTTCGGTCCTTTCCTTTTAGAGCATCTGATAAGGGTGCAGCAACCGACGAGAACATGAGGATATAACGGCTGTAATATCCAGAGATTCCCAGAAAAGCTCGTATGTCAGTTTTGGTCGTCGGTCGAGCGAAACCCTTTATTGCCTCGATCTTTAACTCCGCTGGTGAGCGACATCCTTGTCCCACCACGTGTCCAAGATATTTTACTTGACTCTGAGCAAACTTACACTTGGACAGTTTGATCGTCAAACCCGCCTTTTGAATTCTTTGGAGCACGGTGTCCACGTGTTTGATGTGCTCTGAGAAGGTATTAGAAAATATGACCATATCGTCTAGATAAGGTACCGCAAAAGACTCGCATCCGTCTAAGAGTTGTGCAACCATCTTACTGAACTCATATGGGGCGTTCTTAAGCCCGAATGGCATTCTCAAGGGCTTGTATGTTCCGAAATTTGTCACGAAAGTGGCTAGTCTTTGCGCATTCTTAGTCAAAGGAATCTGCCAATATCCTTTCGAAAGGTCGATCACGGTGATAAATTTTGCAGAAGCAACTGTCTCGACTCTTTCTTCGATGTTCGGCAAAGGGAAATACTTTGTCTTCGTTACCTTGTTCAGATTTCGGTAATCGATGCATGGTCTTGGATCCTTTCCGGGAGACTCCACTAAAATCATTGGCGAAGTGTAATCAGAAAACCCCACTTCGATGATTTTCATAGCCAACATCTTCTGAATTTCTGCCTTCAAAATTTCGTTCTGCCTAGGAGAATTTCTATAAGGCTTGGAGAAAACAGGTTTGTCTTCATTTAGCTCAATGTCATGAGTTACAAGATCAGTTTTGCCTGGTATGTTGGTAAAACATTTTTCATATCTGCAAATGAGATTCTTGAGCTGTGAAAGTTCCCTTGTATCCAATCTCGATTCAAGATTGTTCTCGTGAACGTATTCATCGACGTCAAAAATGTTTGGATTAGGATCCATGTACGGGATCTCGACATCATCTTCAACCGTCTTCCAATCCTCTTCAGCCAGAAGAAGGTTCATATGTTCCAGCCTCTTATAGTACGGCTTAAGCATATTAATATGGTATACTTGAGATTTGTCTTTTGTCCCTGGTAATTCAACTACATAATTCGTCTCAGAAATTTTTTGTAGGATTTTTCCTGGTCCGTTCCAATGCGGACTCAACTTATTTGCTTTGTACGTAGCAAATATCAAGACTAAATCTCCTTCCTGGAATTCTCTCTTTATGGCCTTCTTATCGTACCATGTCTTCTTCTTCTTCTGTGACTCTTCTACCTTGGTCACCGCTAGTTCTTGACAACGTTTCATTCTGTTCATCAACGAAAAGATGTACTCGGTCACTGGATTTCCTCCGTCATCTCCTCGGTTCAACCACTGTTCGAACAACAGCGTCAAAGGGTTTCGTAAATTCTTACCATGAACCAATTCAGAAGGCGTGAACCCAGTACTCTCGTGGGTCACTGTTCTTAAGGCGAATAAGGCAGGATAGACTGTTTGTTTCCACTCAGATCCAGCTTCAAGACATAGGACTCGTAAAATTCTTTTGACGGTCCTGTGAAAACGTTCGACAGGATTACTTTGAGGATGATAGACCGAACTTCGAATCACTTTTATTCCAAATCTCTCTACGAAGGTTGTAGTTAGCTCGCTCATGAAGGAAGTACCCTGATCGTGTTGCAATTCCTTCGGAAATCCCATCCGACTAAAAATCTGCATGAGTGCCTCCACAACATAAGTTGAAGTGATATTCTCCACGGGAACAGCATCAGGATATCTGGAAGATAGACACATGGCTGCTATCAGATACCTTTTTCCACTTGGAGTAACCGGAAGTGGTCCGCATGCATCAATGTTGATCTTTGAAAAAATCTCTTGTACAACAGGAACCAACTTCATAGGAGCCTTTTTTTTGTCATTCGGTTTTCCAACTCTCTGACATTTGTCACAACTTCGTACAAAATTATCCACTTCCTTGAAGCAATTAGGCCAAAAGAAATGCCTTGCAAGAATGTCCTTTGTTTTGGTCATTCCCAAATGACCTGATGTACCTTCATGACACAACGACATCAGTTTTCCACGATACTGAGTTGGAATTATTAGTAAAATGTTTTCGTTTCCCATTTTATCAATCTTTCTTTTCACCAGAAGACCATTGGGGAGTATTTCGTATTCACCTGTGGTCTTATCAGTACCTTGACTTAGTACCTTCTCCTTCAGAGGTTTCAAATTTTCGCATTCCTCTTGTTTTTCAACGAACGTCTTGGAATCAATCTTCAGAAGTTCAAGACCTTCCCAAGATTCCATCTCGTTCGGCGGGAAAGAGAAAAAATCGTCTTCGTCGATATCGATGTCATCTTCAATTTCTGGAACCGAAATTACTTCTTCCTCTTTTACCACGTCTTCCTTTTTTTCTTCCTCTTGTTGAGCGATTCGTCTTTGAGCACGTGTTTTAATGGCGTTCACCTGATATGGCGCATGGACCACCTTCATCTTTTCCAGAAGTGTAGCCGTTCCATTCCCCAACAAATATCTTCCTTTGTCTGAGGGACTACAGACAACTGCGGCTTTGGTTATAACATGCCCGAACTTTCCTTGTAGCTCCACCTCTGCTAAAGGCAAACAGATTGGAGTATTGTCAACGGCTTGAATAACCCAAACATTCTCACCTGTCAGCATCTCAGGACGAATGAGGTTACGGCCAACAAGGTCGATTGTCGATCCAGTGTCACGAAGAATTTTCATGGGAATTCCATTTACGCATCCTTCCCAAGTGTGTGGTCTCATCAGGTCCTCTTCGGTACTACTGACAATTCTATTTATTTGCTCTGAAGCCGCTTCGGGTCTTTTCTTCAATTTAGGACAGTTCGGTTTAATGTGGTCCAAACCGTGACATTCGTAGCATTGAATTCTTGTTCGTCTCTCAAAAGCAGCAGGCGAAGGTGTTACTTTCGGTGAATCCATACGTTCTCCTTTAACTTCCTTCGGGTTTTCTTGATTTTTATTTTTCCAATTTGAATGGTGCCTTGGTGCTTCGGAATTCCTAGGTTTCCAATTTGAAAATGATTTTTCTTGGTGTTTCGGAGTGTTCCCGAAATTCTTCTTCGTAAAACCTCTTACGGTTTCGTACTCATCCATCTTTAGAGCAAATTCTTTGGCAGACGTCATCTTACTCCATTCATCGATGAAATGCTCTCGGCATTCTGCCGGTACTCTTTTTTTAGCCTGATCGGTAACCATCAGGTCTACCAATTTGTTAAAGGTTGTTATCTCTAATCCAGCAATCCATTCTTCGAAATAGTTTTGGAGTTCATCAACAAATTCTTCCCAGGTCTTGTCGTTCTGTTTCTGATGTTTAACGAACAACTGTCTGAATTTCTCAGGACTCAACTTATATTTCTTCAAAAGAATATTTTTCACATGTAAATAATCTTCTGCCTTCTCTTCTGGTTCCCTTGCAATAATTTGGGATACTTCATTTGGCAAGAGGCCAATCAAATGTGAAACCCACTCAGATTCATCAAGTTTTATGCGTCGAACTTGCCTTTCGAACATCACTAGGTACAGGGAAATATCGCCTTCTTTACTATCGAACTTTTGCATTAGATGGTGCAATTCTATTTTTCTCCTTGGTGGATGTGCTTCAATCGAATTATCAGGAATGATTCCCTTTTCAATACGTAGTTTTTCCAGTTCAAACGCCATTTCCTCTTTTCTCTTCTGAGCTTCAGCTTCGAATTCCTCTTTTCTCTTCTGAGCTTCAGCTTCCAATTCCTCTTTTCTCTTCTGAGCTTCAGCTTCCAATTCCTCTTTTCTCTTCTGAGCTTTTGCTTCTTTCTCTTCTTTCTCCTTCTGAAGCCGTTCGGTTTTAATCCTTTCCAGAAGTGATTTAACGAATTCTTCGTCGTAATCATCAGACGTGATGATTTCTGTCTTCATCTTTGCAATAGTAGAATTCGAATCTACTTTCAAACCTAACTCCTCGGTTAGAACAACAATGTCCTGTTTTTTCGCTTGCGCAATGAAAGCCATGATTGCAATACCAAAACAATATACAATTCTAAAAGAACCCAGAATCCACACTCTTAAAGCACACAAAACACTGAAAATCAGTTATTAAAGTAAATACTATGATTAACTCATACAAAACAAATTAATTCTACTTTCGATATGATTCATAGTAAAACGAACTAAATCTTTTCGTTAAATTTCACAGTAATTATCATATATTATTTTCTTTTTCCTTAAAAAAAATAACTGAATTCTACACTCGCTCAAATAAATTATCAAATGATCATAACACTCAAATGACAATTCAAACACAAAAATTCAATAATATTCTTATTTCAAAAGCACTTTCGTTTTCAGCTGTAACGAAATACTGTTCAGTGCAATACCTCTACACTAAAGCAAAACTAGGATAGTTCCAAAATGAAAGACAAAAATTTCACACAAAATCAAATCAAAATTGATTTTACCAATTATAACAGTGCTAAAAATCGTATTCTTGCATTAGAAACGTAAACATATATTTGAGTACAATATGCATAACTTGTTATCAAAATCAATCAATCAATATAATCATTACACAATGAATATAAATTTTTCTAGAATGACAATATAATATTTAAACAACACAAATAGATCGAACTGATGTTCTATTTTCTTTCTCGCAAGTCAGAATGACTTTTAAACGCCAGTCAGGATTGACTCAGAACCGAAACGGGATGTTTCAAAACACAGTTAAGTCTAGCGACTTCTAAAACGAAAACAGAAACGAGACGTTTCAAAACTAAACAAGTCAGGTTGACTCCTAAATTAAAACAGGAGCGGTTGATTTCGACAATATCAAGTCAGGATGACTTCTACCTCAATTCAGGAACAGGACGTTTCAAACTCAATAAGTCAGGACGACTTCAAACCAAACCAGGAACGGTTGATTTCGACAATATCAAGTCAGGATGACTTCTACCTCAATTCAGAAACAGGACGTTTCAAACTCAATAAGTCAGGACGACTTCAAACCAAACCAGGAACGGTTGATTTACACACAAGAAAATCAGGTTGATTTTTTTTTTTTTTACTAAACAGAAACTGGTCGTTTCTAACATTAAACACCATGTTTACTCAAAATAAGAACTACAATTCAGTTAACTAAAACAAATGCATTTTCGGAGAGCACCGATTCTTACATTTACAACAAAATTCTGGTAAATTGGCACTTACCCTTTTAAAAAAAATACAGCCACTCATCAGACGCGCTGGCGGTCGTCACAACTGTAGCTTCGTTGAAATCAAAATTAACTAACGCGGATTTCGCATCCACTTGCTGCCACCACTCTCATGGTCTGTACCATATCCACAATAAAAGCAAGACCACTTTTTAACAAACTAATTCTATATTATCAACAAATATTTACATACAAATTACAAAGCTAGTTTAAAATTTCACAGACGAGACACATCGCGAAAGAGCAACCGCACCCCTTCGATTGCCATTTTCATCACCTTTTTTTTCTAGTAAAAAAAACAAAAACAAACTCCCGCGACTCTTGCCGTTGTACTCTGACGTCATCTGCGCAGCCAGAACGGGGGAAAGCGCCTCCTAGCAAGAGTTCCGTGTTCAGGATCGTGGGACGTTACAATATAGATTGTCTGGTTTGCCGACCTAAATTTGATCTTCTGCAAGGCATTTTAACCATAAAAAAATAATAATAAATGCCAACGAAATATTTCAATTATCAACGACGATCAATAAGAAAAAATAGTCTATACTCACAAAATGAACGCGAGAAATTCAAACATAAGCCTAATAGAAACAGAAGAAACACAAACAGAAAAACAGAAGAAAATTCTAAATCCAACTGTTGCCATTCAAAGCTAGCTAATCTTTGTTTCAAGATTTCACTTAATCGTCGCTTGCGAAATTACTAACGAAATATTTCAATTCAAACAGAAAAAAACACGAAATAATTAAATCAAAATGAAAATAAATCGAAACTGTTATATTCAAGGTTTTGAAGAAACGAACATTTACATTTTTATTTATATAAATAGATTCAGATTTTGACAAACGAACATTTATATTTTTATTTATATAGCTAAGTAGACTAAAACATGCGCGTATTAGAATGCAACGTTGTGGCAAAATTTCAAGGCAATCGGTGAAAAATTTTGGGAGATTTTGCGTTAGGAACAAACGAACATTACATTTTTATTTATATAGATTAAAGACGTAACCGGCACAGGAATTACGCTTTGCTCAAATATACTAACACCATCTATCTTTACAGAAAAAGTCTCTTTTAATCTAAGAGGAAATCGTATGTTTATTTTAAAAGTATTTAAGCAACCAATTTTATTTCTAGGACTTCGATCCCGTCTATACTTAGCTCTTGATTTTTTTTATTGTCACTCAGCACTTGTCTCTTACCGATAGAATCAGCTTTGAAAACGAATATCCGATTGTCGTGTTGGTGAAATGCTTACTTGTATTTGATTTGAGGAATCGAGGTTAAATATTTCAATGGATCGCTTCTAAATGGTCTCGTCAAAATCTGTTCATATTTCGCAAAGGCGTGGCGAATTATACAGAAATTATTAATGTGTCTGTTTAAAATAAATGGCCCAGCCGCTAAATTTAGAAGGTTTTATTATTGCAAGAGTACTTACGTATTATATCCGTCGCAGGTTGACGTTTTTGGCGACAAAAAAATATTTATGACGAAATTTTGTTTCGTGTTCACGGACACTGCTAACTATGTGGTTATTAGGTTTTTCCACAGAAAAAGGGGGTGCTATAATTCACATTACAGCTGGTATTATTACTAGCAGTTTATCTTCCTGGCACTGATAATACGTAAGTACCGATATTTTTATTCATAGTGACTTCACTTTTTGGAGTCCAGGAACCAATTACTTCTAAAATTAACTCAAGCCAATTTGAGGTGATAGTTAGGAAGAATTTATACTGGTTGAGGGCTTAGGCTAGTGAAAGGCACCTTATACATTTTGATATGATTTGTGGTGAGGACTTATTTAGACGTGCACCTCGGTGTCACGTTGTGTTTTTATCTCACATTCATTTAAACTGCACTTTGCACGGATGTGCATAATGGTGCTCGTTACTGAGGACTGAGTCCTTACAGCAATGTGGGAAAATCTGCATTCACCCCAAGTGACAGTGACGCCTTTACGACTGAATTTTATTTATTTTGATCGGAATCTCTACCATACTTGACCTACGCTTAGAAGACAGGTTCGAAATAGAAGTATCCAAATATAATCTTTTCAAAAAGCAGAATCCGGTTTTCTTGCTTCTGAAAAACCAGATTTCTTTACTCTTATCTAAGACTCCATTCCTATAAATCAACTGTGGAGGTTTGCTTTATTATCTGTTTCAACGTAATAGCGAAGAAAACGGAGGTTGCATTTCGTCGGATAACTTCAAAAACAAGATAATTCCATTTTTTTCTTTTTGAGTCAAGTACATTTTACAAATATAATAATGTGATTTAAACTATTTTTGCTGCGCTTGTGCTTGATAGACTTCAAGTAGAGTTCACAGTTGATAGGCTAACAATAGTCTTCTGTCTTCGCAGAACATACTACAGACAACAGTGGGTATGCCTACCGCGCCAGCAACCTTCGAGCTATAGACTGCGCAGGTTTGATTCCTGTCAGATGCATTCCTGGGTGTATTTCTCTCTTCTGTGTCAGTAAAACTTTCATAGTGTGTATCTATTACTTGATATTGTATGTCTTGTGCCATTCCATATATGGTCCTTGTGTCACAAAATCCCGAAACCAACCAACCATAAAAATTATCTGAAAATTAAAAATACCGAAAATGACAAAACGTGGCTTAAGAAACGATACATTTCTTGAATCAGGAGATAGCAATCGGATATTCTGTTCATTCGGGTATCATCCACGAATCACTAAGAGATGACTTGTACGGTGTACGAATTCCGCTTCCTGCAAATCACCAAAATAAATGCTGGTCACATCGAACCTACATATAGCACTGAAAAAATATGAAAAAGCGGGAATTGAAGGGCTTTGGGCAGCACAGTGATAAGCCATAGAAATGGTCCCGGGACTAAAAAGTTTTAAAAAAGTATCTGGGCAGCGGTAACCCAGTTGGAGAAGTAACGGATTAGCGACCAGAGGGTTGCGAATTCTAAACTAGGTCCAACCAAAGACCGTCGTGTACACGGGGGCTGGTGCAGGTTATATCTATTGTTGCCTAAAATGTCCTCGCATTGGCGTCGTGTGGAAGTTTTGAAAATGGGGTGCCAGCTCAAGTGTTCACCTCATCATCTGACCGTGGTTCAAAATGACGTGGTGTCGTCCACGGATCTTTCCCTCGTGGATTGATACCGGACCGTTGCCCTTAGCCCATTGTGTTGCTCCAGTGCGACGTTAATTAACTACCTACCTAGGAATATTCGAGGGGATCAAAGAGAATTTCTAATTGTTTGAAAATGTGTTTAACACTTAAAGATTTAAGATAACAAGACCCCTTGAAAAACTTATAATTTTGGAATTTTTTAAAACATCAAAATTGCTAGCCTGAAAACTTTGAAAAGTGGCTTATCATTATATATACCTTAATTTAAAAGCTTTATATGGTAACTTTCGTAGGGCGAGTACATTAGTTATTCCGGTGGAAAAGCCTTCCACATAGCAAAAAAGATTTCAAATAAGCGAGTTGGGGGTTGATGAATTCATATTTTCGTAGTGAATTAGTTACCGCTGTCAGCGTAGACAACACAAACACCCCCTGCTTCATTTGCGGGCGCTCATAACTCACAACACGAAAGAAACGTCCCTTCGTTTGTCAACGCTCCATTGATTAAGTGATGAGCTACTCTCATGAACAATGAGGAAAAAAACGGCTTCCATTTTTTCGTAATAGATGACTCCGCAGTATTAAAAAGTCTCCACCGCCCATTCATTGAAGGAGAGCAAAAACAAAGCAAAACCGAAACTGGAGTGGGGAAAAAACTCGATTCGCTTTCGTTGTGAGGTAATTAAGCGGGACGCAAAACAAATTACCTTCAAAATAAATAGCTATTACCTGGAGGATTGATTTCGACCGGGGGGTGGAAATACGCCTTTCAATTAGGGGGGGAGAGATTGCCTTCGAAATTACACAGATTCTGATCGATGCGTCCACAAATCCATCTTTTTGCACGCTCTACGTATGAGAGGAGGTTATTCTTTCGGAAGTATGGAAAGACGCCCCCTGGCGGCTGTTAACGACACCGCAGAGGCTAATTAGAAGTGTATTGCAATTACTATTGATGGATGGTTCAGCGGCTATCATTAACATCCCCCGGATCGCTTGCTTCTTGTGTTTCGCGCCGGATTTATCTCCCGCAGACGATACTGCACGCGCCTTGCCTTCGAACGGCAGGACGCTTTTAATTGGATGCCGCCGCGCTGCTGTTCGAATGAGTTCGGAATTCGATCGGGGAGCTGCTGTGCACGTGGAGAGGCAGGCCTTCCCGTGCCTGATACAGATCAATCGACCGACACCAACTGGATTATTTTATTTTCCTTTGAAAAAAAATTGTTTTCTAATTTCAGAAAGGCATGCATCGCATAGACTCATTCAGGATAGCGTTGCAATTGGAAATCAGATTTTGAATGTGCGTACACATGATTAAGGACATAAGTCATGAAAAGATTTAGATATATCCCTTAAACCCCTCCTGATGGTTGTCTCGATTAGGTATCTCGTCATTAGCAAATCTGACCAGATCTTGATGGGCGAGATATCTCGTCATTAGAAGAAAACTGAAGATATTGATGGACGAGATATCTCGTCATTAGAAGAAAACTGAACAGATCTCAATCTCGTCGTCATAAGAAATCGTCAATATCTTGATGACGAGGTATACCGTCATTAGCAAAATCGGTCAGATCTTGATGATGAGATATAATGTCATTAGCATAAATGAAATGTTTGTATGGTGAAAATGTTTGTGGCATGGATTTGAAAGCGTGATCGGACTTTATTCGGCAATAGAGAAGTTACGATTTTCTATGTGATACTAATACCAGTAATAGAAAGTTGAAAAGAGTATGAGAAAGCTTAAATGGAAGGCGAAAATAGACAATACTTTAAAGTATTTATGCTAAATGGGAAAAGATATTCTTACGACACACATAAAAGTAAAATTTAGACAGTTGCACATTCCAATATTCTTTTGCTTTCCTCTATACCTCACTGTTTTATACTCTCATTTTATTTTTACACTCAGATCTTATTTTATCTTGTTCTCCTTTATCAAGTCAATACCCTTTACCGATATTCCTGCTAAATCTCCAGATCTCTCACCCATAGACTTTTGTGCTTCTGGACTTTTAAAAAGAGTATTATCGGAGCGTCGACCGAAAACCACTCAAGGACTGGAAAACTGTGGAACAAGAATGGGACAAAATACTTCTGTCGATACTACAAAAGTCATTATTATCATGAAAATTAAGGTGCAGATAGTTAACTATAAGGGCCTATCAAATAGAACATTTAAAACACAAAAATTTCATGTAAAAGTTTGATCTTCAGTCCATTAAAATCGTTCAAAAAATGTCCGAACAGCCTTTGTATTCTTAGAATAGCTTTACTTATTATATATACACTATACGAACAAAAGTATTTGGACACTGTAGAAAATCAGGTTGTTTTTCCTGGTTAGGACTCGACTCATTGCTTTATGTACCTGGTACCACGAATGCTGACGTGTACCTCGACGTTCTGGATAATTCGGCCTTGCCTACACTATGGCAATACTACGGCGATGATGGTTGTTTCTTCCAACAGGATCGAGCTCCATGCCATACTGAAAAACGTGTGCTGGACTGGTTTCCTGAAAATGAGGCGAATTTGCTTGACTGGCCTGCTCAGAGCCCCGATCTCAATCCGATAGAGCACTTGTGGGACGAACTGGAGCGACGGGTACGACACCGCCACGCACGCCCATCCTCTCAACAATCTCTTCTCACAGCCTTACAAGAGGCATGGCGAGCTATTCCTGCCCAGACTTATAGAGAACTTGTGGAAAGTATGCCTTGACGTTGCAGCTGTAATACAAGCAAAAGGAGGGCCTACCCGTTACTAAATAGAATAATAAAGCACTTTTTCTGAGAAACATGCAGTGGCCAAATACCCCTTTGTCCATATAGTGTATATATATATATATATATATATATAATTTAAAATTACAAACCAAAACAAAGAGAAATCCAAAAATTTTAAAATCAAGAAATTTATTTTATATATATATATATATATATATATATATATATATATATATATATAACCTGCTGCTTTCATTTCAATAGCCTCAAACCATAGACGAAAACTAATTCAACAGAAAAAGGAAACATTCCAGACATGATCACTAGAGTATTCATCATAAATGCTCTTTGGCTCTTTTTCAAAATCAGAATATAAAATAAATCCGCACCAAGAAAAGACTTGAAAAACTTTAAATTCACGTACTTTATCAACTGGATAGAATTTGGTCATTTGAATTCCCATCCTACATGCCATCGTTGTTCTACACCCACTACGGAAAGAGAGCACTCCGCCATTTTATATCCACTTTAATCTTTTTCTTCGCTCCAATGTTCAGGAAGTCAGGATGTGTGTATTGAGATAGTTAATCAGGTTTTTTCCCCTCTCGAAAGAAAACAATTTCCTCTGGGCTTCCAGCGAACGATAAAACGTTAATTAGAAATGAATGACTCCAAATCTCCCTCTTTTCTCTCTCCCGCCTAAACTTTCCTTTCTCCCCATCCACTAATGAAAATGAATTCCTAATCACACTAAGATGACTGAAGGAGTTTTGCCACTCGCCCTGATAAGAAAATGGCGAACTTGTTTTTCGCTCCGATTATTTATTTTGGACGCGATCAAATCCCAAGATTTTTAATCTCTTATCTGCTGGAAATAAGTTCCTTGTAAAAAGGGCGATAATTATTTCGGAGCCGGGTTTGTTTTCACTTTCGGTAACTCATCTCGGATTCCTTTGAGTGCGAATTGATGGCTCCTCCCTTTAATGGAGAACAACTATTGGACAGGGAATTCTGACGCGTGATGACTCCATAGTGTGGAAGTTCTAATTTGGAATTCTTACGATCCACATCATAGATATCGAAAGAGTACAGAATGAATTCTTGAGATTTATTTGCTTTTATAGTTTTCATGAAACTTTAGGTGTACATAATTTCTGATTCGTTACTTTAAAGTTCCATAGAGACATTGCATTATTAAAATTTTCCTTCATGATAAAATTGATTTTCCCTTTTTAATAGCTCGTAATGATTTGAGCGTCCCCAAATATAAAGGTAAGTGAGGCGAAGAGATGACGCAATAACTATTGCTCTGATGCTGTACGACCGTTGTGACGCGTTCTTATTCAAGTCACATAATTTTATCATCGGTTGAAGAACTGAAAGTTCAAAATATGCCATGCAATCTTAAAACATGTATTTGACTTTAGTATATTTTTAAACCTTCAAGTGGTTCTGACGCGATATCTCGCCCATCAGGATTTGATCGATTTCTCTAATGACGAGATATCTCGTCATCAAGATATTACAGCTTGTGTGATGATATCGATATCAAGATCTGGTTAGTTTTCTTCTAAGGACCCATAAAGTTCTGCTCAGTTTTTGCTAATGGTGAGACAACCACCAGGAGAGTTAAGTCTTCATTTCAGTTCTTTGTTACTGTTGAGGAATTGTTAGGAACGTTTTGTAGTAAACTGAGTAATATCTACCATCTACCTTATTACCATTTTCTTTATCAAACGAATGAGTGCGTCGTCTTTACCTGATATTTTTGAGATAGATGACGTACCTTTTGTCAGGCTAAGACGCATTGATGTTTCTTTCATTTTTCGTAATAGTACTTCGATTCTTCAAAAGCAATTGTTTGACGACATATTTTGTTATGCTTCTGTAAATCCTCATATTTTGTATTTATTAAGTAATTAACTATCCTATTTTGTTAAGTCGATGTAATTATGTCAGCAGGTTATTTTCGGAAATATTCCGAGTTACCTACGGTAAATTTTTCCGAAGAAGCATTAAGCAAGTTGTTTCTCGTATAAATTCTGCATAGAAAAAATCGGTATCCGCTGGATATAGCATATTTATAGTTCACTAGAAGCAACAATTGGACGTAGAAGAAAAACATGAACAGTTTGCCAAAGGTTCCTTGAGGCCAAGTGGTAAACCAACAGTACTCTTTTTCTCCTGTTTCTCGAGTGGGCTTGTGGTGAGTATTATGAGTGTCTAATCAAACTCAACTACCTCTTTTTGGTTGCCATCAAGGTGTTCTAGGAGATGAAAAGGAAAAATGACTTGATCGTCAAAAAATTTGCAGAAATGGGATTTGGCCTAGATGAGAAGAAGTTAGGAAGCTTGTATTTGAGTATACAAGCAGCTTGGTTCTTAAACACCCATCTACCCCAAACATATAACTGAAGAAAATGGCAATTATAATCATTTAAGATGAACCAAGAACCCATACAAATTCATATACAGTGAACTTTAACATATGAGCTTAGTGTTGGAAAGATTATATTTCTACTTAAAAGGCTGTACTTTTATTGTGAACGTGTAAATTGTAAATTATGGCTCCATGAAAGTTATTTCTAATGTGAATATAATTGTAATGATTGTGGAGGAAAATGTAAGAGAGAAAATCACTTTAAGCAGTAAAACTTTAATATTGATTTGTCATTTCATTTAAATCTATATTACTTATTGATAGAATGAGTTTTCAAAAGTGCGACATTTTACCTCAAACCTTAAAATAGAGATATCGCACTGACACGTCTTTTTTGAAATTTTATTCTAATTTCTAGCATATATCACTTACAGATTTCGATAATAATACAATGTACTTTTGAATTGGAAAAACGATTTTAGATATTTTGTTTTCTGAATTAACAGGAAACAATTTTCTTGAAACTGCGCCATCTCTACCTTACTTACCTTTACCACCAGAAACAGAAACTTGTTTTTTGTTCAACCTTTCAAATATGCATGAAAAAATTTTGCTGTCAATAGATTTTTAATCGTTTAATTCGTTTTTAGTACTTGATATATTATCAATGATTTCAAGTGCATAAGGGATCAGTTTCAATGAAGTTTATTCTTTTATATTTTTATCTAATTGTTTTCGTGTATGTCTGATTTTCCCTTGTATTTATTGGGTTGTATATTATTTCTCTGTAATTGGAGAAACTGCCTTCTAGATAAATAAAAAGTATGAAGCACATGTATGCTGCTGGGCACCATAATAGAGTGTTCCATTTTAATTTGTGCAATTGTCTTCGACCTTAAGATGTAAGACTTTTACAAGCTTAAATACTGTTAAATTTCACACATACATTTGTTTATAATTCAAGTGAATCGGGTCTGAAGTGGATTCTTTCTCCAAAACTTTTACATGTTTTTTGTTCTGAAATATATTATCCGCAGGATAAGGGTATCCGTTTTTACAGTTTTTTCTCTCGTTCATTTTGTTTCTTGAAATTACTTTTATTTGCGCCTTTGTGTCCTATTGAACATCTGTGTAGAATAAACCTGGTACGAAACAGAAAATCATATGTAATGTTATGTAAGAGAAGATTGCATATGGCAGTGCAGAATATTTCTCTCATTCACGAAACGAACATGAATTCTTTTATTTAACTGAATTAGGCACAAATTATTATCTTCTACCTTTAAATTTCTTGGTAAAGAGGCAAAGTAAAATGTTACACTTCCTGTTTTAATTTTATAATCATTAGTAAAATAAATTATCAACCCATTACCTATAACGCTTTTGGACATTTTTTCAATAGGACGTATATTTCTATGACATACAGTATAAAAGATAATTAATTACCTTCACATTCATTAAGAAACATCCCTAAACGGGACAGATAATTAAAAAAACTGTGACGAATAAAATATCCTTCTTTATCTTCAAATAATCTAAGGTGTTTAGGTTGGTTCCTGGTTAAAGAATAAAACAGCAACGAATAAAAACACCTTGCTATAGTAAAAACTTCATTAAATAGGCGATTTGTTTTTGAAACAGACAAACATACAATTTCTTCATGATTAGCAGCACCTTTGAGAAATATTTAGAAATACTGATAAGACAATTTAGGAAATACCCATTAAAATATTTAACTTTATTTCATCGACAAAAATTCAAATTAATAAATATATCACTAACATGATATACACTGCTGGCCACCGTAAATGCAACACCCTGAAGGAAGCATGCAAATAATATGAAATTTACAACATGCATTAGCGGAGGTGAGATATGCAAATGATTAGAATTCCAGCGCAGACGCACATCACGCGCGCCTGTGGCGCCACTTCAAAGCGCTATTTAAGGCTTGGAGATTTCGACGATTTCAAGTACGGCAATTGTGTTTTTCTTGTGGTTTTTTCAAAAAAACGATCAATTATGCCTCGTAGAAAACAGCGATCATCTTTTGATCAAGTATCCGAGTTCGACAGAGGAAGGATAGTGGCCTACCGAGATTGTGGATTATCTTTCAGGGAAATCGGTAGTCGTGTTGGACGAAACCAAACAACTGTAATGCGGATATGTGATCGTTGGATGCTGGAGGGTACGACGTGTTCGATCGCATCCACCTCAGTGCACCACTTCACGTGATGACAGGCATATTGTGCGTATGGCAGTGACGGATCGCTCAGCCACATCACGAACCATAGCACAGCACATTCAGTCTGTACCGCATCATCCAGTGTCTGCGCGTACCATTCGACGCCGTTTACAGCAGAGTGGTCTGTCCGCAAGACGTCCATTGCTTCGTCTACCCTTGACGCAGAACCACAGACGTTTCCGCCGCCAATGGTGCGATGAAAGAAGGATGTGGACGGCAGAATGGAATGAAATTGTCTTTACTGACGAGTCACGCTTCTGTCTGCAACACCACGATGGTCGGATTCGAGTCTGGAGACACCGTGGAGAGAGGATGCTGAACAGCTGCGTTATGCACCGCCACACTGGTCCTGCACCGGGTATTATGGTATGGGGCGGTATTGGATATCACTCTCGCACTCCTCTAGTACGCATTGCAGGTACTTTAAACAGCCAGCGCTACATCTCCGAGGTGTTGGAGCCAGTTGTCCTTCCTTACCTTCAGGGCTTGCCCACAGCCATATTTCAACAGGATAATGCGCGACCACACGTGGCGCGCATTGTCCAAGAGTTCTTCGTCAATCGCCAGATTGAATTGCTTCCCTGGCCAGCTCGCTCTCCGGATCTTTCGCCGATAGAAAACATGTGGTCCATGGTTGCTCAACGATTGACCCAGAATACATCCCCAGCTGCCACACTAGATCAACTTTGGCAACGTGTGGAAGCTGCTTGGTCTGCTGTACCCCAAGAACACATCCAAAGTCTCTTTGAATCAATGTCGAGGCGTGTGGCAGCGGTGATCTCCAACAATGGCGGCTACTCTGGCTACTGATTTTGCAGGAACCACACTTCACAGAAGTCTATAAATTTAATCATTTGATACTTGGTCAACATGTTATCTACAAAATAAATTTTGTTGTGATATCTCTTGTCTTTCTTGGTGTTGCAATTTGGGTGGCCAGCAGTGTACTTTGAAAATCATTCGGATATTCGGTCTAGGAGACGATCCCATCGATAAGGGTTGCTCAGGATGCTCATTCTTGGTTTCGTTCCAGTCTATTCGTTACATTTGAGTACATCCAAGAAATCACATTCACGGGTTCTGAAGGGAGAGATCCTGAAAACATGGTACGAAGCAGCCATAGAGAGGACCATGTGCTACGGCGTGGGTGTCTAGAGATACTCTACAAACGCACACGCCATCTTATAACTCTTTCCCAGTCCAAAGATGTTTTCGAATCTTTGATCTCTAGGCATGATCTCTAGGGCATTTAGAACTACCTCAACTGATTCCTTACAATATGTGAGTTCGACGACTCCATTGGCATGATTTTGGAAAGAGAGACCATGGTAACAGTGGTTTGTAGACAAAAAAAGAATAATAACTTTTGGAACTTTGTGGTCCCCGATTGAATTCGTCCCAATAATCCCCAAATACCGAATACACCCTGGCAGTTTGACACTCACCAGAAATTTTACTTTCCTGAATTACTCAATTACTTGCATTTCACGGACAGATCAGGGACACCGAATGGGACATTCGAGGTCTTTGAGTTGTTAAAGTTGAGTTGTTTGAGCTGTCCCAAGTGGATGGCCAACCTGAACCCAAAACAAAATGATTTCCAAGTGGAACTTGGAGCCTCTTGAAGGTAGCTGTGTTCCTGAGCAGTGTCCAAGAAAACGGATGTAAGCTTATTTCCGGACATTAAATCCTCAAGTGACTCGGTTAAATTCCATACCGTGGAAAGACTCGCTCAGGAATTGCAGGCTTTTCTCTCGAACTCGAAAAAAGACATACAAATTCCATGGATCAGAGGACACAGCGTAATCTAAAAAATGAAATGGTTGACCTTTTGGCCAGATTGGCCACTAGCGGTAGAGAAACAGTCACTGCGTCTGCCGCCTTAAAAGGGAACTAAAAAAATATTTTGGCAGGAAAGGTGGTCGTAATCATACAAGGATAGACGAACTTACAAATTATTCCTCGGAGTATTGCATAATACTTCCACCATGAACTGGAAATTGGTGCAATTCTCCACAGGATTGCGACCTCTTTGCCTTGTGACTATATCGTTTTGGGCTCCCTCAAACATACTTATGCTTATTTGCAGAAGTAGTAGACCCCAATCATTACTCTTCCTACTCCCAAGGAAATAGATACCACGATACAAGACCAAATGCTCAGTTCATGCAGGACTGGTGTCTGCAACAGGGGTGCACAACACAGAATTACCAGTCTCCTGATTTTCTTGGACGAAGAGGGAGAGAACTTTTGACGTAGATCCTTTGGGTGGTCATTTGAAAATATCTCATGGTTAACATTTCCCTTCAATTGCGGAATAACACAAAACTGTTTTGCTACTTGGAAAGTCCTGGTGGATTGAGCTCTTCCAAACTTTTTTTACTGCTTAAGAACTTGCACTATACATAGAATTATTGTATATACAGAATTATTGTGATTTTGAGTATGACATACCATTCTCCTGAGTGTTTAACCACCTTTTGTACAAATGAACTTCCTCCCAACCCCACCCTTGCTTCGCCATGAACCCTACCAAGTTGTCTAGGTGGTCAGGGTAATTAAAAAATGGATTTCTTCAAGGTAAAATGTCTTCTCACAAGAGCCGTGACATAGAAGCGATGGCTTAAATACTTTTGAAATTAGGTAGGTAGTTAATTAAAGTCGCACTGGAGTACCCTTTGGTATGGATCTCGGCTCTGGAGTTTCCCTTTTTCTTTCCCAAAGTAAAAGATCCGTGTAGAACACCTCGTCATTTTGAACCACGGACAGATGACGAGGTCCACACATGATCTGGAACATCACTCTCCAAACTTCCACACCATGCCAACGTGAAGACATTTGAGGACACGATAGATTGAACGTGCATTCAGCCCCTACGTACACTACAGTCTTTGGTTGGACCGAGTTTCGAACTCAAAACCCTAATGTTGCTAATCCGTTAGTCTTCACACTGATCTGCCGCGTCCCCGAAATCAGCATAAGTTTTCCTTTTCCTAGATTATGGTAACGTAAACGTTATGCAAAAAATGATACATGCAATAAAAATAAGGAAATAACTTGAACATTGATGCGAGAATAGTTAAGTAAAGTTGAGAAAAATGAGACATTGCATAACTATTACTCGAATGAAGAGCTGCAAACTAGATGCAAGAAAGGTTACGAAGGTTAGAGAAAGTAATCGCTATTTGCTGTTCCTAAACACACAAATTGTCTTCATCTGCAGCAGTTTTCCCCTCAACTTCCAGCAGTCGGGAACCGATGCCATTCCAGGGAAGAATTTTCCACGGAATGACTTCCCCTCGTCTTATCCGCAAAATGTCACCGAACGCTCCTTCCGCAGGGGGGGGGGATGTCAACGGAGGAACATTCTGTCAGAAAAGTGGCATCTACGTTCCATTATCGATGGCACTCCCTCGGCGGCCGACAACAATTGGCCGACAAAATTCCAAAGGGGAGGAAGGGGAGCTTAAGAATACTTCGGCGCAGCGAAAATAGAAAAGATCGGGATATATATTTAGTGTTCTTTTGTCGCTCATTCGCAACGGAGGCTGTTGTGGGTGTCGATTTCTGATAGAATCTGTGGGAGAGAACAGGGTCAGAGCCCAGGTGTCGCACTAGTTCTAAGAGTATGGAAAGATACGATGGAGAAAAGGGAACTCTCATTATTTGGAGACGTTTGACATTTTTATTTTCTTCGTTGAATCCTTTACATTCCAAATTACTACAGTAATACCTAGATATATCGCTCTGCTTGGGGGCGAAATAAAAAGCGTGATACATCGAGTGAAACGATATAGCGAGGATCGGACACAAAACTTGCTCGCTTGAAATAAAACTAAAAATTATGCATTAAATTGCGCGTTTTTAGTTAAGATTTTGTGTTGGTTTTTCCGGCTTTTATGGCGTAAGGGCCATATTTGACAACGTTGTGCAAAACACAAGACAGACAATGTCAAGTAATTGTAAAAAGAAAGGATATAGACAAGTAGAGAAAGATCGCTTGGGCATCCTGGGGTCGAAACCCCCGTGTTTACCATAGGCAGTAAACCTCATGCGAAAAGAATAGATCACTAGGGTATCTCGGGTTTGTGAAGCCCGTATACACCTAAAAAAGGCGTATCCTAGAGGTTTCAAAATCGACGGTAAAAATTTTAAAATAATACCAAAATACGGTAGAATATGTTTGGCAGAAATTCATCATCCGGACTTTTGACACATTCAGATCATTTTTACCAATTCAACTCAGGGTAGATAGGGAGTTAACATCACACTGGAGAAACTCAATAGGCTAAAGGTGACGGTCCGGGATCAATCCCGGAGGGAAAGATTCGAGACCTCGTCATTTTGAAACACGGTCAGATTACGAGATCGACACCTAAACTGGCACCCCACTCTCCAAACTTCCACACCATGCCAACGTGAGGATACTTGAGGCCACGGTAGATTTAACGCGCACCAGCCTCCACGCACAAGACGGTTTTATTTTGGTTCGAGTTTCGAATTCATAACCCGTAGATTGCTAATCTCCTACTATTGCAACCGGAATACCTCTGCCACGAGACAAGCCACAGTTACAATATTCCAAGTTGCGATGCAATATAATATCACTAACAACCATGCGCTTACAAACCGGGATTCGAATCTGGTGGCCTAGTGGATGGAAGACAAACGCTATCACTACTATAATAAGTAGGCGGCTACACATTTTTATTTTGGAAGTAAACATTCTCAAAAATTTTCACTTAATTTAGGTTTGTTAGAAGATCAGTTCTGTTTAGAAGGTGTAGATACCCAAGACCCTCAGTTTAAGACAAGATGCTTTCCAAGTTATGCACCAAGTACTTTCAGCAGATATATTGTTTTTGAGATACATATTGACAACTTTTGTTTCTATAACGAAAGACGATTAAATCGCGACATGTACACGTATTGGAGAATAACATTTAATTTCCAAACACGAAGGTTGTTCTTACTAGACAAAAAAGTTTATCTTCCAGTCCAATTCTAGTATATTAATACTTTCCTTCATTTTCTACTCAAATTTTCTTTTTTATATTAAATATTTTTCGATAAAAGATAAGATATTCAGATATTTAATGCGTTGAGATGTGTGTTAATTCTAGAAAAGGATCAAGTTCGAAAATAAATTCTTATTTGACTCCTTAACAATTCGATATTGGAGTTATATTGAGATCGCCATCTTTGAATTTTTTTTTAAATTTTAGAAGACTTTAAAAAAAGAAACATTTCTGGGAAGAAAGAAACACACGTTTCTGCAACACGGCTGGCAATTTTCAGCCTCTGGGGTGGTGTTTCAAATAATCGGATTGTGAGGGCTAATGGGAGCTAATGTAGAATCTGGGTGTTGGTTTACCTGCCGATAGCCTTTCGCTGCAGAGAAACGAGTTGTACATGGGATGTTTTGGAAGGTCTCTGTAGATTTCAAAGAACCAAAACATTCAACACTCAAAACACTTGCTTAACTGAGCCTTATTTTGTTGACATGTCATCTTTTTGTTAGCGCTTAGTAGACAATGCTCGTATACATACAACTATAAATTCCATTTTCAATCCCTTGAATCTAGAAACAGTTGGTTTGGGTCAATTTTAAGTTTTGGGCCATTTTTTGGACAATTTTATGTTTTACGTATGATAGTTTATTTATAAACAGACGAAAATTCTCTTTACTCAAAATTCATAGTAAAAATTGAAAGTACCTTAAAACAAAGATCACATTTTACTTTTAAATATTCGATTTGCTTATTGGGTGAAATGTTTAATAAAGCCGAAATCTAAGAAATTAAAGTGTCTTTTCCCAAACTGTGATCTAAGGGTCTGTTTCTAGGGGGAAGTACCGGTCTAACAAGAATATTAAAAAAATTTATGAAAGTGTTTCGGTGGAATTACACCGATTTATCCCATGTTAATTTACCCGTTTAGATGGCCACTTCTGAGTCTGTCTCAGAAGTGAATTTCTTAACCCTCCTGTTGATCGTCTCGACGAGGTATCTCGTCATTAGCAAAACTGACTAGATCTTGTTGGACGAGATATCTTGTCTTTAGAAGAAAACACGATCATTTAAACAAAAGTGATCGTATCTTGATCTCACCTTCATAAAAAAAATCGGCAATATTTTGTTGACGAGATACCTTGTCATTAGCAAAATGGGTCAGATCTTGATGGACGAGATATCTCGTGGAAACCACTTGAGGGTTAATCAACTCTTTTTGTACCACTGATCTGAAACATTTATGTTTTGTTGGGAAATTTTTTGAGATGAACATTTCGCCAATGGGAAATGCATCAATTAAATTTTAATTTCATTTTTTCATAATTTAAAGTCATATTAGGCAAATGTAGGTCATATTAGTTTCACTCATTTTTAAGATCACATATCCGGGTCCTACAATTCATTGATAATTTCCCAGACTCACTAAAGATAGTATTTATTACAGGTCATTATTCCAAACTGTACGAGTATATATATATATATATATATATATATATATATATATATATATATATATATATATATAATTAGTTAAGAAAAATACTTTGATACAACTTTTATTTTTTTAAATTTTACCACTCTATACACTCATCATTAAGCCTGAAATATTTTTTTTAGGATTGAAGAACCCGATGAATGTGTAGTAAATAGAATTATTCATTTCAAAATGAGGTGAGTATCTTTTTATTCGACATATGCGTAGCGTCTAACTCGTGAAGCTTTCTTTTAGTCACAATCGTACATATCTACACTGTTACTATTAAGTAAAAATATCCATTTTTATCATAAGCACTAATAACAAAATGCTGTTTTCTTAATTTTTTAGTGCACTATGTCAACAATTGCCAATCCTTACTATTAATTTCAACCAAGAAGTTACTATGAGTATATTAACTGATATTTAAGTTTTTAATTGTTCTGCGCTGTTAAAATCAACATCAGTTGATCGTGACCACTTTTTTTAGAATTCTACCGAATCTAACGTTGAAAGTGTGTTAATTTCCCATTGCATTGCGTCAAGAAATTCTTATCAATTGTCATAAAAAACATGCAGCTTAAAATACACCAGGCGTGCAGTGTATCCTTTATTTATGCAAAAAAATATCTTAAAGATAAAAAAAGAAAATGACTGAATGCTAATGAAATGCAAATGAAAAAGTATACATATTTTTTATTGTAACTGATTTATAAAATAGGAATAAATTACACATGAAAAAAATCCTCCAAGCGATTTTTGATTTCTTTGTATATTTTTATAGTAGCAAAGTTATAGGGGATGGGTTATTTATTTCTGCGGGTTTCGAATGATATAGGATTGTATGAAATGTAGTGAATATAAATTAATTTCCACCTAACCATATTTGATATTTAGAGCCTACGAAGAATTTGAGTACATACTTTTAAAAATCAAGAACGTCGTTAACATTTGGTTGGTTGGTTTGAAGGTTTTATGACGCAAGGGCCATATTTGGCCATGCTGCGCCAGACACAAGACATACAACATCAAGTAATAGACATATACACAAGGAAAGTTTCACTGACACAGAAGAGAGAAATATACGCAGGGAAGAATGCACCTGACAGGAATCGAACCTGAGCTGCCTACAACTTGAAGGTTGCTAGGGCAGTGGGCATACCCACTGACCCAAGACGGCCTCCGTTAACATTTAGACAGAAAATTATTCCAAAATCTTAGTATATAAAACTGCAGTAGCAAATTAAAATGCATCTAAAACCGAATGTGCAACTGTATATTCTGCTTTTATTTTAATATAGACCTAAGTGTTTGAAATACAAATATAATATGTAAAAGTATTCCTGTTAGGTGCAAGACACTAATAATAGTTTGTAACAAAAGCATCGCATACTTAAGATGAAAAATCATGGACTGAATAACTTGTTTCATAATTTGTACAAGCACTTAAATCAGGGAGGTTTAGAAAAAAGGAGAAAGATGTTGGTGCAATTTATGCGTTCCTGTGAGCTTTGAATTTTAAATAGAAGAGAGACTTATAACACCAAGTTGAAGATTTTTCTAGAATTCCTAATTTATGTGCGCGTGACTTTTTTTAATTTATAGAAATACAACCTATTTATTCGAATGAAACTATTCATACATTATTTTTCTTAAATGTAGAAAGCTCTGATGAAAGGGAAAATGTTTTAACTGGAAAAAATATGCACAGTTAAAATATATTTAATACAAGATATATTGTTGTTAAAACATGTATTCGTTAAATAGTGTTGGACAATCTGAAAAACTGAACTTTGATGTGCGTGAGATACATTCTGATGTAGAGGAATCCAATATGTGCCATTTTGAGGAAAACAATTTTTATTTCAAACTAAAATCATCTGTCAGAGGGATCTGAAATCTACCATTATAACTTTAAAGAGTTCAGCTCTCAGATAAAAATAAAGTATTATTTTGAAGAAAGATTCAGTTCAAAATATAGGGCTGATAAAACAATTTCCTAAACTCCTGTTGGATTTTAGAAAATTACTTTTTGTTTCTAAATTTGTTGAAATAAGGAAGCAGTTAGGTTTTACTTCCAACAGAAGAAACCTAACCGCATTGACGCACATTTAGGTACTGAAAAGCTAACTAAGGGTAATAACTACTGGTACACTGCAGCATTCCCAACTACTAATGCCGTCTAATAAACTGACCCTTGAAGTACGATCTTAACCCTCCAAGTGGTTTTGACGAGATATCTCGTCCAAGATATGATCAATTTTGCTAATGACGAAATATCTCGTTGAGACAAAACTACTCTATTACTCCAAACGTAATGAAGATTCAAGTAGGTAAAACAAAACGTCCATTGCCTAGAACTGGAGACAATTAGGAGCAAGGTTTTGGCACCAGAGGCTGGTCACTATAGGACAATTTTTGACGTGAAAGTAAGCCACCAGGAGAGTTGAAAATAAAACTAAAATAATAATAAAATACATTTAATAAAATCGATAGCGATGCTTTGGTAACGGTCATTCTCATCAATAAGCACAACCGGTAAAATCGGTTTTTAAGCATTAGATGACACGCTAACACTTGTTTCTATAACGGGTGCTCAATTGTACCAAACAAAACAACCAAGATACTAAGAAAAGTCCCGATACATTTCTCCATTTAAATTCAAGTATGTCCCTCCCAAAGAGTTACACCTGCTCTCATGTGTTTCATCTTCCGTTTCACTCTTGTTTTGCTTCTTAACCATTTTATATGCAAATCCATCCTTCAACTCCGCGACTCCATTTAATACCAGAAAAAGCCATTTGCATACGCCTCGTCCCACGTCGGGTTTTTCTGCAGCATGAAAAGTGCGTGCCTCGCAGAATGACAGGGACTTTCCCCAGAGAGAGTCTATGAAACGTACCAGGGATGTGTTCGAAATCGATTCACTTCACCCACCGCCACAACCACCCACTCTGGAGGTTCAGGGCACGAGGAACAAATTGAATAATCCGATCGAACTGCGCGATCATCTCTTTGACATTCGAAAGCCTCGAACCATTCCTTCCCCCACAAAATTAAATTTTACCCCCTACTTTCCATTTATCACTTTTTCTTCAACCTTTCCACAGTATCTCGGGCGGCATGGTTTGGAACTCATCATTTTTCCTTGTAGTGCCGTCGACTACTTGTTCGTTTACGGATGGCGACGTAACAGTTAGTTCTTAGGTAATAATTTTAGAACACCTTGACAAAAGTTCAACAAAGTAAATACCTACAGGAGAGCAAAAAATAACATTTAAAATCTTTTGGAGTTTAGCAACATCCCCTCAACTTCCTATGGTAATTCTGGTTGGTAGTTAATTAACGTCGCAATGGAGCAACACAATGGGTGATGGTCCGGGATCAATCCCGAAGGCACAGGTTCGAGGATAACACCTCGTCACTATGAACCACGGTCAGATGACGAGGTCACACCTGAGCTGACACATCACTCTCAAAACTTCCACACCACGCCAACGTGAGGACCTTTGAGGCCACGACAGATTTAGTGATTCCCAGCCCCCACTTACATGACGGTCTTTGTTTGGATCGAGTTTTGAAGTTGCAATACACCGGTTGCTAATTCGTTACTCTTCCGCCCCGGCTACCGCGGGCACTTAGTAATTCTGGTGGTGGTGGTTGTGTTTATTTTCTGAGTCATATACCGCCGTGTGAATTTTGCATAGCTTTGGCGATGTCGATTATTTTCTCGCTGTTCTTCAGTATGCTAATTGACGGCATGAGGAGCAGCTGCTATTGAAAGGCAGGTGAATATAGGTTGAGGCGTGATCAACGCTCAGACAGTTGTTACAATGTCTATACGTTCTGGATCCATCACTGTTAATTTTCATGCGTTTATAATGTCCTGTTCACAGTCTGAATATTGGTGGTTGGTTAAAACGTGTGATACGCTGCAAAATGTTTAAAAAAATATTTTTAAAGCTTGCATTTTTCATATATATTTAAAAATCCGTAATATACGAGTAAAGATTAAAAAAAAAAGTATAAAGTACTGATTAAAAGGTGATAGAGTCTTAAGATTACTTCACAAAAATGTGAAGTTTTTGACTTTGATAGAGTGTTTCAAAAGGTACGTTGTATGGCATAAAAGGCACTTTTGGGAAATTAGCCATTAAAAGGCATTTAAAAGACTCTGGATGGAAGAGTTGACATCTTTAAAACATTTCTTTAAAAAACACTTTCCGTATAACTACAAGGAAAATGGACAAATCATTTTAAAGATTGAAAATTCTACTTAATGAAAAACAAACAGCAAAACCGCTTTTTTCCACGATTTTATTCTCTAAGAGACCTTGAATTTTACCCCTACTTTCCATTTATAGTTCTTTCTGCACCGGTTCCAACCTTTCTAAATATCCCATGACATATGGTATGGAAGTTATGACACTTTCCACATAGTGCCTTCAACTACACTTTTGTCTTGGATGGTGACATAAGAGTTCCGCCAGCGCACTAAGACCGATTCTGGGTGGGTTTTTTATAGAATTGAGAAATGTAATTTCTTTAATCCTCCTGGTGGGTGTCTCGACGATGTCATTAGCAAAACTGAACCAACTCTTGATGGACGAGATTGCTCGTCATTAGAGAAAAAACTGACCCGTTCTTGATCTCATCATTATCAAATAATAGACAATATCTTGATGGCGAGATATCTCGTTATTAGCAAAATCGATCCGATCTTGATGGACGAGATATCTCGTCGAAACCACTTGGGGATTAATAAAGGTTTCAGCAAAGTAGAAAATGTTTCCAGATTTGCTTTTCCTGCCTGACTTTACTCCAATATGGAAGTGTTTCTCTTTCAAGCCATTTCTCCCACAAAAAAGTGGGCCGTCGTGCCCACTGCACTAGCAACCTTCGAGCTGTAGGTGGCGCTGGTTTGATTCCCGTCAGGTACATTCCTCCCTGGGTGTATTGATCTCTTCTGTGTCAGTCAAATTTTCCTTGTGTGTGTCTATTACTTGATATTGTTTGTCTTGTGTTTGGCGCAGCATGGCCAAATTTGGCCCTTGCGCCATAAAACCCCCAGACCAACCCACAAAAAAAAACCTGGCACTGGGTCTCTCTGTTTTCTTGCCAATTTTGTGCTTCTGAAAGGAAGGGTACAGTTTCTTGCAGCTCACCTAGGTGTATTAGGAGCGTGTTTCGCTTCGAAAATCTGAGACTAATCAGAACAACCGGCTTCAAAATTATTTGGGTGTTTTCGATCCGCCATTGCATTCGTTCGTTTCTATTTTGTGCATTTTGAAGAGTCTGCCTCCCTTTGACTAATGCCCGCACTCTCATTTAACACTCGAATCCGCAACATCCGGTCACAAACAAGGCCTTCTCGGGGTCTGCTGCAGAGAGATAATTGAGGTTGGAGCCCATTCATAATGAGCATTGGTAATGATAATGGAGAATTACAAGTATTTATCGGCCACGGGAGATGATGGAGTGTCATTACACACATCCTTATTTAGAGATACTTTTCCGTCTGATGTCTCATTAGGAAACTTCCCGCTCGTGGCACGTGTAATGGAGAATCGATGGTAGCGCCCGATGGGCTGATTGCGAGGAATTGACTTTGGAATCGTGTGAGGACCAATCAGAAGTTTCTGGAATTTTAACCGGCGGCCAACAATGTCGAAAGCCTCGGAAATGGTTTCGAGAGTTCCATGTATGAAGAAGGATAGTTATTTTGTACTTGGGATCGACTTGATTGTTCAAAATACGCTACACATGGGTAAAACCTCTCAGAATGGATCATCACGATCATAAATGGGATACTCCAGTTTGGACTCGCTTACTACATATGTCACGCACAAAAGCACAATGAAACAGAGAGCGCTGGACTATCCGAGTTGTCATACTTTGTGCAGTTATTGTTAAATGCTAATTTGTCCAGTTTATTTTGATTGTTGATAACTTTTGTGTTGGCATGAGCTCTAGATTTTATGTCATTGCGAACTGAACAAACGCTGGGACGTGAAAATTCGATTTTTAGTCTCACATCTAAGAAAGCTGGGTGGTATGTAGGTATTTTAGTTAACGTCGCACTGGAGCAACATAACGGGCTATATACGACGATCCGGGATCAAACCCGAAGGGAAAATTCGAGGACCACACCACGTAATATTGAACCACGGTCAGATGATGAGGTCACACCTGAGCTGGCACCCCACTCTCCGAACTTCCACACCACGCCAACATGAAAGCTGGGTGCAAAAATCCTATTAAGAACTCTACTTTTGCAAAATAAATCAGATCTACATAATCGGATTTTTTCCGAATAACTTATGAAAGTTTGAAAAATTATAAAAAGTTTTAAACTAGAAGCTGACCACCGTTCGTATGTTTTAAGTGCTATGATGGGTACTCGCATTCAAAAGTACAAAATGATAAAAACAGATTGAAGAATTTCTACGCTTTTGTCAACGGCTTATTATTAAATCCGCCATACTGAAGTAATCGAATACTGGACACTATTTTCAATGACGTTGGCTGATATTTATATTGGAGACAGTCTTAAAATTTGTATAGATATATACACTGGATGTCACTAAGAGCCATTTTTAAACAATGTGAAAAAAATGTTTTCAAATTTTGTAATTTCCCCTCCGTTTCCAAAACAATTTAGCGTGTAGCACTACTGATTTAATTGTAAAGTTAGAGTTGTAGAATTCCAGACGATAAAGTGATAAGCGTTGAGGGCTTCACTTTGTTTTCAATATATTTAACCTGGAGTTTGCCTGTTTTGGGACCATTAAGCCCAACCGACAGTCACGTGGACGAGTGTTCGACACTGATTCTGTGACTGTTTCCCCACGTCTGTTCACTTCTTGCAAAGATAAGCAATTGACAATGAATGAAAATTAACCAAATGGTACAAATAAAAAATGTCCTTTAAGATTATTTTTCAGAACAAGGAAGGGAAGATGGACAAACTGGAAAAGGAAGCTGTACGCTTAACGTATTTTCCAACTGTCGAAAAAAAGCAAAATTTTTGCCGTTTTTGTTATAAACCAGATATTAACTCATCATGATGTTTGTGATGTTCCTTGTGTGATTCTTTACGGCAAAAGAAAGAACACTTAAAACTCAACAACACGTTTATTGAACAAACGTCAAAACAGCATATGACATGATACATAGCAATCTTTGTCTCAGAGAAGAGTCTTAGCAAGCACGTTCCGTCTGCTATGTCCGACGTCTTCCTCGCTCTTTCGTTCCCTGTCCTTATCTGACCTTTCTTCCACCCGATCACCCCTCAGTCTAACCCCGCACGGTCACCATGTGATCACTCTTCTCTCTGACCACGTGACACCTCTGTTTTCCCCATCAAGTAGGGGTTGGGTGAAGAAGCAGAATATTTCACTCTAATGTTGTTCGTCAAGATCAAAGTAGATACCATCCAGAAAAGCAGCATCTGTCGGTGTGGAGAATCCGAAGTTTCTGTCCCTCATATAATCTTATAATGCAGCCTTTGGATAGAGAAGAGAACGCGATTTCCCCATAACTGTAGGAAAATAGCAGGTAGATAGGTAGATATTTTAATTAACGCCGCACTGGAGCAACACAATGGGCTATTGGCGACGGTCCGGGATCAATCCTTAAGGGAAAGATCGAGGATAACATCACGTAATATTGAACCACGGTCAGATTACAAGGTCACACCTGAGCTGGCACCCCACTCTCCACACTTCCACACCACCCCAACGTGAGGACATTTGAGGCCGCGACGGATTTAACGTGCACCAGCCCCCTTTGTACACGACGGTCCTTGGTTGGATTCGAACTCGCGACCTTTCGGTTGCGAGTCCTTTACTCTTCGAACCGGTCGTCTCCAGTTGCTCACATGGAGACGGACACTTATGGAAAAATTACACTTATTAATAAAACTAAAGACGATGCAAAATTATATAGAACATCGATCCACTCTCTTTTTCTCTCCGCCTCTAATTAATTCCAAATTCCTTTTGGTGTGGAAGTTTGGAGAGTGGGGTGCCAGCGCAGGTGTGAGTCATCTGACCGTGGTTCAAAATTACGTGGTGTTCCCTTTGGGATTGATCCCGGACCGTCACCAATAGCCCGTTGTTTTGCTCCAGTGCGACGTTAATTAAAATACCTTCCTACCAAATTCCTTTTTTAATACGAACCAACCTGGTTGCAGTTCACAAGGTAATCGTTTGCGCTTGCATAATGAATAAAGTATACTAATTCTGTGACCGCTTGCACGCGCTCACAATGACCTCATATGCCTTAAGGATTCAACCCTGGAGAGCATCCAACAGCCGATGGAATGAGGCTCCTCATCCAGTGATTTAAAAACTTCTTCAATTTAATTTTGTAGTTGTTTCCGCCTCTTGTTTCTTCTCATTGCAAGTGCGAGGAAGTCCAATAGAGATGGCTCCTTTTATCGTGAGAGTGATGTACCTTACACCTACCTGAGAGAACTCCTCGCATCGCAATCTCCTCCGCGTCTCTTCTTCCGCGCCACAACAGATCTCTTCTAACTGCACTTGATGCCATCCGGAGAGAAGAGAAAACCTGCAATTTGCGCCCAATGTCCTCCCGAGAATCCAAATGGCCTCCGAGTGGGGATCGTTCATCGGTGGTCGCTAGGCAACCGGACGAAATAACAAGGAATGCGTCGCTGATGGAAAACAACAAACCAAGCATTGCCAGCTTCAAGACCCAATCGGGGCCCAACAGGATGACCCGAAATCTGCTTTCGTTTACACGGCCAAACTAGAAACGGAATACCGAATGGCGTTGCAGGAGAACTCGTTACACGAACCAAGGAGTAATCGCCTCGACAGGCGTCCTTCAAGTACAGGTTTTCCTCATTTTGTAATGAGTGTGTAGAATACCCATAGCGGCATTGGTTATGAGTGTATCGGATATTGCCTATGGATTTAACACTTTAATTTGCTCCTTTCGTAGAATAAATTAAATACAATTTTTATATTTCTATAATCAAATAAAATGCCATCACAAAAAGCAAAGTAGTTTCAATTTAGGAAGGCTATTTCTCTCTACAAGGGCCACGGTAGCCCGGTTGGAAGAGTAGCGGATTAGCAACCGGAGGGTTGCGAGTTTGAGACTCGATCCAACCAAAAGACCGTCGAGAACATGGGGCGTGAATGTTATATCTGTCAGGGACTCGAATGTCTTCATGTTGGCGTGGTGTGGAATTTTGAAGGGGAAAACTCAAGTCTTGACCACGCCATCTGACCGTGGTTCAAAACTACGAAATGTTGTCCTCAGTCCGTCCTTCGGTATTGATCCCTGACCGAATAGCGACGGAAGGTCCAAGGAAGATCTTTTAACCTTCTGAAGGTCATGAATGAATTATTGTAGTCTTCAGTTTTCCCTGCATTACTTCTAACTGGATCGAAATATAAACATTGCAGTCGAATATTAACCTTCTGCAGGTTTCCCTGCACGACATCTAACCTGTTTCGACTTTCTTGGCCAATAGAATCCTCTCTGGGATTTTTCCATGACACAGATGTGGTTATTTAGCCATTGTGTGTGTTGTAGAGTAATAGCAATGCGGAAATCTAGTGATTGTCAGAGGATTGAGGTCATTCATGGACAACTGCAAAAGAAAAGCACATATCTAGAGGTGGGCAGCTGTCTCTACGTGTTGTTACCCAAGAGCACTTGATTTCATTCGCATGGAAATGTGCCGAGAAAGTGAGATGCACTCTGGTATGGTCAGTTTGGTGACTCCGTCGATCTTCTAATGAAATAGACAGTATGTGAGCGGAGTCCCTGTCATAAGATAAATGAACTGATCTATTATAATTATTTATGTATCATTATAATCTACATAATACAGTGAATATTCTGAACCGCAATCAGAGGTTTTAGTTAAGAATTTAATTTTTAATTGATTTTTAAATGTTAAAATTCCTGAAAAAATCCAGATTTTTTAGACTTGTAAAAAAATAATCTCTTCCCTCTAGCAAGTTGATTGATGATCAAACATGAAGGATATTACATAGGAATAATTTTCAACAAGAATTGTCTTTCTGAACACTTTAGAATTTGAGATATCACTGTTCAAAAAACATGTTAATTAGCGAGCTGATCATATCTAAGATATAAAATTAATAATCAGCTTAATCTGATTTTTTTCTCTCACTGAAATGACTTTAAGCGTAAGCCAATGCCTGTTGGAAACAATTGGATTTTTAAAGTCAAAATTTAAAAAAAAATCCTCTAGTGTGAACGTAAACCTTAAGAGAGTTTCATCGAAGCACAAAACTTTGAGCGCTGAGCAAAGAGAAGAGACCGCAGCAGAGAGTGGAAGGATGAGCAGATGGAGGATGAGGAAGAATCAACAGGATTCTTATCCATCCCTCCGCTCCCACCTGTCTGCCGCCGATCGATCCGCGGCGCGCACCTGCGTGTTACCCCTGATGCCGACGCTAACCACCTCTCTACAGATACTGCCTCCACAGCGTCAAAGGAGGCTAAGAATTACACAGTAGAATTTCTACTCGAATTGAGATGTAGTGCTCAAATGACGTGGCACTCAGAGTTTTAAATCGTTATAAAATAAATGTATGCATTAATAAATAAATAAATAAAAAACGAGTAATTTACTCCATCAAGTACACAAATGATAACCATGAGATTATTTTCTATTAAAATCAGGGCCACGGAAGCCCATTTGGAAGAGTAACGGGTTAGCAACTGGAAGGTTGCGAATTCGAAACTAGGGTCAGCCGAAGACCGTCGTGTATACGGTGGCTGGTGCACGTTAAATTTGTCGTGGCCTCAGATGTCCTCCTGCTGGGGTGGTGTGGAAGTTTGGAGAGTGGGCTGCCAGCTCAGATGTTCTTGTCATCTCAAAATTACAAGGTGTTATCCTTGGATCTTGCCTTCAGGATTGATCTCGGACCGTCGCCAATAGTCCGTTGTATTGCTCCAGTGCGACGTTAATTAACTACCTTACCTTACCTTTCCCTGTTGTCACCCTCTTCTAGTCTTATAAAAGGCGAAAGGGGGCTTCTACTGTCCTTTTCCGGGGGCAGAGAAACCTAGAGGGGTGACAGATAAGTTGTTGAAGTCAGCAGACGAGGCAACTTCTCTAAATAGCACAGAAAAAGAGCCGCTATTGATATTTGAATAAATCATGTGTCTGATGGATCTCTGCACAATCGTCCAGTCATCTACAAAGGTTTGTAAGTCCCAATCCCGATATATTTGGGGCCACGGTAGCCCTGCTGTAGATATCGTCGTTCAAAATAATGAGGAGTTGCCCTTGGATCTTTCCTTTCGGTGTTGATCCCGGACCGTCGCCAATAGCCGGTTGTGTTGCTTCAGTGCGACGTTAATTCAACTACCCCTACCTACCTACAAAATCTCTATAACGATATTTAGCTATAGTCGAGAAAAATATCTAGCCAAGAGTTAATCTTAAAATTTCCTTTTCTTTTTTAATCACCACAGCAAAAAGCAATCTCGATCCATCCCAAACTATTTCATTTCGATTGTTTTCAACTTCATCCGTGACTTCCTTGCAAGAGAGGTTTTCAGGTGATTCTCTTGTGACATGAATAAGATCGTTTGCGAACTCCTGAGGATCTGCGGGGGAGGGGTGCAATTAGGCGGCCGCTCGTTTGGATCGAATGGGACAGAACACATTCCCTCGGTGCGTGATTCATTTGTGCAGCTACGTGCAAACTGCTTCTCGCGTCGACTCCCCCCTATTTACCACGACAGGGATTCTGGAAGAGAAACAAAGAAGAGTGATAAGAACCTCTACGTGAGGTGAAGATGCTTTATTTATCCAAAGCTTCGAAAATATTCATATCACACCATAGGATATAGTGCAAGGTTGATAACTGGCTTGCCGAGTTTGGATCAAGAGCCAAAACAACATATTTTATCCTTAACTTTAGCCCCTATGTGCACATCTTCTTTAGGAGTGTTCAAGAACCCGAGGTACCCTAGTTATCTTTTTTTCACATGGGGTCCGTCGTGGCTCAGTGTGTATGCCCACTGCAATAGCAACCGAGTTGTAGGTGGCGCAGGTTCGGTTCCTGTCATGTGCAGTCTTCCCTGGGGGTATTTCTCTGCTGTGTCAATAAAACTTTCATTGTTGTGTGTATGTCTATTACTTGGTTTCGTATGTGTTGTGTCTGGCGCAGAATGACCAAATATGGCCCGTGTGCCATAAAACCACAAAACCAACCAACCAAATCTTTTCCCATAGCATTTACTATCTCTAGTAAACACGGAGGTCGTGACCTAAGATGCCCAAGCGATCTTTCTCCTCTCCTCGCCCCTTTTCTCTTTCTTACATGACCTTGTTTGTCTTGCGTTTGGCGCAACTTGGCTTAGTAAGGCCTTTGCGCCATAAAACCCCAAAACTACCAACCAGCTTTAACTCTAGACAACATGATAAGTTAACTCCATTCGCCGTTCCCTCTTTTCCGCAAAGACAATACAACTACAAACCGTTCTCAGCCGTAAGATGAGGAAGTGTTGGTTTCTATTAAACAGGGTTGGTCGTTGTCAGCCCAATATACATCAGTAGTTTGTGCCGTCAGGTGTCATTCTTTTTCAGACAGTTTTTCTTCCACCGGTTCCTATTGGCTGAACATGTATATATGTATTCTCTTCGTGTATGAACTGTTCGTCTCTGTTCGAGAGATTGGTCGGATAGACCATGTTTTTTCTTAATTTATTATCATTTTAACCAAGTGGGTTGGATGATTGTTTTGTATTCAATAAATAATTCTCATAAAATAATTCTTTATTGCGTCAACAAACACAAACAAGGAGCCCAAAAGGAGCAATCTTGACAACTCTGCGGATGATCCAAACGGTATCTTAGAGCTTGAGACAGTATTTTTCAAAGGCGAGAGAATTTTAGACCATGAGCGAGGAACCACTTCTCATAGTATCTCGACTGGATGCTTCCGTCGATCAGAGGTAAAGAGGTTTCTTCATGCGCTATGGAAGGTACCCATAGCGCATGAAGAAATCATTGACCAATCATAGTGAAAGACAATTGAAACTGAAATGATACGTCCGTATAGATTGGTTGGTTTCTTGCAGTAAAAGTCATGGACGACACAAACCGAAACTGATGTCTGATGGATTATTCTGTAATTATTCAGGGTTTTTACATTCTGATGTAGGTTTCTTTTACAAGACGAATTATATTGGAAAAATTTAGATTTATTTTAATGTTACAATTTAAATTATTAGGTTCTATTGGGGGGGGGTATTTCAATTAACGTCACACTGGAGCAACACAATGGGCTATTGGTGACGGTCCGGGACCAATCCCAAAGGGAAAGATCCGAGGACAACACCACGTAATTTTGAACCACGGTCAGATGACGAGGCAACATGGTTCTATTGGAGGGGGGTATTTCAATTAACGTCACACTGGAGCAACACAATGGGCTTTTGGTGACGGTCCGGGATCAATCCCAAAGGGAAAGATCCTATGACAACACTACGTAATTTTGAACCACGGTCAGATGACGTGGTTCTATTGGAAGATGCACTCAATAGTCACGCAACTACACATATTATTCTGGACAGGTTCCATCCAGAAAACGAATCTTCGAATTGAAAAAGGGGTCATAAAGACTCGATTTGAACCTATGTCAAGGTCACTAAAGAAAATTTTAAAAGAAACTTTGTTGGATTCGGAATATTAATGTTAAAAAAAAAGAACTAGGACTTTTTAAACATAAAAAGTACTAGAAATAGGTTGTATCGAAGACACGACCTTGATTTTGACGTGAATAATCAGTCCTTATGTTGTATTGTGGAATGCATGAAACAGACATAGGAAGTTTGAACGATTGTTTAGTGTGAATATTCAACATCAAACTTACAGTTTGAAATATTGAAGTGCAGTTTCATATTAATTGTTGATGAGATTGCGTTATTCAATATTAATTTTAGCTTAGTTCGATAGCTTTCGAATGTCACCACTTACGCAGTCTTCACTCCACACAATCCAAAGTGACACTGGCCCAAAGCATGCCCAGCACAGTAGAATTTCAGCATATTGCGGACTTCCCCGCGTTCAGTGCGTCTGCGCACTCATTCCGAAGGTCATATCAGTCATGGACATCCTTTGTCTACACGACGCTATATTTATATTCTGGATGTTTCTTCCAGTTCTGAAATCATACGACAAAACAATTATAACCTTTTTTTGTTACGCTAGACTTTTCACTCATGCCCCTAGTACTGTTACAACTTTAAAGATGGCTTTCACATAAAAAAAAATGCTGTCAAACAACTTACGTTTTCTAAAAATTATAAACGATTACTTTTGTTTTGTCTATGAGAGGGTCAAGGAAACGAACTACCGAAAAATAAGGAATTTACTACTGGTTATCCAGTACGGAATATATACAGGAAGCACGTTCTACCATGAAACTCTAGCGCCATCAAAATATTTAGCTTTGCAGAACAAGCCTCACACACGAAAAATTTAATTTTTAAACAGGTTGTTTGTTATTCCATGTGCCAATGAATGGAATTTTCAAGTATATTTGCTTTAAAAGAAATTAAAGAATCTTATCAAATTAATTTTTCATCCATTCGTTAATGATGGTGAGATTCGGATTCTTAATGACAGAGTGCAGCAAGACAAAATAGTGATAGGAAACCTGAGCACAAGTTTATTCACCGAAAGTTCTTCATTTCAACTCGAGCAATGCCGGGTAATATTCTGCTAGTATGGGTACAGCTTTGATATAGACTTTTTTGTATCAACACTTTTGGCACGTTTTTGGCGTGTTTTTTTGTAGCGAGTTGAAGCAGGCAAAGCATCCTCACTTTATTAAGATCATGGCAACCTCGCGATTATTGGAATCTCTTAGTAATTTTTGTAAATCATGATCTGTTTTGATTTTACCATACCTAAATAGGGGTGTGGAAGTTTGGAGAATGGGGTGCCAACTCAGGTGTTGCCTCGTCATCTGACTGTGGTACAAAATTACGTGGTGTTGTCCTCGGATCTTTCTCTTTGGGATTGATCCCTGACCGTCATCAAGAGCTCGTTGTTTTGCTCTTGACGTTAATTAAAATACCTACCATGCCTAAATAACCCTAGCTTGCTTGAATTAATGTGATCTTTTATAACGTTCATGTTATTAGTCTGGCTCCATTAGACTTAAAACTTATAAATTATTTAACTTGGACAAACTTCTGTAACAATATTTCAGAAAAAGTAACGATTATTCATACTTGCTACTACTAGTTAAGTAAATACTTAACTAGTAGTAGCAAGAATAACCTGATATGTAGATTTTTTTCTATTTTTAAAATTATTTTCGCTAATTTTTTATATATTTTCCACTAAACCTAAAACGGCATTTTTTCTAAGACATTCTTCCTTGGCGACATGAAAAGCACGCCAAAAGCGCTGCCACAAAAATGTCTTTATATGAGATATACCCTATTATGACTTACAAGTGAAAAAGCAATTAGAATATTTGCTTATTGTGATCAATATACTTATAATATACCAAGCGTCTTCATATTTGTAGCTATAATGGCATTACAATGAAGGCAAAAACCATCAACACCGAAACAACATTCTTTGAGCTTTTAGTGCCGAGAACGTCCAAGTCAAAACAAAAGTAGCGTCGAAAGAAAGTTCGGAGATGGTGGTCCTCCCTGGACTTGTGCCTCGATCGCGGTCCCCTGGGGCCCCGGCATCCGGTGGTTAATTGGCACGGTCCTGATGACGCAGCGCTGGCGACGCCCCATGGGACGCGACCCCTCCGAATCCACACCACACCTCTCCCCCACAGCTTGTTTCTGATGATGAAACATTCTGAAACTGAATAGATAAGAAAAGTTCTGCCAGAGTTGGACGCTTTAGGGTTGTATGGGGATCATAGACTATTTTTCTGGCTCGTCAAGCTTTATTAAAGCAGTGGTTCTTAACCTGGGGTCTATGCACCCCTGGGGGTGAGAGAAAGTATTTCCAGGGTGCGAGAGAAGTTTCGATGGACGACAGCGATTTAATAAAAGACGATCTTATTTTTAATATACGAGTGTCAATGCACGTTTTCCAATGGAATTTGAAAAACTGGACTTGGAACAATTCTGGCGTACACGGTTAATCTTATCCACAGCGGGCAAAAGCAACATTGCAGACACTTTTCCCATTTGCCACCACCTACCTGTGTGAAATGGGATTTTCATCCCTTTTGCACATAAAAACAAAAGCCAGAAATCGTTTCAATGCAAGTGATGACTTACGAGTGGCTCTTTCAAAAAGAAGCCTCGCTTCAAAAGTATTATTATGAGTAAACAACGTAGCCATTAAAAGTTGAGATATTTTGTGCGTATATGTAAATGTATGTGTTTGTTTTTCAATAAATAAATTATCTTGCAATAGACGTTAGGAGAAAAATTTCCTCTGTTTTTCAGTCTTCTCTTGACTGGGTATAACTTTTCGCCATTTTCAGGAGACACAGATACACATGGAGACGAACACTTGTTAGAACGATTTAGACATTTATTATTGAACTAACGACTATACAAAACTACAAAGAACAAGGATAAAACCTTTAAGGTACCTTTTAAGTACTCTCCAACATTCTAAATTAACGTCTTTACATTCCAGGTCATGATTAAAATTTCCGCGTACGTGATTAAAAAGACATTCACTAAAATCACAGCTTGGTGATAATATTAAATATTAAAAAATATTAATAAATATTAAAATCAAGACACAACAACTCAGATAGGAATTTATACGCAAGCAATAAATATTAACGAACGATACAGCACTGTTCAATAGCGCTTAATGATTCAGCGTTTAATTTTAGTGTGATTAACAAATTCTTTAAGCCTGTGTCATTTTTTGGAGTCGCGGTAGCCCGGTTGGAAGAATAACGGATTAGTAACGGAGTGTTGCGAGTTCAAATCCAACCAAAGGCCGTCGTGTACAAAGGGGGCTGGTGCACGTTAAATCTGTCGTTGCCTCAAATGTCCTCACGTATTCGTGGTGTGGAATTTTGGAGAGGGCTGCCAGCTCAGGTATTGCCTCGTCATCTGACAGTGGTTCAAAATTACTTGGTGTTATCCTTGGTTCTTTCCTTTGGGGATTGATCCCGGACCGTCACCAATAGCCCGTTGACGTTAATTAAATAGTGAGTTAATTAAAATCCAGTGTGACGTTAATTAAAATACCTACTTACCTTGTGTCATTTCTTTTATCTGGTAATTTTCATTTCTAAATTCCTTAAAGGGTGTCTATACTTTGAATGCTTCTATTAAATCACATTCATATGGAAACAGAGCCATAAATAGAGAGATATGTTCATACCTCGTAGATAAACGTTAAACGAGTTGAATGCAGGTCATCTTATCAGACATCTTATCGATGTCTGGACGTCACAATTCGCTGGACGAATGGTAGGTAGGTAATTTAATTAACTGGGGCAACACAACGGACTATTGGCGACTGTCCGGGATCCATCCCGAAGGGAAAGACCCAAGGACAACTCCTCGGTATTTTGAACCACGGTCAGATGATGAAAACAACACTTGATCTGGCACCCCACTCTCCAAACTTCCACACCACACCAACGTGAGGACATTTTAGGCAAAGACACATTTAAGTGCACCAGCTCCAGTGTACACGACGGTCTTTATCTGGATCGAGTTTCGAACTCGCAACCCTCCGGTTGCTAATCCGTTGCTCTTTCGACTGAGCTACTTTGGCAATCCTGAAAAATGGGGAGAGCTATAAACGCATACAGACGTCGAGTGCTGTACTCATGGGTGTACTGTGAGGTCAGATGCCATTTTGTTTTATACATTTGGTTTCATTATTTGGCTTTCGAACGCATACTTTCTGTCTATCAAGAGCACTGCTTCCGCACACAAAATGCAAGCCTCTTTATTGCCATAGAAACAGAAGCCATCCAATGTTCCACAAGGGATGATTGAAAAAACATTCGCTACGCTGGCGCATTTAACAACTCACTGAAAATATATTTATGGTCTGCTGTCAAAAGTATCTGTATCATTAAACTATCATCTTTTTTACCGTCTACATTCCATTCGACCGAAAATATAATGAAGGCGTCCAAAAGATCGATCCTCGTTCCAGAATGAACCGACACCACAAAGACGAAACGATTCTCGTTGTAGACAGGCTGTACTCTACTTAGTGTACCTCTTAGAATGTATCGTACTTGAGATATATTGTGTTAATAGAGAAATGTTTATTATTTTTAATCGAATTTCGTCTTTTCAACGCATTTCGACTGTGATCACATCGACGCAATAAAGATTATCCTCGCGGAAAGAAAGAGAAAAATTGAAAGATTAACTTGTCCTCAATCTGACATTTCTCCCAATTCCTACTTAATAAAGTACACTCACATACACTTCTGATCCCTGAGAGAAAAAAAACACGAATCAGAGAAAGTTGGAGTTCTTGTGGGAGAAAGCTTTTAAAAAGCGGGAGCCACATTCATCACGCTCCGGTTGCGACGTCACGGTACGGCTGTCACGTGACGGACTGACGTCACGCTCGGAGACTTCGCGACGTCATCTCTTCTTTCCCGAGAACCGCAAGATTCTGTCGACGGTCACAGTTCGGAGAGAAAATCCCCCTCGAAACAAAAAGGCAGCGAAAAAAACAACTCCGTTTTTTTCTTGCGTGTTCTTCCACTTGTTTGTGTTGAATTTATATACCTCCATCAAACATTTTTTCCCCTTTCTTCAAAATGAGTCGAAAGTAAAGTTGCATTAGGAAAAAAAGGAGAAAGTTCCAATTCGTAAAGTGCAAAGCTTCGCATCAAAATAAAAACTCTTTTTCAATCGCAAAGTTTCTATAGTTGTTTGGGTTGAATTTTTTTTGTCCCAACTAATGGAAGGGGAGGTTTCCGAAGAAAGAAAAAACGGTTTCGCCAGCGTTCAGAAGAAAAGTAGAAATTATTCTATCGCTATAAAATGTTTGAGCTGAAAATGCGAGTGCCTGTCTCAATCTGGAAAGGGATTTTATTGAAATTGACTTCTCATTAAACACATGAACTCAGTTCTGAGATGTGGATTTTTAAAACAATCGCTACTTTGGAAGGTTTTTAAGCTGTTTCTTTTTTTTTCGATGTAGTGTGAACACTTTGAGAACAAACCATTTGAAGGGGATATATACCTTATATGTCAATACAAAAGGGGTTAAGACTGACTTTTGATGGGTCCAAATTACTCAAGTGCATCATTATAAATTAAAAGATAATATATGCTTAAAATCAAAACTAAATAAATCTACGAATCTAAATTACAATTAGTACTTGTTTCATGGCATGCATATTTTTCTTCCTGAATATGTGAGAATGAAATATTGAACTTAAGATTTTAAGAAGCTTAAGACCATTTTGTCTTAACTTCTTTTGCTCTGACACGGAAGATATTACCACGTGTCGAACTGTACAAACGATAAAGTACAACGATCGATTGTGCAATGATAACTAATTAAAAGATAAAAAAAGTTCTAAAACGCCATCATTAGACTTTGTTCTAGACGATATTTCCCATAACTATTTTTACTTATTTAAACTTAAATGTTTGGGAATAGCGGTAGAAACTTTCCAGAAACATCTAACATCAAGTCATCAAAGGATATTTCTTAATCTCTAGCAGAATAACCTAGCGTTATTCGGGTTGAATTGGTTAATTAACTTCCGTTTTCATTAATGAAATTGTAGTTTCTATTCATCCCATATAACAACTACCACACTCTAATAAAGGTACACAATTGCTAAATACGCAATTTCACAAATGTAAATAATGTCATATTTAACATTTTACATTTTTGTAGAATTAAAATTTTTAGTAAGAAAGAAGTCTCTTAGAGTACCAATGTTACCCCGAATGCATAAAATAGTTCATAGTAGGCATATAAATGCCTTGTATGTCATTTAAAAACAAAAGCGTTTCCGAAAATTATCATACAATGATTAAAAATGCTTTTAAAACTAATTAAACAATTATTTACCTTCATTACAGCTATTGAACGAAAAACATCGAAAATGAGCTCGTTATACCCTCTAAGTGGTTTTGACGAGGTATCACGTCCATCAAGATCTAACTCATTTTGCTAATGATGAGATATCACGTCAAGCCAACCACACCTTTCCCACTTGTGGATATTTAGCAAGACAACTTTATCTACTTCATGGTCATCTTTATTAATTAATTATTTATTATAACAGCTGAAGGTGTATAATAATACTTAAATTAAATACCAAACCTCAAAATTTATTCCAGACTCCATTTACGGTGAGGTATAACCTTAACAAGAATTCCAATTTAGTTAAATTAAATTAATTAAAATTATTTTTTATCAAATGTTCATTTTTAGGTAAATTGTGACTCTGAGAGCGTAGTGCCATGGCTTCCTCGAGAGTCGAAACTCACAGTTTGGAAGATTCCGCTCCGTGGCTCCCTTTTTGGCCCTTCCGCTTTGGCGGAGTCTGAGTGAATGAGTGTTTCAACGCCCGAATGCGGGGGAGAAACCTTTCCCCTAATGAGCCGCTTTCCTCTCGTCCCGGGCTGAGCTCATTAATTGCCCCACGAACAGATTCCGGGACACGGAAAGAACCCAAAACCAAATCTGCAATTTAACTCGCTATGCTTTAATATTCGGGTTATTCCAGCACATAGTTTGTGCAAGGAAATATGACAACTTTAACTTCTATACCTACCCACCCTTGCTTTTATGAATGGTCGAGTCTCTTACTCATTTCGATTCACGACCTACTCCTGACAAACCGAGTGCCATTTTCAACAGAATTCCATTCCGTTTCTAATTTTGGGATGGGATGAATGAATCGTGTCACTCTTTACTGTACTGAAATTTTAGTTTGGGTTGGTTTGGCACTCTACGATCGTCATTTGCTACACTAGGGTTAAGAGGAGCGCTACCTGTGGCTGTGGAAAAGGATTCCAAACAACTACGGACATCCATGCCTAGACCGGAATTCGAACCCAGGGTCACAGTGCTAACCTCGCATCTGTCTACACGGATACTGAAATTTGAAGGAACGGGCTTAGAGGATAAACATGATAGCTAGTTTAACTTGAACTTAAATAAAACTCACTGGTATCAAAATATAAAAACTCGGTAATTCATTACAGAATAACCTATCGACATACATAGCAACGTTTCTTCAATATATAACTTTCCTAAAAAGGAAATAAGACAATTGTGTCAATCTAAACAGAATCCATTGTGCCAATCAAATCCTTCTCCAGAACATATAAAACATGTTCTGGGGAGGGATCACCACTCTAGGATTAGGATGGGCTAGAATTCATGCAACAAGTTATTTTGCCCATCCTTTCTCAGTTAGCTTTCATCAGTTGATTTTTAAGGGTAACCCAATTGTGTTTATTCATTTCATCTTTTCTTCAGGACCCTTTTATCTCCTTTAAACTACATCACATTTAAATCAAGAGTTACAGCAAGGCATTTTTACTCAATATCTCACCTTTTACGTTGATTTGATTTTTATTATGTTTTCATATTGATAACATATTTTGCAATGTACATTTTAATGTTCGTCTATTGTTTATTTAACTCTCCAAGCTGTTTCGATGAGACATCTCGTCCATCAGTATCTGATAAATTTTGATAATAACGAGACATTTCGTCATCAAGATAGTGACGATGTTTTTGTGATGACGAGATCAAGATTTGCTCAGTTCCTTCTAATGAGGAGATGTCTTATCAACCAAGATCTGGTCAGTTTTCTTGTAATGGCGAGATACCTCCTTGAGACAGCCACAAGGAGGATGAAATACTTTTTACTAAATTTTATTTCGTCTTGCATTTGGCACAGCTTATCTTTGGATCTTGCATCGTAAAACCCAAAGCAACCTTAGCAATTCAAAGACAGTCATCATGACATGTACACGGGTTCAGCGACCCATCAAATTGTTACAATGCTAAATGAGCATTTGTTTGCAGTTATTTTTGACTATTTTCAGACCTACCTTCATTTTTTATACAAAATTGAAGTTCTGTCAAGCATTGTAACAAAATTACTTGACAGAACTTCGACTCATAAGGATAAGGCTAACTTCGGTATATATGTTTGTAAAAACGGGAACATTTCGGAGTTGACCTCCCTTTTCTGAATGCGTCCAGGATGGATGGTCGCTTTTGGGGGTTTTATGGCACAAGGGCCATATTTGACCATGCTGCGCCAGGCACAAGACAAACAATACCATGTAATAGACTCACACATAGTGAAAGTTTTACTGACATGGAAGAGAGAAATACACCCTGGGACGAATGCACCTGACAGGAATCGAACCTGCGTCGCCTACAACTCAAAGGTTGCTAGCGCAGTGGTCATACCCACTGAGCCACGATGGCTCCGAATGTATCCCAGAGGGAAACAATGATTGCTTTAGTGTTGTCCTTTTGTTTAAATGTTAAGTGAAGTGCGAAATCTTCCCATGTAAATGCAGAAATTATAGATTCGTCTAAGGAATGGAATACACCGAAAAGCTTCCCGCGAACCTTATTTGGTTCCCGGCTCATAATTCGCCAACCACCGGGTGCGGCCACCGTCATTTGGCCACCGATTTCTTTCGCCCGGGCCAGTGCGGTCCATTGGAAACGAATCGGATCGAGATCCCCCTTCATCCCATTGATTTCTTTTCACTTAGGCGAATGCAAAGCAAACGATTTTCTAAAACCGTGTTGCCAGTGCCTACCCCCGGATTATTGGATTTCCGCCGTGTCTACGGCCGACGGCCAACAAGGGCCCGCTTAACGATTTCTTCCCCCCGTCTCGGCTACAGAGGGAGGGAAGAGATATTTACATTTCGCCCCCCCCCGGTGGCGGCAGCAGTTGCAGGAATGAAGAAAAATTATGACATGGAAGTGCTTTTTGGGTGGAGGGATGAAAAAGGGATATTCCGCTAAGAGAGCAGTCCTGTCTGTATCTGTTCGCGTCGCTCACAAATGCGAATAAGATCTTCGAAAGGGATGCTTCCATACGTTCTCTTTAACGGCGCCGACGGCCCGAAGCTCGAAAACAATCCTCGGGCCCGCCCGAGTGGAACTGCGCGAAGGTCCACGAAAAAAGCATTTGAAAAGTTGATCTTCGTGCTCTTGTCTCTTATGGATTATTTGTTTCCATACATCAACGTTTGTTTACGCCCCAAATATATCTCCTCTTGATTCTCTCTTTTCGATTTCTTCCTCGCATTCTCTTTCACTCTTCCCTTCTCAGTTTTTGCTCATCTCTAGCGAGAGCATTGCAAGTCTAAAACTCTATGACATTCAATGCCTCATCTCATTTTTGTATCATGCCCAGAAAAGAGAGAGTGACGTCATTTTAACCCTCCTGGTATTTGACACGACGAGGTATCTCGTCTTTAGCGAAACTGAACAGATCTTTATGGACACGATATCTCGTCACTAGAAGAAAAAACTGATCAGATTTTGATCTCGTCATCTTAAACCAATCACCAATGTCTTGATGGCGAATAATCTTGTCATTTGCAAAATTGATGATGAACGAGATATCTCGTCGAAACTACCTGGAGGGTTAACGTGCTTGAAGACCGGGCACACTCGTCTCTACCCACAGAAATGTATTCTTGAATGAGATTCCTTTCTGTCCGTGACGTTCCCCTTTCGGACTTTCACGTTTTAACTGTATTTAACCCTCCAAGTGATTCGACGAGATACCGCCTACATGATCTGGTCAATTTTGCTAAAGACCAGACATCTCGTCAAGACAAATCAACCCCGTTACTCCAAGGGGAATGAAGATCCAAGTAGGAAAAACAAATTACCCCTTGTCCAGAACTAGTGACAATTTGCAATGAGTTTTTGCACCAGAGGCTTGACACGACAGGGCAGTTTTCGACTCGAAGATAAATTATCAGGAGAGTTAATTGTCCTGATTTTAAATTTCATCAACTTGGGTAATTTAACTTGTTAATCCTATGTTGTCCATGCAACACTGGGCTGGGGTGAACTCCTATCTAAGTCTCATTGGATTTTTGTTGCACACCATTTCACTTTCACTTTCATGGTGTAAAAAGGTACATGGTATAAGTGATGGCTTTGATTGATGTTATACTCATTAATAGTTTGTACATGAATCTTTTGAGTTTGCTTGCTTGCTAGTTAACACCCACCCTTTACTGTTGGTCCATTTGGTGACGCCGATCAGTAGAGACGGGAACCTTTTGAGTTGTTTCATTTACCAATGCTCTTATGGTTTAATTCAGGTTTTCATGATTTTATAATACTGTTTTGTCTTATCTTTTCATTGCCTTTGATATTTATTTTGTGTTAGGCGTAGTTTGTCCGGGTTCTGGAACTTACGCTATAGACCTAAACAAAATCTTATCTCATTCCATGCTTCCTTTTCTCGCTTTATCTTGACCAACGTGTAACACAGTGGTTTAATCTGTCTCATTCTCTCAATCACTGTAGTTACAAATAATGTAAATCCAAGTATTTGTCAAAGATCCTACACTCAACAACTAGACCTGAATTTCTACGGAACACCGTAAAATCTGTTTACCCTTTCTCTCGATATCTTACTTGAATTCTCTATCAATATCTCGATTCTATTTTGAATTCGTCCTATTCTCTCTCTCTTGGAGTTTATGCATCACTCCTCTCTCTCTTGGAGTTTATGCATCACTCCTCTCTCTCAATTATTCTCATTTCTTTTTAGGTACTTATCTATCTCATTCTCTCTCTTCGAGTCTATACATCAATCCTCTCTCTCAATTATTCTCATTTCTCTTTAGGTACTTATCTATCTCATTGTCTCTCTCTCTCTCAATCTCATTGTCAAATAAATGCCATTTCTCATTGTCTTACCTTTATCTTGCATTATTTTTCTCCGGTCTTCTTTTCACTTATTCTCTCCTGTTTTTTCCACTCTATATGTCTCTCTGAGTAATCTCCATCTATCCTTACATCTCTTCCAACACCTTTCCCAATAATAATTCATTTTCTCTCATCTTCCATTCTCATCTTCCATTCTCTTCCTCCATCTTTTCCTCAATAATTTTCTCTTTTTGAGTCCATCCGATTGTCTCAGTCTCAGTTTTATTTCTAAATCATGCCTCATTCTCTCTCACCGTCTTACCTATCTTTCATTCTCCTTTTAAGTGTCTTTATTCCTATACCTCTATATAGCGTCCATTCTCCTCTCAATTTCATTTCAATTTCCTTCTCGCCTCATCTCTGAATCTCTCTCTTAATTCTCTATCCATATTATCTCATCTCCTGTAATTCTCTTTAAATCTCTCTCTTCACCGAGTCGTGGGTGAGCCGCCGTAAAAGGGGCAAGAGAGCCAACAGAGACAGAGGGGAGAGAGAGGACTGTTTGTCTTTCTTCCCCTTCATTTCCTGCGGGACTGCGTGTGTGCGAGGAAATAAAGGAAACCCATCTATTCCGTTCTAATGTCCCCTGCCGCACGAGAAATGAGATTGCTCGGTCCATAGGAAGCGAATTTGCCGTTTGTTTCCTTTCTTTTAAAAAGTAGGCCTCTTTAGGCATTCTGGGATCATTCCCAGAGCTTCTTGTTTACACTTCTCAATTCAACGGAGTGTTGAGAAACAGGAATCAGTGGCGAAGCGAGACCTTTCGGGATAAGGAACAAATGATGCCGTTTTTGGTCCGAAACAAAATTTATGTATTTAAAAATATGAAAAGCAAATCTTTTAATATAATGCAAATAAGTTATTCTAGTTTGAACCCCATTAACTTTCCTTAACCCTCCAAGTGGTTTTGACGAGGTATCTCGTCTCTCAAGATCTGACCAATTTTGCTAATGACGAGATAGCTCGCCATCAAGATATTCCCTTTTTATAATAACGAGGTCAAAATCTGGTCAGTTTTTTCTAATGAGGAGATATCTCGTCCATCAAGATTTGGTCAGTTTTGCTGATGACATGATACCTCGTTAAGACAATCACCAGGAGGGTTAATCAATTACTATTCACAACTTTAATAATAGATTATAATTAATTATTGATGGACACTGATAATTGTAAATATAATTTCTAATTTAGTTCAATTACATTTCCTAAGACGAATTCAACTTCACACACAACTTTAAAAACTACTGTAGGATCTCTGTAATAGGTCGCTGGAATAGGAAGTGTAGATCACGTGGGCTTGGGAATCGACTCTGGTCGATTGACCATTGAAGTACAAACAAGTGTTTTTCATCTCTCATCAATTACTTTAAAAACTACTGGACAAGTGTCAATTTTGACAAGTGTGTTAATGTTGATTCATCAATGATTCAACTGCTGGTGGATTTGACTTGCTTAAAGCTGTAACAAGGGTGAGATTTCACCTTGAAAGAGGAGAGAAATCTAAATAGAATACGAGATCGAAATGTACACGTTGAATTGGAGAATTTACTCTCCTAAACTCCACAAGCTTTTCACGCGTTGAATTAAAAATACTTTAAAACAAATTAATTGCAGCTCGACCAAAATATAAAATTATGAAATTAAAGGCAGGTTAATTTTTCTTAGTTAAAGACATTTAAATACAAATGCTATGTTCTGATTTATTGACTTCTCGGTTCCCCAATCCCTCTTTCCTTTCACACTTTTTACTTGACTCTGTCTTGCGTTTGGCGCAGCTTGGCCAAATATAGACCTTCCGCCATAAAAAACAACCAACCATCTGATAGACCATCAATTTTCATATGAAATAGACGGAGCATTTGGGCGGAGTCGCTGTAATAGGATCTCTGTAATAGGTCGCTGTAATAGGAAGTGTAGATCACGTGGGCTTGGGAATCGACTCTGGTCGATTGACCATTGAAGTACAAACAAGTGTTTTTCATCTCTCATCAATTATTCTTGCATACGGGTTCGTACTTTCACCCAACAACACTTGACCTTTGCCCGGAGTCCTTCAAACAGAGCGATCGGTAGAAATAGCATGGAACTACTCGCATGACCGATGTAATTGATGACTTTAACTTCTTCATCTCCAGACCAATGATTAAACAAGGGTAAAGATAAACCGAAGAAATGAAACGAAAGCAATAACTTTTCTTTTAACATCCAAAATTCAAAAGCTCCAAGTTGTGTTTTGAAGCTTGTGGCCCATTTTTATATCCTTGACGACATTTTTATAACCATCCGACCATGAAGATCCGGACTTATATATATCTTTCTGCTTGTTAAGATGTGATGACAGTTCCTGACTCCATCGGACTGAGCGCCACCTTAACACTCATGGGAGCTGACGACAAACGAAGAACATAAGTTGTGTTTTGAAGCTCGTGGCCCAAGCTTATGGCTCAGACGTTATACAAAAGTGTCGATTAAGCTTTAGAAAAGAAAGCCATACCTTCAAAACATTAGGCCATTGCACTGGTTGTACGTTTAATAGCAGTTTTGTATTGAACGAATTCGGCTTTTAATAAGACCTAGCAGGACAAAATAACACAAACTATGAGATACCTTTCCTGTGAAGCTAGATGCAAATGGCGCTAGTATTTTTGTGATAGAACGTGTTCCCTCCAAGTATTCCGGAAGTGACGTCACTCGACTCCATTTTAAGGTAACTCCGTTACTAGTGAGAGAGAGCATTGGATAACTTGAAGTAAGATCCTCGTCTTTTGGTGGCTCGTTTACAACGAAAATGCTTCTCCTATAAATAAACCGAATTTACCATCCAAGCAATAATCGCGCCCATTTATGTTCGCAAGACGTTTGCTTATCTATAGATCATTCTGTATCATCAAGTAAAGTTGCTCTAGAGTATAGTCAGTTTCAGAGTTTTAATGACCAAATGTGGCAGCGGGAGCAGAGATTGACAGCTCCATTGCATCTATCCCTTAAGAACCAGGACAAAAATATCTGAAAATCCCAATCGGCAGATAAGACGTTGAATCCATCAAATCCATTACAGAAGATATGCCACCCGTTTGATGATATGCTGCTCTCTTGAGGAAAAACAAGGCAGAGATTGGGATGCAGAACGGGAAGAGGATGGAATTATTACCCCCATCTGGTGCGCCCGGCAATGTCGGTAGAGCTTTTATTTTTATCTCATTCTTTTTCATCCGGGAGTCGCTGGAAAGGTAAAGAGGCTGCAGCAGATGAAACTTTTTCACGGAATTGTGATCCGAATGGAGATAGGGAGGAAAATATTCTCCTCCGTTCTACTCTCACAGGGAATTTCGCCACCAAGAGTGACTAAAAGGAAACTTTCTCTGTACCCATACTCTGCATGGCGGTATTCCTCGCTCTGAGAAAATAAAATTCAGTGGCGTAGCGACGTCCATAGAAGTCCGGAATCCCATGATTCAAAGTGGTTCAAAATAGCGAGGTGTTGTCCCTTCGTGATTGATCCCGGACAGTCGCCAATAGCCGGTTGTGTTGCTCCAGTGCTGATTCAATTACTTACCCATGATTGAAAAACTAAAATTCACTTCAATACTGACATGAAACCCTGAAGACAAAAGCGTCGATTTTTTTCAAAACATCAATCGGATTGAAAAGCCTTTTTTCATTTTTAACGTCTTTGATTTTCATCGCGAGAAGTCAATTAGGGAAGGTGGATGCCCGACCCTTTCAAAGTCTAAGGTGGCGGTCCTCCTGCTTGGTCTATCATTTTCATATTTCTGCCTTTATAAAATACTGCCTCAGGCTTCTCGAGAGCATTGAATCATTCATACAGAAAGGCCCAATTTTGGGCCCAAAAATGGGTTCAAAAGTAGGCCATTTGAGCTTCTTTTAAACATAAACAAAAATTAATTTGCATTGCGTAGCTAGTTGAATTAACGCCATTCAACAGGCTTTTGGTGAGGGATCAGTCCCGCAGGGAAAGATCCGAGGATAACACCTCGCAATTTTGATCCACGGTCAGATGACGAGGTTAACACCTGAGCTGACACCCCAATTACCAAATCACGCTAAGGTGAGAATATTTGAACTGAGGACAGATTTAACGCGCATCAGCCCCTGAATACACGACCGTCTTTGGCTGGATCGAGTTTCGAACTCGCAACCCTCCGGTTGCTAATCCGTTGCTCTTCCAAATGGGCTACCGGGGCCCGAACGAAACATAGAGAACTCTTTATTATTGTAGAATCTTTATTGTTGTATTGTTTAACATGCACCAGCCTCCACGGTCTTTGGTTGGATCGAATTTCAAATTCTTACCCTCCGATTGCTAATCTGCTACTCTCCCAACCGCGCTACCGCATAACTGATTTGTATTGTAGTTGCGAAGAAACGAGTGGAACTTTCTTACAAGGATGTTTTAAGGCCCAGAAATAAAAATTGTTATTTACTATTTTATTGTTATTTCCTGTTCTGTATCTATCATTTTTAATCCATTTTTTATTGTTGGTTTGACAACCTGTTTTGAAATTATCATTTGTTTTTATTTGGTGACTAATTAATTGAGATCGTTTCTTACTAGGAGGTATGACATGTCAAAGTAGCTATATAACTGAAGTAAAGGTCTCTGGAAAGTAATTGGTAAAGTTAATTGCTCTTGAAATTAACCATCGATATCGGATCACTAAATAAAAATATGTGAGGACCAAACTCATAACCATTCGCTTCAGTTTAACACTCTTCAAAGTCATTCGACCTTTGCAGCAATGCTCCTGTAGCAACAGAGGGCTCTGTAGCCCAACGGATTAGCAACTGCAGGGTTATGAGTTGGAAACTGGGTCCAAGACCGTTGTCTACACGGCGGCTGCTGAAAGTTCAAGCTGTCGTGGCTTCAAATGTAATCACGTTGGCGTTTTGTGGAGGCTTGGAGAGTGGCGCCCGCTCAGGTGTTGACCACATCATCTGGTTGTGGTTAAAAATCACGAGGAATTGTCCTCGTACCTTTCCCTTGGGGGTGGATCCCGGACTGGTGCAATAGCACGTTGCATTGCTCCAGTGCGACGTTAATTAATTACTACCTACCCTTTGCAACAGTATGAGTCGAACTGTCCCCAGACTCTACCATGCTACAATGAGCATTGTAGAAATTTCGCCTGCATTGTTCAACAGAGATGTGAAGATTCCTCTTTTAAATTCCACAACCATTAAATATGTAAGTGAAACAAGCGCGAATAAAGTAAGTTGAGTTGCCCCAGCGGCGGATGTTTTTCTTTGCAGGGAAGAGTTGTGTGCACTTATCTAAAACTAAGACAGTAAACGCGCTCTCTTTCTGCATTATATATACATTTCTGTTTTCTCCCCTTGGCATTTGGGGAAGGTGTGGTTCGAAAAAGAAGGAAAATCGTCTCGCTGAACAACTTTTTCCGCACAAATATTTGGAGGCAGAAAATATTCGTTCCTTTTATTTATCTTTTGGTACAATTTTTCCTCGTCCGTCATTTCACTTCGTTTCCTCTTCTGCGGGGTTTGTTTGCCCCGAGCACACGACAGACTTTTAATGGACACCCGCTTGTGGGGGAGAGGAGGGGGATTTCGAGTTGGAAGGACATCGAGCGAAAACTAAGATACTCTAGAACCAGCGATAGGGATCGTGTTACCTGTGCTTTTGCCACTAGCAAATGCAACCTCACACTATAACCCTATTTAAGAGACTCGTGCTTAGAAACCGCTTTTAGGTACTACGTGAATGAACTTAGTGCACGACAAATTTTAGGGGGGCCGCGGTAGCTCGGTTGGAAGAGTATTCCTTGTCGAAACATTCCATGTTTCATTTGTACTTGGTATTTCGTGTCGAAAATTAAATTCCAATATTTTTATTATGAACCAAGTCTCAAATTGAAACTTTCAGAGAGCAATGATCAATAGCGTATATTTACCGTAGTTTTTAAAAAAATTAAATATCCGGTTTTTTTAATTCAAGATCAAATTGAATATCCTTAAAATAAAAAAAATCATTTATAGTGTCATGTAATGTATCGAAACGTTTATACTTTTATCTATAAAATAAGTCCAATATGAGTCTAATCGAACAATTCGTTCAGGTATGTGTACTGATTACATGTTTCTATTTGTTTCGGATATTTTTCATTATGAATCCTAGTGGGAATTGAATTTAAAATACATAAAAATTTTAAAAATTTTCTTAATAATTTAAAAAATAAGTCAAAGGATACAGAGTACTACACCCTTTGACTTATTTTTGAAATATTAAGTTTTAAAATTCGTATGTATTTTAAATTCAATTTTTTTTCCTGTTTTTCACTTTAAATTTTAAACTCAGTAACTTTCATCTTTACGCTGCTTTTTACTGTTTTTAGGCAACATTTAATGTGGGGTTTGGCTATTTATATTTCATGCTTTCATATTATCTGCTTAAATTGAAATTTATTAAGTCTTGTGTTTGGCTCAGGATGTCCATCTACATTCTTTTCGGGTAGCCGGGTTGGTAGGGTAGCGGATTAGCAAACGGATGGATGCGAGTTCCGAACTAGGTCCAACCAAGGACCGTTGTGTACACGGGGATGGTGCATGTTCAATCTATCGTAGCCTCAAATGTCCTTACGTTGGCGTGATGCGGAAGTTTGAAGAGTGGGCTGCAACTTTAGGTTTTGACCTCGTCCTATGACCTGTGATTCAAAATGACGAGGTGGTTGCCTTCGGACTCTCTCTTCGAGATAGATCTCAGACAGTCGCCAATAATCTGTTGTGTTGCTCCAGTGCAAGGGTAATTTAACTACCTCCTTCTTTTCGGGATCCGACCAATGACGGCACCCCTAACTTGGCGATATCTGTAGACACCCTTTCGAAATTTCACACTGTTGCAGGAGGATCCAGAAAAGGCTAAGACATGCAACCCTAACCTTCCTATGCCTCCCATATCTCAGTCTAGAAGATAGGCGCAATGGATCCTTGCGTATTGTCAATCAAACTTTAGTTTCTAGACAGTGCCCATTGACCTGCTGCGCTGAGACCTTAACTTTTAATAAGTGGTTTCGAGGGGATATATCGTCCATAAAGATCTGACTAATTTCACTAATGATAAGATATTTACTTCGCCATCAAAATCTGACCAATATTGGTAATGACGAGGTACCTCGTCATCAAGATATTGCCGATGTTTGATCTGGTCAGTTTTCTTTTAATCACGAGGTATCTCGTCCATCAAGATCTGGTCTGATTTGCCAATGGCAAGATACCTCGTTCAGGCAACCACCAGGAGGGTTAAGATGAAATCCACGCTCGTTTGCTAAATATTTCGTTCGTTGTAGTGTTGCGAAAAACGTTCTTTTACTATGTATTCAATCTATCGAATTTTTTTTAGTGTTGTACTTTTACCTTGAGTGATGTGAAAATACATTGCATCTTACGACGATTTTCGCGCATCTTATCTTTCGAGAATGGTTGGTTGATTTCGGGATTTTATGGCGCAAGGGCCATATTTGGCCATGCTGCGACAGAATGACGTTTGTTAAAAACCAGAAGATGCACTACCTTAAAAGTTACGGGTATAAATCACACACTGCCATTTCTAGAATCGTCTTACGAGATTTTCTTGGCTGACCTGATGTACATCTACGGGGGGGGAATCGAACACCCCTTTTTTATTCTCTCATCGCTTAAAGTAGAGCAAATCTTTGATGGACGGGAATAACTGTACAAGTCAGTTGTGATGTGCACAATTTTCTTGGTACGAACAGTATAAGTCACGGGGCCACATCCAAAATTTCTCTTAATTTCCCCTTTAAAGTTGTCAGACCTAAGGTGCAGAACTGATTTTATAAATTTTATTTATCCACAATATGGAATATTAAATGGTTTTTTTTGTTCCCCTAAAAAATGTCATTTTTTGACGTACACTGTTATTTCCACCCATCAAAGAAATTCCATCAACATTGCAAAGTCTATTGAGAAATTCTACCGACGTTGTAAATGTCACACTACTACTCAATGGGTTTGTTTGGTGATTAAACACGTGACAAGAGTCGACTGCCGGAGATCCAACTGAATTCCCCTTTGAGTGGGAATCAGATTGAATCCTCCTCCGAACGAGTCGTCTGCGTCAGGGGAATATTAATCTCGGGGAAAAGTCAAAAATCAGGAAACTTGCATTCGAGGAATGAAAAAATCCCTATTTAATGATTGTGGGGTTCATAAAGATCTCTTTTTTCCTGCCTTTTCCCCGGAGGGAAATATGATATGTAGGTCATTTTTTCTTCTATTGAGAGGTGGGAGGGTCTAAAATTGAGAAACGATCCTATTTGATTAATGATTGGCTGATCTCTGTCATTTGCCTTATAAATGATTGGACGACCCCCCTGCACAAGCCCCTCCTACGCCACCGGAAACGAGGGGACATTTTTTCTACTTTCGAAATGAATGGAGTAAAAAACTAACACTCGGGTGGGGAAGGGAAGGATGTCATCAAGGGGAGGGTGACTATATAACAACTCGTTTAATAAATTATTCTAAGCTCGAAAGATTCTCGAAATATAAAATTCAGTATATAACAACAGAGGTTAAATGAAAAATACAAATAAAGGATAAGGAGAACCCATAATAGTGTCGAGTTGGATCACAATATTTAAAAAAAATAGCCTTATATAAAACCATTAAAATATTCTACATAAAAAGTCGCGTGTTTAAGCTCTCGTAGCGTTGAATTGATAACTTGTGGTGCCGGGATCGGATCAATAGCAAAAACCAAATCTCATGCTTAGCTGTAGCGAAGCTCGTGTCAACAGCAGTATAGGCTGTTTCTTTTCCGCAAAGACAACGAAATCTAAGCTTTTCAACCTTCCAAGTGGTTTGGACGAGATATCTCGTCCATCAAGATCTGACCAACTTCGCTAATGTCGAGATGCATCGACATCAAGACACTACCGATTTTTTTATGTTGACTAATATTAAGATCTGGTCAGTTTTGTTTTAATGACGAGATATTGCGTCCATCATGATCTGGTTCAGTTTTGCCAATGACGAGATACTTCGTCGAGAAAACCACCAGGAGGGTTATGCTCTAGGTTTAAAAACGCCCAGAAGTACAATTAAGCATGGCTTTGACATGGCTTTAGCTTTGCGTATGGCTTATCCCAGTGGTTGTTAGAGCTTGAGGCAGTTACTTATCATGACGATAAGAAAAGAAGCTGAGCGGACAAAAATAGTGGAACCGAAAATTGATTGCTCCGCTCTCCGAGGGTCTCGAGATCTCCGAGTAGTGTAGCATTGCCTTTTAACCAGAACACATTGTAACTAAATCACATCCATTGGTTGAAATAATCCAAGGGAAGATCCTATAGATCAAGAAGGTCACACTTGGTTAGAATTCATTCAGGGATGACTGCAAGGCAAATACATTCGTGTGAAACCCCCAGAGGGTTAAATAAAGTAACCTCTCTTTATATCTCATTATATAACCTCTTTATAAGGTCTCATTGGTCTATATCGCTTATCAAGTTATATCGCTCTTATTTATCTACAGATGAATTTTAAATTTGCAAACAGCAAATGAATCTTAATCTGTTACTATAGAAACAGAAGAGTAGAGGTCACCTCTTTTAACCAGTTTCCTTGTGGGTTCAACTACCACAATGTGAAATATCATAGGATTATCTAAATAGCTAAACCTTTTCTCCATTATACTTGGAGAAAAAATTATATGATCTATATATAAAAATACCTTACAGCATTTACATCGATGTAAATAAAAAACGTGTAATAGACTTTAATTTCCGGGGTTTTCTCTAATAAGAAATATTTTAAGTCCTGACTGTATCGTGCTTTTTTCTGTCCCCCTAAGCTTTGCCCCCGAGGAGTTCCTATACTTTAAAAATGAGCACATGTGTTTCTCTTCTTAGATTGCCCTCAGGGTCACATTTTCAGGTATGTACGGGCCTCACAAACCCGGTTGATCTTTCCTCCCTTTCATTTTTACACTCACTTATCTTTTTGCTTTTTCTTCCTCCCTCATTGTGTTGTGTGTCTTGTGTTTGGAGCAGCTTGGCCAAATATGGCCCTTGCGCCATAAAACCCCAAACCAACCATCTTCTTAGATTATAGCGAACGTGTCTCGTGAAAAATAAAATAGATGCAAACAACTTCCATTTTAAAAAGTAAATTATCATTTTATAGTTAAAAGTCATTCAAGATCGGTAATGGGGTAATGGTGATTTATAAACGTCACACTGGAGCAGCATAACGGTCTATTCGTGACGGTCTGGGATCAATCCCCAAGGGACAACTCCCCTAATTTTGAACCACGGTCAGATGACGAGGTCAACACCTGTGAGTTGGCACTTCACTCACCAAACTTCTACACCACGCCTAAGTGAGGACATTTGATACCACGACAGATTGAACTTACAGCAGCATCCGCGTACACGACGGTCTTTGGTTGGGCCAAGTTTCGAACTCATAACCCTCTGTTTGCTAATCCGTTACTTTCCAACCAGGCTACCACGGCTCCATTCAAGTTCTGAAAACTGAGAAACGTTGCCGCCATCTTAAAAGTGTGTATCATATTTCCTTATTTGGTTTATTCGAGTGATGAAATCGTGGATTTATTCTTTTGGGATGGAATCGGAGCAAGCGACAAAATAAAATCTTATTTTGAGTTGTGTCGCTTTGATGGAGGAGGTTCGAAATGGATCCGCTCCTCCAAACAAACAAAGCGAATCGCGCTGCAAACGTATTTCACGAACTCTGCCTTCATCAGAGCAACGGGATTTTTCAGCAGCGCGAATCATTCGCCTCGAAAGGGTCTTTCTTCTCGGCCGATATATTCTGCTTCACGATGGAATTGAAAAAGCGTCCTTCCGGAATGCCCTGGAACTTTATGGCTTGGGGTGTTTCTCGCGGATGCTCCGGGGAGTGCCTCAAAAGTCATTCCACACATGAAATAATGCCAAGGCGCCGGAGTGCCAGGGGTCGAGGGAACGGTCCGAAAATGTACCCCACTGTCATCTTTTTTCATGTCGAAAGCCACATATTTTCTTTGCGAGAGAATAGAATTCGGAGATTTGGACAGTTAAGGGAACCCAGAGAGTAAAATTATCCAAAAAATCAATTGTGCAATTTTTTGTTTTGTTTTGAATTCAGTAGAGGTTCTTAAGCTTTAAATTATTTCTTATTTTTCTTTGTAGCTGTTCTGAAAATATTATTTTTGGCATGTTTTAAAGACGTGAACATGTTCATCCGGAACCTTTCATCTGGATATGTCTTTAATGGCTGATTCACAAGAATGTCTTTTTATGTATAATGATCGATTTCAGAAAACTGCCAGACAAACTGCAAATTTTATGAAGGAATCTTAATGTATGTTTTAAACAGCTTTTTATGGATATATTTAAATACGTTTGTAAAATTGAAAAACTTTGAATACATTGCTTTGCGAAAAATGTAGCAGTACATCCTGTTGTGAACTAGTGATTTGTCGACATTTGATGGTTTGGCGACTTTCTGAAGTTGTCAAGAGAAAGCGAGCCCGACGCATTATGATTATTGGAAAGAGAACTTCCTTGTCCCACTCACACACATTGTATGGTCCGCAGTGAATTTCTTTTTTGTATCCCGTTTATGGTATGGTCCATAGCGGACTTTCGTTTTAAATCTGTACCAGCTCATTGGAGCGTCTTTGTTATGTTTCTAAACAAATAGAAAAACCAATTTGATTTTGTTGATCATTATAGACACATCCCTTACTTTAATTAAATCAGCATAAAAAAGCGTTAACAACAAATTGGTTGGTTAAAACATCTGCAAGTTTCCAATAAATTTATCGTCGGCTTAGAGCAAAAACTCATAACTTACAAAGTACAAAATTTTTAGTACAGCCGTTTAAAATCTATTAATTTTAAGGTCAAGAAATAAAAATTATAAGCATTTTGATAGTATTTATATATTTTAAACAAATTAAAATATGAGCGTGCATTTCCCATAAACATGAAAATAAGGCATTTAGTATCTACAAAAACATTTCATTTAATGTGTTTCCGCTCTAAGTCGATGATATAATAAAAAGATATAGTGCCTCTAAAAACTAGATTCTGAAAACAAGATACAACAGGTATTACTTATTTAAACATGAAAAGCAATGCCACTAAATTGCGGCTTACCTTAAGAATATAAGAAAAATGTAGGGGGATTTTCTATCCAAAAGCAAATTAATCTACTTTTGAGAAATTGCAGAAAATACTATTTGAAGCGGGTAATAAAATTATGCTGCATGGACTTGAGAATTTTTCTAACATAAAGCTACATTTTTATATATTGTTATCCTAGCTTTCTCTCTAATACATATTTGAATTTCACTGTTTTAAGTGTTAGGATCTTGTTCTGTATGATTCATACTTGATTGGATTTATCTGCCGTGGTTAGATTTGTCTCAAGTCCATTTGCTCAAACAGGGAATTCACCTCATGAAAGGGAATATAATCTAACGTGAAGTTGCAATTTAAAAATAAAGTATGAAAGTGCACATACAGAGATGGCGGACAAAATAATATGAGCACCCATATGGAAACGGGCCGATATTCTTCCTTGCAGTGCAGTCACGCAATCTAACACAGAAGTCTTCCAGCCAGTAGCCGTACCCTTTTCGGACGACAAGAGATCCATCAAGGATTTTATTCATTGTCTATGGCTTGAGTCCCGGAACCTGCAAGTCGACAACAAACTCCATATCATTAAAACTCTCATTAACCAGGACCAGTTGCTCCACTGCGGAGGATTGATATCAAATTGACTCGCTTCGGCATTGGACATACGAGATTTACTCATCGTCATTTGTTACTTGGAGAAAGTGCTCCTTCGTACCATACTTGTTTTACTCCTTTTACCGTTCATCACATTTTAATAGTTTGCCTTGATTTTCATCATCATCGTAGATATTTATTTATTTCAGGAATTTTACATTTTATTCTATGATAAATTTCTTGCGCTCGTTTTTCTTAAACACTACTTTTCAATATTTTATATATATATTGATTTATTGATTTTATCTTGCGCTTGGCGCAGCTTGTCCTCCTCTGGACCTTGCGCCATAAAACCCAACAATCAATCCAATCAAATTCAACCAATAGCCGTGAAGGCGGAAGTATCAGTCTATCAGCGGCAGTCGTGCGAGTTATACGTGAACATTTCGGTAGTCATTATGTCCGATTTCTCAGACTTCCAAAGAGACATGATTATTGCAGCGGGCTTAGCCTCAGTGTGGGTGTTGCAAGTTCCACTGTGTCAACTGTCATGACAGCCTACACAAGACATGCTAAGACGTCATCTTCCAAACGTTCATTTTTTCCTACGTCAGGAAAAGTCCAGGGACCATATTTTCCTAAGGGCTGCCCAGTGCAAATTAGCCCTGGTAAAAAGGTCGTCAACTAAGATAAGATCGTCAGATAAAAAGTGCAAAATTAAAGATGACTAAAATTCATAAAGCTCCCACGCGAACAAAAAGGGCAGTCGGGAGAAGCATGCACACCAATGCGGTGAAGTGTCCTTTTAAAAAGTCGTGTCCAGTTAAAATTCGAAAATTTGCCGTAGCAATATATCGTGGCAAATTAGGTGGAACAAGGTCAGACAACAGCTTGCTCCAAGTTTTGTCCGTGGCCTTAAGCTTTTGATGGTAGGACTTATTTATCTTTTGCTCTATCAACCTGCAAGCATGAAGGTAAGGAGAGGACTGGGGTAGAAGACAACCATTTGTAGCTAGCTTGTCTGCGTGCTCATTGCCTGGAATTTCATAATGGCTTGGTATCCATTGGAAGGCAATGATCCAACCAGAGTTCAAGATGTCACTTTCCAAACACAAGACAAACAACTTCAAGTAAAAAGTGTCGTGAAAGCGAAAAAAAGAGCGATTGGGGACTGGGATAGTGCGATGGAAGCAGATAAAGATCTCTTGAGTATCCCTGGAGAGCGTCACCCGTGTTTAGTAAAGACAGTAAACCCCATTTGAAAAGAAAAAATAAGTAGAGTATCTCGGGTCCGTGAAGCCCGGACGCACCTAAGCGAGATGTGCCTGAGGGCCTCACTAATAAGGATAGACGAATGTAGAAGCGGAGTGTGAAACGAAAACACTAGCCAACGGCGTCACAGATAACTTTTGAGATGAACACCAATCTCCACGACAGCGTACTGACCAAAACTATCCAACGTGAGCTGTATGCTGTGAACATTTATGGCAAAGAGGCTATTCCAAAACCACTGGTGAGATCGCGCCATGTTTTGAAGCGACAACAATGGCGCCGAGAGCACAAAGACTGAACACTACTAGGCCAGTACGAACTGGTCTGAATCATCTGCATTTCCATTATTTCAAGCCACCGGACGTGTTTAAATCTGGAGAATGTCAGCAGAAGCTTTTCACGTTGGTTGACAACCTCCTCCTCACTGTTAAGCTTGGAAGAGGGGGGGGGGTTCTGCAATGGTGGGGGCGAGATATCCTGGGACCACTTTTAGTCCTGCATGGGTAGATCAAAGCAATGCAATATCTCAGCATTCTGGGTCAGGAAATCTCTCCAGACGGTATTCTCTGGTGAACGATCTGTGTTCCAAGACGACAACGCTCTCATTCAGACTGCTCTGTGTGTATGAGCATGGTCATATGAGCATGAGGATGATGCGGAACATCTTGTAAAGCTTCTTCAGTTCCCACATCTTAATATAATGGAATCTTTGATGTGCATTTTGGAGGACAAAGTACGAGTTAGATTGTCATCTGCAGTCACAGACAGCTCTGAACGACGAATGGATGAGTATTCCCTTGATCATTGTGCATGACCTGTATCCAATGGTAGATACAAGATGTAATTCAGGTCTAAGGTAAGCCGATCCCCTAATAATAAAAATTTTGTGTCGTTTTACAGGTGCTTATATTTTATCCACTAATTGTATATAGAAGGGCAAAACAAGGAATACCCCATTAACATTTTTGAATGTTCAAATTATATTATGTCGCCTTAGAAAAGAAACAAATCACGTTATAATCTTATCATCGTTCGTCAAATGAACTATCTTTTACTTATGCGCGTTGACATGTTTTGTTATTATTTCAAGTTATTGATCATCATATTTTAAAATGATCCAAGATCAACATTTTATTCTATTATTGTTATTTTCACCTTTACAACGTTTTACTATTATGTGTATCTTTTCGCTATTTTATTGCTATGTGCATCCTTACACCGTTTTATTGTTATTTTTATCTTTACACTGGTTTTATTATTTAGTTTTAAATCTAATGCACAATCTATACAATGTGATCAAGCGTGTGACGTACAGGCACATCTCTGGATGCCACGATGGGGTTGTCCTTTAGTCAGAGAACTTGTAAAATATATGTATTTGAATTCCTGAATTTTTATTTGATCGTGTGATTTGCTTAACCGAAGGTTGTAAATTTGGGGTTGTCAGCGACCAAATTTAAACGTTGCATTTATTGCTGATCTTTTTTCTAATCCTTGTTATTTAATTGGTCCATTGTTTTCATTAATTTATTTCGCATTTGGTGCAAATGTTTAATTTTGAACCTTGCGTTTTAAACCCAGTCGACTCTCTTAAAGTCGATGGGTACCGTGAAACTAAACCACCGTACCACTAAACCAGACAAATTCTAGGCGAATTGTCATTTAAAAGACTTTTAATTTGATGGGAGGTATTTTGAACTAACCTATTTAAAAGCATTTATGAAATCAGAAATTTTAAATTCCTGTCGGCGACAAAAGACGGTTTTTATTGAATTAACTGCACAAATACAAGAATTTAAATTAGAAAAAATAGAACTATAAAATAGACAACTATTTGCATCAGATCATTAATGATTAGTTTGACTCGTTCTCTATTATTTTTGTTCTTGAATTTGAAGTATTTTATCCTAATGTTTTTCCATAATTTGCAAAAAACTGTTGGTCCACTATTCCCAAGTGTTCACCAAAAGGGCAAAAGGGTCGTGAAATCTAGTTTGTTAGTTGCAAATGCTCAATGCGATGTTATAATTTTTTTTGTAAAAACCGGTGTAAATATTTCTTGCTTTACTTTTGGGTTAGGTTGTGAGAATATATCATCTTTTGACATCATAGTTTCGGGAATTTTGCCATTGTATGTTTTCATTCTTTTTCGAATCAGAAACGAGCCATGCAAAATTGTTGACGCGGAACATTGCAAAGGGCAGGGTGATTCACCCATTGAGAACCGTTGTCCCAGACGTAACTGTGAATTATAAAAGAATCGGAATCGTTCATTTGTCTTAGAAATGTCCTTATGAGAAGAGATGAAAAACTGCTTGCCATTGTTACCTAAAAGGATCTCTCTGCCGCCGTCAACAAATATAGTCCTGTTGTCGCTTGTTTATCCGGGCGTTGTCATGGTAACTCGGAATGTTCGCTTGGGCAGAGGAGAGGGATTATTAGATTTTGAATTCGACGGAAGTATTTTGTTATTAGATTCGAAAAGGCAGAGAAGAGGGTGGAGAGTTAGAGAAGATTGTTTTTCAACTAATTAGTAGGAGGAAGAAGCGATCGCCTTTTGCTGACACGTGCAGGAATCGAGTGGGAAAACGTCACCGGAATTGATTTCTTCTTTTCGCTTCGTTAGTCCACGGTGGGCACGAACTACGTTCGAAAACCTCGCTGAATCAGGTGAGATAGAACTTTTGGAGTGACGGAATTTTTATATGTTGTTGTTACTGTGGTTAATTGTTGTTAATGTCTAGCTAAACAGCTTGACCATGTCCACATGTTCAAGAAGTCTAGCATTAGATAACTCTTCCCAGACCAACACTGGTCAGAAGATGACTAGGGGAGGATTCTGATCAAGTGTCAGTGTTACACTTTAACCCTCCAAGTGGTTTCGACGAGATATCTCGTCCATCCCGATGTGACCAATTACGAAAGAGCGAGAAAGATGTCGGGTTAGTAGACCGAACGTGATTCGTAAGGCTCATCCCCGAGACTAAGATTGTCAATTGTCAGTTTATTTGTTGTTATAACGTTTATTCAATAAATATCAGTTGAGTTTTAAGTGTTCTTTTGCTTTTGCCAAAAAGAACCACACGAGGAACATTGCATTGTCGCATCAGGCAGGATTGGCATTTTAAAAGAAAGAGAACACTTAAAACCTAACAGATGTTCATCGAATAAACGTTTTAACAAATAAAATGACAATTTGCAATCTTTATTCTCACGGATGAGCCTTACGAAGCACGTTCGATCTATACCCGACGTCTTCCTCGCTCCTGTCCTAATCTGACCTTTCTTCCACTCGATCTATCTTCCCTCAGTCTAACCCTTCACAGCGTCACCACGTGGTCACTTCTCTCTCTAACCACGTGACACATGTTTTCCCCATCAAGTAACGAGATATCTCGTCATCAAAATATTGCCGATTTTTTATGAGGACAACGTCAAAATCTGGTCAGTTTTCTTCTAATGATACCATATTTCGTCCATCAAGAAGTGGTCAGTTTTGTTAATGATGAGATACCTCGTCAAGACAACCACCAATAATGTTAAGCAAGCTGTAAATACCTTATGGTTCAGAACCAAGGATAGGGATTGGTTGTGCCCGCTTATAAGTCTAGAAAAGGCAGTCTGACATTTTCTGTCACCCATTACAGAATTTTATGTAGAATGTGTTATGGCGGGTGTGATGGACTGCAAATGCGAAGTGGAATAAAAGAAGCGCTATAAAAAATCAACGTTTATTAAAAGGTTGAATATTGTGAACTTAAAATTAAACATCGAGCAATGTCTCATGGCAGGAAAATACTAGAAATTAAAATAATGTCTTACGGAAACTATCAACAGACTGCTACAAGGAATTCCATAATGACCTAGTGCCAAGTTGTGACATGCCACTTCGCATTGACAGTTCTAGTATTCTATATTCACTTAACTTATATAAATCATGAGCTTCGTATACCTAGGTAGATTTTAGAAAATTATTGTCCCATCTTCTGTGTATTGCATGTATTCATGAAGACCCTAAATGTAACATTTTTGTTTCAGGATGCTGAGTGGATTAGCTGCAGGTGGTTCCCGGTGGTTCTGCCACTAATTGGGTGAGTATCTTGCCGCTTTCATCTGTCCCTCGTTCGATGTATTTTCAAAACTTCTTTTACACACCAACAATTTTCAGTACAATTAAATTCCTTTTCCTCGCATTGCCTCCGAATAAGCCCATTAACAACCCCCTATGTCACGAATTAGTTACGAGGGCTGATAAAAAATATCAAATCATGTAAACGAATTTCTAATAGCGTAAAAACTTCCAATTTCTCATTCATCTAAACCATTCTGGTGGTTGTCCTTGGAGAGGTATCTCGTCATTAACAAAACTGACCCCATCTTGATGGACGAGAAATCTCTTCGTTAGAAGAAAACTGACCAGATCTTGATCTCGTCATCATAGAAAACCCGGCAATATATTGATGACGAGATATCTCGTCATTAGAAAAATCGGTCAGATCTTGATGGACGAGATATCTTGTCTAAACCATTTGAAGGTTAAGCGTGTGAGAAGCAGTTTTAGTGACCGGAAATTTAGCAAAACGGACACAAGATTTTTCTTTTTCTAGGTGGTCGAGGCTGCGGTAGCCCTCGAACGACGGCAACGGACTAGCAATCGGAGGGATGCGAGTTCGAATCCAGCCAAAGACCGTCGTGTACAAATGGGGCATGTGCAGTGCACATTAAATCCGTCGTGGCCTCAAATGTCCTCTTTGGCGTGGTGTGGAAGTTTGGAGAGTGAAGTGCCACATCAGGTGTTGCCTCGTCATCTGACCGTGGTTCAAAATGACGTGGTGTTGTCCTCGAATCTTTCTCTTTGGGGTGGATCCCAGACCGTCACCAATAGCCCATTGTGTTGCTCCAGTGTGACGTTAATTAAAATACCTACCTGCCTAGGCGAAGTCGATCATTTTGCCCATTTTATGAAAAAAATCATAAAAGAAGTGGGACTAAAAACGACGCTAAGAGTTTGAAACAAAAGTTATTCAATACATGCTAAAAAATAAAATTCACTTCTCTAAGTATGGTGTTCAAATTATTTGGTCCACCGTTAAATGAATTTCTCAGAATAAGCAAAAACTACCGAAACAATTTAAAACAGCACGATTTCATCTGTCGGTAGTCTTTTCACTATTGTGCTCTGCGTAGTTGAGAACTCATTCGAGACATTATTTAAAGAATTGATTACAGGGAACATTGTAGGTGAATTATTTGCGCATATCTTCCTTTCATTTGAAAATCGAACTCAAGAGCTCGTGATGAAGTTAATATTTCTTATTCATTATTAATTGTTCCATTTATATGCTATAAAAACTTTTCGTCGTGCCAAAATATTCATTTGAGACCTACTAATTGTTTCGCCCTATAACGTATCCATTATAAGAAAAATAAAACTGAATTCTGAAGTATTTATTATAAAAGTACTAATAAATATCGTTAAGTAATACAAGAGTAAAAGTCTGATGAATAAATAATTAAATTTATCAATAAAAATCGCAGCAAATTGTATTTTAAAGTAAGTGAAAGTCGCTTGACATAATAGTGAGTGTAATAATTAAATTTATCAATAAAAATCGCAGCAAATTGTATTTTAAAGTAAGTGAAAGTCCTTGACGTAATAGGGAGTGTAATATTAGTGACTACTAGTGTAAGGATGTTATGAAGGTGTTGAAACTATTTCTTGTCCAGCAAGATTCCCAGAACTCATCGAACATGGATGGGGAGCCCCTTTCGGTTTAACATCTCTCGAAATATAAAGGATCTGGAGCAGCAACAACATAATTTGCCACAGTATAGCTTAAGGTTTTGTATGATTCCATGACACGTACTATATCGGCATGTATCGCGACCAGAGAGGAGTAGGTAGTCGGTCGCAATGGAGCAGCACAACGGGTTACTGGCGACGGTCAGGGATCCATCCCGAAATGATCCGGGGACAACACCTCGTTACTGGTCGTATGATGAGGTCAACACCTGAGCAGGCACTCCACTCTGCAAACTTCCACACCACGCCAACGTGAGGACATTTGGGGGCACGACAGATTTAATGTGCACCAGCCCCATGTACACAAATGACTTTGGTTGGATCGCGTTTCGAACTCCGCTAATCCTCTACTCTTCCAACCGGGCTACCGCGGCCCCTAGTTTTACTTAGAAATGCTAATGACTTGATACAGATATTATATGAGAAGAAGGTTACTCGACCATAAGAGGAACCTCTTCCCGGAAATCCCAAGTTCTGAGACCCATTGTAGACTTTTAAGAGGTCCTATCTCCTTATGATTGGATTGGCCCTCAGGGCCAACTTCTCTATCTGTGTACGGGCATCCAAGTGAGTGATCTGTCCTTCCTTCTGTTTTGCTTTTTCTTCTCTCGTTGATGTCTTGTGTTTGGCGCAGCTTGGCCAAATAGGGCCCTTGCGTTCTAAAATCCAAACCCAACCAATCGGATGGGATTGACCGTCTCTTCCTTCTTCCTATTTGACTCAAGAAAAAATATTTTAAAGCCAAATGCTCGGCATCTACCAGGTTGGTTGTGGTTTTGGGGATTTTATGGCGCAAGGGCCGTATTTGGCCATGTTGCGCCAGACACAAGACACGCAATATCAAGTAATAGACAGACACACAATGAAAGTTTTACTGACACAGAAGAGAGAAATACACCCAGGAAGGAAACCACATAACAGGAATTGAATCTGCGCCGCCTATAACTCGAAGGTTGCTAGAGCAGTGGGCATACCCACTGACCCACGACCCATGTACCAGGAGTGTTTTTAGTTTCATTCGAATGGCATTTTAATTTGCACTGTTTTTAGTTTTCCGAGTGATTGTGTCAGATCGTCCTCGCGGCTTTAGAAACCACCGTCAAGTGTGAGTCTGAGAAGTAACGGGAAAGTATTTATTTACTCACCGCAGCAGGAGATCCTCCATTTTCGTTTTAATCGCAGCAGTTTTTACCAAAGAGCGGTCGATTTTCATTGGCACGCTTTTGTTTGGCGATGCCTCCGCACCGCGCCAACCCTCGTTCTCGCGCGATGCTAGCATCCGTGCAGAAGCCGGAGGAGCGAGCACGTGGATCGCCGCAGCGACCCCTTTCCTGTGGAGATTTCTTCGGGTTGTGTAAGTGTCTCTTTCTTGTCTCTCGTGTTCGTTTAGCATCTCTCGATGTGCGGAGATTTTGTACTCACGACCTCATCCAAAACACCAAAAATAGATCTTCAAATTTTTACACAAATCATATCGCATGGAGCATTTGGACCATTTGTCAAACTAGATTTAGCAACAAAATTTCTTCAGGGGCACATTTCTTTAAAGCATCACAACCCAGAGGTACCCGAATGATCTTTTCTCGCTTTCATTTTACAGTCGTCTACCCTTCTACTTTTTGCTTTTTCTTTCTCCCTCATTGTGTTTTCTGTCTGGCACAGCTTGACCCAATATGGCCCTTGCGCCATGAAACCCGAAAAAACAACCAACCATAAAATATAACCTTGCCCTTGAGGTGAACACTTGGGATTAGTGGACCACACAATTTACTTTCGTTGACAATGAAAACAGTTTAGGTTTTAGAGCGAATGAACTAACAAATATAATAGATACACTGATATTGTAGCTGGTCAAGAACAGAAACAATAGAGAACTTGTCAAACATATTACACATGAGCTGATTCAAATTGTTTTTGAATACAGTTGATGGTATTTTTCTTATTTCTTGTGTTGCATGTATATGTATTTTACAATTCAGTGACATATCTGTCTGTCTTTTAATGGGACTGAGATTTTAAAGCATCGTCCTAGCTCTGTGACTCTGGCTTCTGTAAGGAGAGGCAGTTGAGCTTCTCGTCTCTCTTCTGATTTCCCACATTCTCCACACTGGAATGTGGTATATGTAGAAGGGGATTCCGTGAAAGTGAAATGCCGCGTCTACGTTGCTGAATGTGATGACATGGGGCGTGGAATGAGGTATAAACTCCTGTTGCTCTAGATCAGGGGTGTCAAATGGCGGCCCGCGGGCCGCATGTGGCTCTCTAGGTAATTTTTTGTGGCCCATGATTCTCTGAAATAAAATGAAAACAGGACAATATGTTATGAAGAAAATAGCACTTAGGGGAGATCGAGGAAATACCTTACACACAATTTCGTCATGTCAAAAATGTGTGAGCAACTATTTTCGTCCATAAAATTAAATAAAACGGCCTACATATCAAGATTAACTGATAAACATCTATCTGCCATAATGAAGTTTGTCTGTTCTCAGTCTTTGAATCCAGATATTGGAAAACACTAGTAGGAGGAAAGCGCTGGCAAGTTTCCGGTAAAAAAATTAATTTTTTAGTTTTATAAATAAATTAAATTAAATAAACGTTTAAATAAAAGCAATTATATGGCAATATTATAAATTATTATCCTAAATTCACTTAATTACATAATGTGTTTTAATTATCCTATCCATATTCCTGAATCGTCACTTCAAAATATAATTTTAAGGAAATTTGTAAATGTGATGTGACCCTAGTAAATCTTACCAGTTGCATTAAATGTCCCGTGTTTTAATTGAGTTTGACACCCCTGCTCTAGATGTTGAGAATCGATACTTGCATGAAGCGATATCAGGTGGGACGAAGCTATGCCAATCGTATTTACGTGCTTGATAAATCAGTAAAAAGAGTAAAAACCAACCGTCCGTGAATAATTTGGATCCGACCGAGACTTAATAGGATATAATTGCACAACGACTTTAATAAACAAAGTTTCCTATCCTTTGAATGCCGCGGTAGCCAGTTGGAAGAGCAATGGATTAGCAACCGGAGCGTTGTGAGTTCGAAACTCGTCCAGCCAAGGACAGTCGCGTACACAGGGGATGGTGCACGTTCAATCTATCGTAGCCTCAAATGTCCTCATGTTGACGTCGTGTGGAAATGTGAAGAGTGGTTTTCCAGTTCAGCTGTTCTCGTCATCTGATTGTGGTTTAAATGACGTGCTGTCCTCGGGTCTTTCCCTTCGGGATGGATCGCGGACCGTCGCCAATAGCCCGATGTGTTGCTCCAGTGCGACCTTAATTAACTGGCTACTTATCCTTTGAACTTGAATTATCATTGTCATGGGGTATTTTAAAATTTTCTTTTATGCATTCAAGAAGTGAGTGATTTGATTCGAGTGATTTCATTTTATCTGTAGTGTGTTTGAGTAACTAGGTTGAAAAATCTTCAGGATGCAAACAATGATTTAAGAAGCAATGCAGAGATGGAAATAGCTTGGAATGAAACAAAATTTCAAAATTATTTAGATTCAAAATTATTTTAAAATTTCAAACGTTTTGCAAATTTTTCATTCATGTGTTACCCACCACATGATATGTTTGTACATAGATATCATGTGTTACCCACCACATGATATGTTTGTACATAGATATCATGTGTTACCCACCACATGATATGTTTGTACATAGATATCATGTGTTACCCACCACATGATATGTTTGTACATAGATATCATGTGTTACCCACCACATGATATGTTTGTACATAGATATCATGTGTTACCCACCACATGATATGTTTGTACATAGATATCATGTGTTACCCACCACATGATATGTTTGTACATAGATATCATGTGTTACCCACCACATGATATGTTTGTACATAGATATCATGTGTTACCCACCACATGATATGTTTGTACATAGATATCATGTGTTACCCACCACATGATATGTTTGTACATAGATATCATGTGTTACCCACCACATGATATGTTTGTACATAGATATCATGTGTTACCCACCACATGATATGTTTGTACATAGATATCATGTGTTACCCACCACATGATATGTTTGTACATAGATATCATGTGTTACCCACCACATGATATGTTTGTACATAGATATCATGTGTTACCCACCACATGATATGTTTGTACATAGATATCATGTGTTACCCACCACATGATATGTTTGTACATAGATATCATGTGTTACCCACCACATGATATGTTTGTACATAGATATCATGTGTTACCCACCACATGATATGTTTGTACATAGATATCATGTGTTACCCACCACATGATATGTTTGTACATAGATATCATGTGTTACCCACCACATGATATGTTTGTACATAGATATCATGTGTTACCCACCACATGATATGTTTGTACATAGATATCATGTGTTACCCACCACATGATATGTTTGTACATAGATATCATGTGTTACCCACCACATGATATGTTTGTACATAGATATCATGTGTTACCCACCACATGATATGTTTGTACATAGATATCATGTGTTACCCACCACATGATATGTTTGTACATAGATATCATGTGTTACCCACCACATGATATGTTTGTACATAGATATCATGTGTTACCCACCACATGATATGTTTGTACATAGATATCATGTGTTACCCACCACATGATATGTTTGTACATAGATATCATGTGTTACCCACCACATGATATGTTTGTACATAGATATCATGTGTTACCCACCACATGATATGTTTGTACATAGATATCATGTGTTACCCACCACATGATATGTTTGTACATAGATATCATGTGTTCTTTATGTGTGAGTAAGCTGTATCAGGGCCACAATCGTCAAGATGGACTAGGTTAGAATAGGGGGCTGCTTGTAGCCCAGACCAACGCTTTAGCAACCGGACGGTTGAGAGTTCGAAACTCGGTCCAGTCAAAGACCGTCTTGTATACTGGGTCTGATGCACGTTCAATCTGTCGTGGCCTCAAATGTCCTCACGTTGGCGTGGTGTGGAAGTTTGGAGAGTTGAGTGCCAACTCAGGTGTTGTTTTCGTCCTCTGACCGTGCTTCAAAATGATGAGGCGTTGTGCTTAGATCTTTCCTTTCGGGAAGGATCCCGGACCTCCATCACGTTGTGTTGCTCCAGTGTGACTTTGACTATCTACCTAGGTTAGAATAGGCTCCTAAAAAAATTAAAATATATATCCAAATATGTATTGGTACATTTCGTAAAAATTGTACAAATGTGTAAATTTTTTTCTTCACCTTTATAGAATGGTACATATTTATTATTATAAAAATAATAAGATTTTTGAATTTTGAATCGATGAAATATATAATAGAAAAGGTATATTACAATACAAAAGTTTACCACGTGCACCACAGCCCTCTCGATCCCCAGTACCACCCCATATGAAGGCCATGAATGGTGTGATTGTGCATTGGCAAATGTCTACCGCGTTAGTGTATATGTTTGTGGGTGGGTGAGTGCGTAAGTCATCTTGTGTGGGTCATTCGTGGTTTGTGTTTTTATGTGCGAAGCTTTTGTGTCTTTCTTTGCATGAATAACCAAAATGCGGTATTATCTATTTTATTATAATAACGGAGTTTAACAAAAAGTCCAAGTAGCATCTAAAATTCAAGGTTTTTCTGTGGTTATTCGTATATTTGTTTTGCTGTTATTATTTTATGATGTGGGAATGTTATGCGATAACATCAATTCTCTACAGAACTGTTCTGATTTTTGGCGTTAAGGAATGGTACAAGATACTTAGAACTTCAAAAAATTATTTTTTCTGTTCTGAATGTGCTGATAAATTATCAGAGGGTTATTCGTCGAAAATTCGATACTTTGAAATTAATTTAAAAAATGAGTTACATTATTTTCACAGGACGTGGAACTTTTTAAGTCAACTCTCCTGGTAAAGGTATGTCGTCGAAAATGCAATCATTAGCGAAACTGTCCAGATCTTGATGAACGAGAAATCGCGTCGGAACCACTTGGGGGGTTAAAATCGTGGAATCGGATGTAGTTCGAGCATACGTTAAATTATTTCACGTCATATCGTTTATGTTTGAACATTATTATAATTTGTCTTAGAAATACAATTACGCAAAATCTTTAGTTCTCTACGTGAGAAATTAATAGTTTCCAATAACTCTTGGGTAGGTAGGTAGGTAGGTAATTAACGCCGCACTGGAGCAACAGAACGGGTTATTGGCGATGGTTCGGGATCCATCCTAAAGGAATAGATCCAAGGACAACGCCACGTAATTTTGAACCATTGTCAGATGACGAGAACACCACTCTCCAAACTTACACACTACGTTCACGTGAGGACATTTGAAATCTCGACAGATTTAAAGTGAAACAGCCCGCGAGTACACACGGTCTTTGGTTGGATTCGAACTCGCAATACTCCGGTTGCTAATCCGTTGATATTCCAACCGGGCTATCACGGCCCCAATAGTGAGTGGCCATAAGAGCGCACACAAATGGAAAACTAAAATTTGAATCATTCTTCATCAGGTATCCCGTACTCATTTTTCTAATTACCCTTCCTTGTAATTTTCTTCAAGAGGTATCTCGTCATTAGCTAAACCATTAGCAGATCTTGATGGACGAGATATCTCGCCATTAGAAGAAACCTGACCAAATCTTGATTATGTCAGAGTCGAAATATCGGTAATATCTTGATGACGATTTATCTCGTCATTAGTAAAATTAGTCAGATCTTGATGGACGAGATATCTCGTCGAAGCCACTACGAGGATTAAGTCCTTTCAGCCCACGTGTAAAAACGGAGAAGCATTAATTTTATTAACTAGTGAAGTAAAAAAATTGATAATTCTTCTCTAATGCTCAATTCAAGATTAGATCTCTGATTTTGTTGCTTTTTTAAAACCAAATGAATATTCCCCAGTGTCTAACAATGGTAGATGTGTTCGTTGCCTTCCTTTTGACGCATCTTGTGTGTTCGCTTGAGTATATTTATAATGCACTTTAGGTTTGAATGGGATTCTTAAAGGATTGGAATTGAATTTTATTGTGCGACGAACAAACAATTCGAAAATAGAAAGTGTGATAATTATTATGCCGTTACTTAAAGGTGGAACAAAAGGAAGAAGGAATTTGCATTCAAACCTCCAACTAATCCTCTTTCTCTACTGCATGTGATCTTTCTGTTTTACTCTCATTTTATTCTTGCACTGCTTTAATTACTTTATCTCGTGTTTGGCGTGGTTAGTATTATTTCTGGCCTTTAATTCCTGAGGATGTGTCAAAGTCGTCGACTCATTCTTCCAAAAATGTGTTGGTTTCGAGGTTCTGTGCAATGGTGGTGTTCGCGTTTTCAGTCACCAAAATTCTCGGCCGTTCTCCATGAACTAAAGGGGCAGGTCCAATACGATCATGTTGACTTACGCAATTTCTGTGTATCGTATCTCAGAATGTATTAAAGATAACTGTTTGAAATCTTTTTTTGCACACTCGGTAGTCTTATATGAAGTGAAAATTTAGTGAATGTAGAATTATTGTATAACATTCTAAAAACAAAATTTATAAAAATAACAAATATTTATAGAAAAAATTAACTAGAAAATCATCAATTTTTTCTGCTTTTGCTCTTAAAATTTGTAAAAAAAATAATTAATTTGCATACCCTGAAGCGGTCACTTCATTATAATGCTTGTGGAACATAAAAAATCTTGGGAAAGTTCTACTTTAAGGATGAATTATTTTCTTAAAAAAAGATACCTCAATCACGGATAGGTAGGTAGTAGAACGTCGCACTGGAGCTACACATCGGGCTATTGACGACGGTCCGGGATCAAACTCGAAAGGGAAGATCCGAGATCAACACCTCGTCGTTCTGAACCGCGGTTAGATGACGACGTCACACCTCACCATTAGGCACACCCTTCTCTAAGCTTCCACAGTCCACGAAAGGTTCAACAGTCCCCCATACACAACAGCATTTTGTTGGCCCGAGTTTCGAACTCGCAACCCTCCGTTTGCTAATCCGTTACTATTCCAAATGGGCTATCGCAGCCCCCTCGAACGTACGGAAAACGTTCATTTTGAGAAAATGGATATCAGAATTCGAGTTGATTTAGAATTGCATTTATATTTTTTAAACTTATCGTCGTTGAAAAATGAAAATAAAACAGCATTGGAGCTAGCGTAAAAGGAAACAGACAATACGAATCTGTGAAGATCGATATTTTTGAGAACGTTGCGTTCCAAGTCCGGAGATCCCGAGAAACAGAGATTCCCGGATCCTCGGCGCGTGAAATCGGGAGCTCAAACAAGGTGGGATGCGGGAGATTTCTACAGGAGAGTGACTCTTATTAAAACTGGGGGCTCTCGCTTCATTAAAGGAATTAACATCCCTCGATTTGTTATCTCTGGAATCGATTGCAAACATAAGGGAGAGGAAAAACCTCATTTGGATCCGCCTCGACGGACCGAGTATCCGGAATGAGGTCTTCCCGATTATCAGAAATAAACCTCTTTTCTCTCTCACCTCTCTCTCTCTCTTCTCTCTCTCTTCTCTCTCTCTTCTCTCTCTTCTCTCTCTCTTCTCTCTCTCCTCTCTCTCTTCTCTCTTCTCTCTCCTTTCTCTCTCTCTCAGTAGAAGCAATCAGTAATATTGACAACTAGGATTGCCAAGATTGGATCGAAAACAAACAAAACTGATGCTGAGCTTTAGATAACATAACTTCATTCGCTGTTGCTCCTTTTCTCACTTTACAATGAGCCGCGGTAACCCAGTTGGCAGAGAAACCTCAAATGTCCTCCCGTTGGCGTGGTGTGGACGTTTGGAGAGTGGGGTACCAGGTCATGTGTCGATCTAGTTATCTGACCATGGTTGAAAATGACGAGGCAATGTATTTGGATTTTTCCTTTAGGTATTGATTCCGGATTAGTCCGCCCGCTGTGTTGCTCCAGTGGGACGTTAATTAACTACCTACCTACATTACAATACCAAACCACTGCTAGCCATAAGTTAAAAAACAAATATTCCTTAAGACTGGATCGATAAAACCTGGAGCAACAATGCATAGTTTTCTTAATGTAAACCCGGTAGCCCCGGTACAGTAGCGGATTATCAACCGGAGAATTGCGAGTTCGAAACTCGATCCAACCAAAGACCTTCGTGTACGTTGGAGCTGGTACCCGTTCAATCTATCGTGGCCTGAAATGTCCTCACGTTGGCGTGGCGTGCAAGTTTGGAGAGTGCTGTGCCCTGTCATGTGTGACCTCGTCCTATGTCCGTGGTTCAAAATGACGAGGTGTTTCCCTTCGATCTTTCCCTTTGGGTTTCATCCCGGGCCGTCGCTAATGGCTGTTGAGTTACTCCACTGTGACGTTGATTCAACAACCTACCTATGGGCTCAATTCAAATAATTTTTCTTTTATGTTTAAAAGTAGCCCAAAAAGCTTACTTTTGCTCTCATTTTCGAATTCATATTTGGGCCTGTATAGATGATGCAAACACTCTCATGAAGCTTGAGGCAGTCTTTTACAAACCGGGAATATGAGAGAATGATAGATCATGTACGAGGACCATCTTCTTAGACGCTGAAACGGTCGGGAATCCGCCTTCCAAATTGACTTCTCGCGATGAAAATCAAGGACGTTAAAAATGAAAAAAGAAAACGTTTCATTCCGATTTACGGTTTGAAAGAAAATCATTGTTCTTGCTTTAGTCAGTATTGATGAATTTTAGTTTTTCAATCATGGGCAGAACATCGCACTTTAGCAATGCAACCAGCTATTGGCGACTGACGGTCCAATAGCCCGATGTGTTGCTCTAGTGTGACATTAATTCATTTACCTACCTACCTTAATGTAAACCCGCGTGAGCCGTCAGTTTCGATTTGTAATGTCCTTGATTTTCAAAAATGCCAACCCCGGGATTCCCGATTCATTCAATTTCAAATGGTTTCTTAGTGTGATGGGACAATGGTGCGCAGTTATCATGCGTATTTGACCGAAATAGGAGGGAATGCCGAGATAGAATCGGAAGCAAATACACAAATCTGGTGCTAAGCTTTAGACAACCGTAAATTCCCTTCCTCGCTACCTCTTTTCCTTAAAGACAATCAAGTGCAGATCACTTTTAGTTCCAAGTTAAAAAGAAACCCAAAGGTCCAATTGCCTCATAATTCTACACAGATGATTCGCATGCTGTCTTGAAGCTCGATGAAAATATTTTACAAAAGGAGGGAAATTAGGAGAGAGCAATAAACCAAGAAAGATCGGTGTCCCGTTGCGCATATCAAGTTCCATTGACCAATCATAGGAAAAGAGAATGAAACGTAGGTAGGTAGTTAATTAACGTCGCACTGGGGCAATTCAATGGGCTATTCAACACGATCCAGGGTCAATCCCGAAGGGAAAATCCTAGAACAACGCCTCGCAATTTTGAACCATGGTCAGATGACGAGTACAGCATCTAAGCTGGCACCCCACTCTCCAGACTTCCGCACCACTCCAACGCAAGGACATTTGAGGTCACGATAGATTGAACGTGCACCAGCCCCAATGTACATGACGGTCTTTGGCTGGACCGCAACCTTCCTGTTGCTAATCCGTTGCTCTTCCAACGAAGCGTAAAGGACTCTTTATTATTTTGGAATTATTGTAGAGAGGTCATACATAAGTAAGTTGTTAAGTCCCCTCCTTACATGCCGACATATGGCCTGTCATGGAGTCTAAGGAAACCCTTATATTATTCTGTGGCAAGTTATGCCAAGAACTCTGCAGCTAATGTTCCGGATCCTTTATGTTCCGAAGTGCAATCGAAGGCCTATCATACCCAATACATGTTCAATCAGTTTCACATCTGGTAATCTTGTTGATTTACACCGATTTGGTGATGTATGAATTTCAATATATGCGTGAAGCTGAAATTGCATTCGAGTCACAATCACGTTATGTTAAGAGTTAGGAAAGGGGTTACCAAAACACTAGCATCCTCTGCATTTAGGTATATAGAAGGAAAACCTCATAGTAATATTGCTGGTGAAGCAATTGTTTTCAAGAATTATATTTACAGAATTTAAATTCCCAATCAACTTAGTGTTAGGAACTAATTTTAAAACGTGTAGCGATCGTCGTATCTCAACCCAATTGCATTTACCTTTTTCATTTTGCTAATTGAATGAGTTCACAAACATTCCGGCGTGTGTGTTTGATCTCAAGAATCCTTGGGCCACGGTAGCCCGGTTGGAAGAGTAACGGACTATCAACCAGAGGGTTGCGAGTTCGAATCCAGCAAAAGACCGTCGTGTACAAAGGGCGCTGGTGCACGTTCAATCTGTCGTGACCTCAAATGTCCTCACGTTGGCGTGGTGTGGAAGTTTTGAGAGTGGGGTGCCATCTCAGGTCTGACCTCGTCATCTGACCGTGATTTAAAATGGCGTGGTGTTGTCCTCGGATCTTTCCATTCGGGGGTTGATCCCGGACCGTCGCCAATAGCCCGTTGGGTTACTCCAGTGCGACGTCAATTAAAATACCTACCTCTTATGGAATGTCAAGAATGGACACATATAAGGAAAGTTTCTCTGACGCAGAAAAGAGACCTACACTTATGGTAATGTGCCGCAGACTGCTAGGGCGACCTCAGAGCATGGAGGCTCCTTTTATTTTGGGTATCGTTTGTTAAAGACAAAGGGTCTTTCTTTAATGAAAAAGCGAAGCAGAAAACATACTTAAAATAACTGAATACGCCTCGTTACAAAGAGGTTACCAAAACTCTAGCGCCCTCTGTTGTCAGTTTTACAGAAAAACCCGCTCATGCATCATCGACAGAAGCCCCTCAGGTTGGAAAATTTCCACGCCATTATCAGCACGACGTGCTCCCTTCCCCATCTGTTGCCACCGATAAGGTATTGTTTTTAATTCCGCCGACAGCTGATAGTCTAACTTCCATTAATCCCCGCCATGTTGGATGGGGAGATGTCGGCTAAAAAGCCAGCAAACGATTCCTCCTCGTGGGAAGCGCTGACAGATCGCGTGACGGACCCTCGCAACGATAGGCGTTATTTATGGGGCGTTCTTTGTCTCCCTTTGCTGGAGCAAGGATTCTGTGCCACGGCACTTTAGGTGGCTACCGAGATTTTTCGGCAGTAAGTGAAAATGTAGGCGCTGATGGATGGCCGCTTTTCGACAAAAGCGCGATTCCTCTGGAACTGTTTGTGTGTGGATTGATTTTTAATTTCAAATCTCTTGTTGAAATAAATAAGAATTTTATTGGAAATAAAATTCTGGACTCAGTTGTGGTGATACTCATCACAATTGTGATTAAACGTGGAGGAACAAAAAACAAGGCTACTTTTCAAGCCTATCCGACTCCTGCCTGATCTTCCTGGATTCCCAGACCATCAGTGTTAAAATACAATAAAGATTTCAAGCTGTATCCTTATACTTCTGAAGCTCGTAACACCAGGTAAATATCTACAAACACGTGGTAGTTTTTATGCAGTTTCACGAACAACGCTCCGGGATCAACTGGTGTCCATCCCTCTGGTGCCTTGCCCAATTGGCACTTCGCAGTATTTTTCTAGTTTCTCCCTTATCACTTGATTTCACGCCCCCACTATATCACATCAATAATCCATGGAATAGTCGTCTAAGAGAAACAATTAAATTTAAAAACTCGTTATTAACCTCCTGGTGGTTGTTTGTGTTGACGAGGTCACTAGATAACCTGACCAGGTCTTGATGCACGAGATACCTCGTCATTAGAAGAAAACTGGCCAAATCTTGAACATAGGATCAAGATCTGGTCAGTTTTCTTCATCATCAAAAAATCGGCAATATTTCGATGACGAGATTTCGCGTCTTTAGCAAAATTGGTCATATTTTGATGTACGAGATATCTCGTCGAAATTCCTTGGAGGGTAAACGAATCCGTGCAGTTTTTATGAAGTTTCATCGAGTCCCGTTCATCTACGGAATAACAGCCAAGGAAAATATATAGTCCTACCATTTAGAAATGCCTCCCTTTTCAAACAATTTTGGGGCCTGTTGCCAGGACCATGAGAGCGAATATCGAGAAATTATTTAATTCAGATTGATCCTAAATAGTAGAAAAGGAAAATTTGCACATGTGAAGAAAAGGGAAGGTGAGAAGGCAATTTGTATACACATTGTTAAAAGTGTAAGATATTAGTTTAAAGGAATTTTTGAGAACTATATTAATTAATAATAAAAAATAATAGAATTGGCGCCCTCTAGTGGTGGAAAAAAGGATAAAGAAAAACTGTTTATATGAGGTGAAAAAAGTAGAGGGAGGTAATGAGGAAATTATGGAAAAACCTTTTAAGAAAACTGTTGGGAAAATCATTATTCTGGATAGTTGTTTGAAGAATTTTAAGCTACTTATCGATAGTGATTTGAGCCCTGCAGATATGATAAATTCTGTGGATTTGATTATAAATTATATTCCTAAAAATAATAATAGAGATGTTAGAATGCCAGGGAACAAGCTTGTTAACGTTAAATTGAAAGTCGTTTCACTTATAAATATCTATAATTTATTTTGTACTTGCATCAATATGAATGTCAAGGAAATTAATGGATAGAGGTGAACTGTTTTTTCAGGATGAGTTTAGTGGGATAGACATCTTTCCAAAAATCAGTGAACTCTGGTGAGTTGAAAATGATTAGGTCATCTATATAGCGATAAGAGCTAACAAATTTAGATGTGTATGATCTATCAAAGAAATGGAGGTAAAGATTTGAAAGAATGCTGGAGAATGAGATATCCTTTGGTATCCCTTGTATTTGTTGGAATTGATGTTCACCATTAAAAATAAAATTACGGAGGACACAAAGATTAATAAGGCTATTCCAATATTGTTTAGAAAAATTAAGTAGGGGATTGAATTCAGTGAGGTAGGAAATTAAGATCATCAACGAGGTTATTAAGAGGAATACTGGTGAACAGATCTTTAAAGTCAAAGGAATCTATTTTGGAAATATTGTTATTATTAAAGATAAAGTTAAGAGAGAGAATATTTTGTGGTGTTATTAATAATTCAACAGTATTTGAGCGTAATTGCGTTAAGACTAGTTTTTTAACAAGTTAAAAAAGATTTTACCTGATTTAGACATGTAGATTAGGTTAGTGCCATAAGTAATGTATGTATATATACAAGTATATATGGGTGAATCCATTCAAATCCAGGAAGGCTGTTCACCTCATCATCTTCGAATCGAATGGTATTTTGCATACAGATACATTTTGGGCCACCTTGAATCAACATATTTGTTATAATCTCGAAAATTTTTCGAGATGCATGGTTGTAAAAGGGACGTCACAAATTAAAATTTATTTTTCTTAGCTTACATCACCTAGTAAAAAGTCGCATAGTTCCTAAAGTACTTAAGATTATTTAATTTTTTTTTCAAAACAATTCTAAGCCTTTAGAGCAACAATTGGTACTAATTTTATTAATGGTACGCAAATAGTATTGGAAATATGATTTTTCACTTCGATCAATTTTAAATTCATTTTTCACAAAAAGCCATATTTTAAAAATCTGATTTTCTTTTCTAAATTCCTATATAAATATGCTATCAGTGCATGAGCACTTTTTGCAGTTTTTGAATAGTTAAAGCTTAAATAAATAATTTTGTGTAGTGACTCTGATCGGAAAACCCCCGACGCGATCAGAAAGTAATGAAATTCCGTCAAATTCACTTTCGAAGTACGAAAAATCCCTAAGCGCATGTTAAATTCCCTATAAAAGGACGAAAAGGTTTTCAAATTCCTAAATTAAATCGGGATTCTCTTTCAGCCAGTGAGAACTATGCTTTCTGTATTTGCTTAAAAATACTTTTTTACTCAACGTTAACAGAATAATATAAATAATAATTTACCAGTATTTCTTTAATTTGAATAAATTATCTATCACAAAATTATATGTTAAACACGCGTGCACATAATTTCACAAACACATCATAATTTTGCTGTTCATCTCAATACAAATCAAATTTTAAAAAATACACTGTAATTGTTTTGATAAAAAGGGTCGGAGAGGGGAAAACTACATATATAAAATATTAATAAATTCCTATATAACTATAGTAAAATATTTGAACAGTATTGAAACTAGTAGCACAAAACGTAGTACCCTATAAATCCTCATAAAACAGTTCTGAAACTGTTATCTATAGATAAGAAAAATGTGGAAGCTCACTAATATTTAACAGAGCAGATAAAATAATGATACAAATTTTTATTTATGTAAAACCGTAAGAAAAGTTGCTAATTTGAATATCAGTTACGTTAGATAAAATATTAATTAAAATAAATTGAGAGATTCGTTAAATTTGGTTAAAGTGTTTAATTTGTCCTTTCCGCCACATAAAACTCCAAGAAAGCATTCAACGGATACTTCAATAAATGATTATTTCAATGTTGAACTTCATTAATGCAATTCATAACTAAATACAATTTCATAAATAAATAAACTTATTTGCAATCATCTTCGATTCTTTAAAAGTTGCACTCTCATATCACAATACTAGGAGATCGGATTTTTGTGTAAGACAAGAGGCCGACTTTGTCATAAAAACGCACCATTGTAAAACTTCCAAGAGTGAACTTGTTAGTTATTTAATAACTAATATGGATGTTGCAGGAAAATTTTCATGTGCCTTCCTCCATAAAAAGATATAATTAAATTTATTTTTCCTTTTTTTGAATCCATGAAATTGTGTTTACTACATAGATTTGTTTGAGAGATTAATTTCACGAAATCCCAAAATGAATTAAACCCAAATCCCAAAATAAATTAAACCCAAATCCAAGAATGAAATAAGAATAAATGATTATTGTATGCTAAACTACACTGCTGGCCACCCAAATTGCAACACCAAGAAAGACAAGAGATATCACAACAAAATTTATTTTGTAGATAACATGTTGACCAAGTATCAAATGATTAAATTTATAGACTTCTGTGAAGTGTGGTTCCTGCCAAAATCAGTAGCCAGAGTAGCCGCCATTGTTGGAGATCACCGCTGCCACACGCCTCGGCATTGATTCAAAGAGACTTTGGATGTGTTCTTGGGGTACAGCAGACCAAGCAGCTTCCATACGTTGCCAAAGTTGATCTGGTGTGGCAACTGGGGATGTATTCTGGGTCAATCGTTGAGCAACCATGGACCACATGTTTTCTATCGGCGAAAGATCCGGAGAGCGAGCTGGCCAGGGAAGCAATTCAATCTGGCGATTGACGAAGAACCCTTGGACAATGCGTGCCACGTGTGGTCGCGCATTATCCTGTTGAAATATGGCTGTGGGCAAGCCCTGAAGGTAAGGAAGGACAACTGGCTCCAACACCTCGGAGATGTAGCGCTGGCTGTTTAAAGTACCGGCAATGCGTACTAGAGGAGTGCGAGAGTGATATCCAATACCGCCCCATACCATAATACCCGGTGCAGGACCAGTGTGGCGGTGCATAACGCAGCTGTTCAGCATCCTCTCTCCACGGTGTCTCCAGACTCGAATCCTACCATCGTGGTGTTGCAGACAGAAGCGTGACTCGTCAGTAAAGACAATTTCATTCCATTCTGCCGTCCACATCCTTCTTTCATCGCACCATTGGCGGCGGAAACGTCTGTGGTTCTGCATCAAGGGTAGACGAAGCAATGAACGTCTTACGGACAGACCACTCTGCTGTAAACGGCGTCGAATGGTACGCGCAGACACTGAATGTGCTGTGCTATGGTTCGTGATGTGGCTGAGCGATCCGTCACTGCCATACGCACAATATGCCTGTCATCACGTGAAGTGGTGCACTGAGGTGGATGCGATCGAACACGTCGGTCCGTCGTACCCTCCTGCATTCAACGATCACATATCCGCATTACAGTTGTTTGGTTTCGTCCAACACGACTACCGATTTCCCTGAAAGATAATCCACAATCTCGGTAGGCCACTATCCTTCCTCTGTCGAACTCGGATACTTGATCAAAAGATGATCGCTGTTTTCTACGAGGCATAATTGATCGTTTTTTTGAAAAAACCACAAGAAAAACACAATTGCCGTACTTGAAATCGTCGAAATCTCCAAGCCTTAAATAGCGCTTTGAAGTGGCGCCACAGGCGCGCGTGATGTGCGTCTGCGCTGAAATTCTAATCATTTGCATATCTCACCTCCGCTAATGCATGTTGTAAATTTCATATTATTTGCATGCTTCCTTCAGGGTGTTGCATTTACGGTGGCCAGCAGTGTATTTAGAATGTATAGGAATAAACTTTAATCAAAGGCAACGATGATTGGTACATTAAAACCTACTTTTTCACTATCTAAATAATCTTCCCCGTGTGAGCAGCTGGGTGCATAAGAAGCAGCTGTTTGTAGAATAGAAATAATCAACCCTCCTAGAACCCTCTGAATAGTATATCTTTTAACTTTATTTTATAATTTGTTGCAGCAGATGCTATATTATTACGAAGTGAGAATTTTAATGCAAACAAAGCCCTGAAGCAATATGCAGCACAAACATTTCTCCGGTAAATACTTAGAAGAAGAGTTTGGCTGATTTCTTTTTTAAAACTATCGAAACAGTAGAATTATAGGATCATCAAAAATCTCAGTTCCATACACTTTATTGATATATGTATAGAAATAATGAATCATGTTAAAATATCGCATCGTAAAAGGCGCTTGAGCTGCTGGTTGGTGAGATTCGAGCGCTTACTTACTAGTGAAGGAATACCGTTGGCCTCGCTCTTCGAGCGCGCGTTAGCGGTTGAAATTTCGATATCTTACGTTGAAGGCTCTTAAAAATAAATCTTTGAGAAACTACATTAGCTATATAGGGTACTACATTAACAACATTCTAATGAACTTATACAAAAAGTATCAAAAATTTTAAAAATGGCTTTTTTTATTAAATCTTAACCAAACTTCAGTAATTTCTGTGACAAATTATTAAAAAACGGATCTAACTTTAAAAGATATTTTATTTAGTATTACGAACAGTATATTCAAGTATCACTAGCAAAAAACAAAACAAGTTTATCTCTAATAGTTTAAGCGTAGCGGAATTTTAAGTGCTACGCGACATTCTTGAAAAGTAAAATTGAATATTTTTGACTGCCTTTTAAAGGTCTTATTCCTATGAAGAAAATTATTTTGCAAGAAGTAAACATGTCATAGTTTAACATACGCCCCTGGCCACCATATTCTAAATTTTTTTTAAAAATCGAAGCTAGTGAGGTGAACGTTTTATTTTTCATTGTTGAATTTGAGTGGATTCAACCATATATATACAGGTATATGTTCTATTCAACAAACCAAACCGATTTTAATTGAGATGAAAGAGATATTCCAGGGAGAGTAAAGATACTTATGCCCTGTTCCCTTAATTATTTAACTAGCAATCTTCTGCCATGAACTTTCAGACGCATTAATTTTATTAATGTAGTAGTTCACTTCGAAAGAGAGGAAGTGAAGTGAAAGTGGTTGCCATGGTTTCTTGGATGGAACTTAGGATTTCATTTTTAATTGCTTTGACGCCACGAGGAAAGTGTGACCAATGCTCCTAGTAATTAAAATGTTAATGATCATCTGAAACATTTCATAGCTTTTTTTCAAATTGTGGCTTTAATAAGATATTTTATATTTTTTGCTTTCATACTTACTTCACGCCATCCGTTCAAGCTGTAAGCAGTTTCACTTTTTTAGGTTGACAAAATATAGAATTGTTTCTAATCGTTTTTCCTCTGGTAGCTACAGGTTGAAATACTTATTTTTTACTCAAATTAAAACAATTATCTATGGTTTTTGAAACTGCCTCATTATAAGAAATGAGGTTTAATTTTGAGACAGAAGACTTAGTACATATGCATAGACGAATAACAATCAAATAATTACAAAAAATATTACAATTTAAGCATACGTAAATTTCCCTAAGGAACGTCTTATTGACCCCAGGAAATAAGATTATAAGAGGTTGTTTTTGCACAAGGTCAAATCCAGTCGAGTTGCACCAATCATTTGTTGCTTTAAGAATATTTCATTAAAACTAAGGACTGTTCTAATAGTGTTGTTATCTTAATAATGTTGATCTACAATGCTGTGTGAAGTAAAGTAATTAAAGTATCTCGATATCAAAGCAGATGTATTTAAAATAGATGGCCAAAACATAATATGTTTTTCAACAACATTAAAATTATAAATGCTGGTTTATTAACTACATGATAGCTTATTGACAACAGGAATATAATAAACCAGCAAAATTATTAGGCATTTCTCAAGTTTAATTAGTTTGATCTAGATTGGAAAGTGATTAGAATAATCATTTTCCTCTTTCAGACATATCTAATATATTTAGATTTAGATAGAATCAAATTTAAGTGTTCGAAATTTGATTTTTTTTTTAACTTCCCTTCAACATTTTTCAATTTATACAAGTTACTTTGAAGAGGTTGGTAGGCATTTGAATTTAAGTCGTACGGGGGAATCAATGGGCTATTTTACTTTGAAGAGAAAATAAGCGTGCAATATCCATCCACACACAATCCCTTTAATACGCAAGACACAATTGTAAAAGTGCCATAATTTAAAAAATACATTTTGAATTTTCAAGGTGATTATGAATGCTCCTCGTCTATAATAAGAGTGCCGTAGCTCCAACCGTAAAAAGGATCAATTTACGGTGAAATCTTGCACTTAAAGTGTTTTTCTATCTGTGTATATTTCTAACTTATGGCATTCTTGCAGTGGGGTTGAGTTATTTTTGAATTTCATCAAGATTAAGAGAATAATGTTCGGAGAGACGAAGAACAAATTGATTTCGTAGGATATTCATGATTCTTTCCTTTTGAAACAATCTCTAATTATGATTATTGGAAAATACTGTAATAGGTTGTGTAGTTTTCATTCTAAACTCTGTTAAAATTGACTCAACAATTTAGAATTTGGGACACTACCACAGTTTATCAAGCAGAGCTTTGGGGACTCAAGAAATACCTTGATTGGTATTTGCAATCTACATACTAGACAGAGATTGAAATTTATAGATACCTTGCAGATTACAAACGATTGAAGTAAACACAACGGAAGAAAACCTTGCTAATAAAATAAAAGATATGGAAATTTCTAAAGAAAACCTGTATAATTTTTTACGTTAAAAGTAACACACACACACACACACACATTGGAATTGATTGAAATGAAGTTGCTGATCAAGAAGCCACAGAATCATTAAAAACACAATCATTGGAAAGCTTCCAGCCATGCAGATTAAAAATATCAACCGAAAGAATTTAAGTATACAATGGTAAAATCGCTGGAACAATAGAGAAAAGAGGAAGATATATTCACAATTTCAACACAAAAGTAAACTCAAAAGTAGTAATACCGATTTTTACATAAAACAAATTATCACATCATATGGAGCATTTGGAACTTCTCAACCTAGATTTCTTGGCAAAAAATATCTTTGCCCTTGCGTTGAACACTTTGTTTTTACAAACTACTAGTTGAATTATCTGGCGTTGCTCGGGTTGAATTGTTTATAATTCATTGTAATATACTGAATATTATTCCTTTGGAGATTTCGAATATTTTTCGTCCCACTGGGGGGCAGACCCAGGACAAATCGAATGGGTTAATATATAGCCAATGTGTCCCGCAGAATTCTACAGGATGAATGTACCAAATTTAGCGTGAATGGGTTTGACGTTGATCGTATAAATACGCAATGTTATTCCTATGAGGATTTCGAACTGTCTTTAGCCCCCTATACCATATCGACGATAAAAAAAGACCACTTTCTAGAAAAATAATCTTATATTATAAAAATTTACGTTCCAATAATAAAGCTACAGTTTAAGAATTTACAGAGATACATAAACGATATGATACTGAGTGATTTTCAGCGCAAGCACACGATCGCACCATACTCTAAGATTTTAAAACCTCCAAGGTCATCTTGAGAGGCTACTCCTGTAGATGTTGACTTTGACGTCATCTGCATAGACAGACCCGGAAAGTGCCCCCTAGCAAGTGCTCTGTCCAGTATGACGGGACGTTACACCCTTCTGCACACCCAAGACAAATAGAACGGGGGTAATATGTAGCTTACGTTACCCGCGGGGTTCCAGAGAATAAGTGTACCAAATTTGGTGTGGATTGGTCAAACGGTGTAGGTTTGTATAGAGAACAGACAGATGCCAACTCTGCTATATATGCATAGATGGAAATGCATTGGGACAAAAGACTACAAAACTTCAATAGACACACCAACATTAGAACTGATTAAGAGCTTAAATAATAGAAAACGTGCCAAACTTATACATGAGCTTATGTCGACTTTTTTTAAATATCGAATAGTAATTTTCTCATTTCTTGTATTATATACGTATTTTTAATTCGATAAAAATAACTGCGTCTTGACTGGGACAGGGATATAAATCTTAAAATCTTTCATTAACCCTCCAAGTATTTCGACGAGATATCTCGTCAACGATCTGGTCAATTTTGCCTCGAACGAGATATCTCATCGAGACAAAACTGCCCTATTACTAAAAGGGAGAATGAAGATCCAATCAGGAAAAACGAATTGTCCAAAACTGTTTACAGTTTGGAAAATATTTTTCCATCAGAGGCTGGAGACTACAGGGCAGTATTCGACGCGGAGATAAACCACCAGAAGGGTTAAAAATAAGCATACTATTCCCTGGAAATCCTTATTGTGGCATGTACATTAAAAACAGTTGTGCTCAAATTAAATTCATTTACGAAACGCCGTTTAATTGATAACTTAATGAATTAAACTACTTTTAATTTACTAGATAAAGACAGGAAATCAAAACGCTGTATTATCATGAGATGCATTCATCAAACTCATAACGCAATAACCCGATTGGGAATTTTAATCGATTCTGCTGATAAATATGCTCCGAAAAAAGGTTAAAAAAAACTGCATTGTTAAACCGGAGCTACCGCTGAGAATCAATAAAGCGAGAAAAACACATTGAGTTGTGACCTCTCCAATTATAAAGATGACGTACGGGCGCCACCCGAAAGCAGACGCTCGTTTGAGCTTATTTATCAGGCCAATATTTTAGAACGTTCTTCCCCCACCACCATTACGATGATTATGCGAGGTCGTAAGAGGAGGCTTGAGTTACGTTCTCGCCACCCCCTTCAGAAATTTATGCACAATGGGCTGGAGGGAGGAATCGTTTCTCACAAGGGGATGACTAATTCACCAGCGGACGGCATCGTCTGCGAAGCCTCCGTATAATCAAGGTTAAAGAAATGGATTCACCTTTCATGGAGAAAGAGAGTGAACTGGGATGGATCCTTTTCCTAGAAAAAATGATAATATACTATGCGTTTCGAGACTTCTGGTACACACTTCAAGGGGAGGTATGGAACGCAAAATTGAACCCTGTGTTGAACTTAATCCCTGAAACCAAAATTAACTGATAACACAGTAGTATATCTCTTCGGAATCAGGGCAAAAGGGTTTCAGTTTGACTTTTGGTGATCCCTAAGGAGTCAAGTTCATCTCTCTCATTATAATTTAATAAATAAAATATGATAAAATCAAAACTAAATGAATCTATGAATCAAAATTATAATTATTTATATCATGGCATGCTTCATTTTCTTCCTGATTATTTATGAGAAAGAGTAAAATATTCAATTTATGATTCTAAATAGCCATTTTGACTTAACTCTTTTTGCCCTGACATGGAAGATATAGCTACATAGATGTATAGCGTCTTAAAACTATGAAGTTCTTTTTGGCAGACTGAATCACATCCGGGTCACCCATATTACAGAGTCTGCGACATGCGTGACCCGGATGTGATTACTAACATGCGCGCTTTCAAACAAAGCCACGTGGAACTCACAAAAACCAACACGCGTATTTAATGGATGGTTAACGATAAACAGCTGAATTGCAGATGTGCTGCTTCGACAACTTTCTGAAACTCCGATAGCAGACGACTCCTTTGACAACTTGACTCTTCGTTACCGCTCAGCCTCAGTTTAAAACGTTTGGTTTGCACTCATACTAGGTTACTAAATGCAACAGAGGAGAATGAAATGGTCGCAACCGCATGAGCATGCATACGAAAGTATACCAAAGTATGATAAAAAAATAACGTATTTACGCATTGACAATTAGTCACCTACTAGCAGCATGTATCAAAACTGTTAAATTCCAGAGTGAATATTGCACACAAATCCACTACAAAATTAATTTACACTATAGTAGTGCATACTGGAAGTCGTATTTTTAAGTCAAAACGTCCACGTTTTTTTATTAATTGCATGAATTTTATAAGAATGGAGTCGATTGAAAACTTTGTCTTTCTATTCTAGCATTGCATACAAAAATATAATAATTATTAAACGTTTTGCTAACAATATTTAAAATGTAATGCAACCCATGAAATTAATTTATATAATATTAATGTAATTAAAATTAATATAAATACAAAACTATTACAAGTTGGAGACTCAATTTTTCCAGAAGTTCTTATAACAATAATTCTTATAACATGGACAATAATTTTTACCAAGTTTATAAAAAATCTGAGGTAGTAGGGTTTTGGACTGTGCGGTTTGACATGGAATGACCCATATGTTAATCTGTTTTAAAGAAATTTGAAACTTTCTGAATGCAAATTTGAAATAAAGTACAAATTTTGGTCTACCATCTCAGTAATTCAAAAAGTAGTGGTTTGCAAACAAAGATCGGGATGGTTTATAAAATAGCAAAATGATATTAAATTTAACCTCATTTTAAAAATTTGGATCCTATCATTACCTTTATAAGGAAATCTGAAGAAATCACACATTATTTATATCACAAAAACAAAATCCATTGAAAACCTATCTAATCAAAGTAGAATGAAATTGATTCCAGTTTAATCCAATACCTGGTGCAAATAATGATGCTTATTCGTAGTATAACTAAACTTTTAAGAGTTAAGAGTTGTTCTATTATTTTAATGGGAAGCTAAAATAGAAAGACAGATTTTTAATATGGCAAAATTTTAAACCATGATTTTAACAATATCTTATAAAATTCAGGAAACAAGTGGGCGAAAAAAATATTTTTATGACGGCACTGAATATAAGTGCGGCTTATATCAACTACGTACTTTGGATAGACTAAAGTTGCACTGTCTTTCCAGACTGCCACAACCATATTCACATTGGGATATATGTTCTCAAGATCCCCAGGATGTACTAGAACAGTGGTTCTCAAATTTTTCAGTTCAAGGACCCCTTGAAAATGAAACCTTTTGTTGGACCCCTTGAGATTAAAAAATTAAGTAGATCACATGCCAACTGCATAAGACCACAGTCAAGCTCATTTTCATCTCTATATTAGGGTACAATATTTAGTTCTATGTTAAGCAGATTATAAAGTACTAAAACTTCGCATTTCGAATTAGTGATGACAATTTAAAGTTTTGAAATAAAATAAACAATATTTATACAAACGCTTATTTATGAATTAAAATGAAAAGGCTCGTAACTTGAAAAATTATAATATTAATGACATCAAAATTTCTTTTTTAATTTTAACACATATCCACCTCAATTCATTTTTCAATGATTTGCTGAGATGCTCTTCTTGTTACTTAATCAGTCATAATAATATTATTATTTTACTTCGGGGCAGATCAATGTAAATGCGTGTGAACAACATTTATAAATACGAAGAATAGCTCCAAAATCTCTACTAAAAATATTTGTACCGCAAACAATTATCAATGCAGAACAATATGTTCGAGTTTCCACACCTTTTGTATTGCTACGAGACGCGCAAACCGCATTTGAAAAAGAAACATCATTTAAATATTACCCGCATAAATTCAGCACAACCGCAAACACAGCAAACTTCCACTTATCTTAGTCTTATCCACTAAATTCCACAGTAAATATTAATGTTGAAGTATTGTGCTATCGTGCTCACAGACAGAAATTGAGAAACGATGTTCGTTTCATTCGTAACTTTGATGTTCAAATTCAATATTCATGATACTTGTAACATTTATCTATTTTAATACAAACCCATTGTTACATTGTTATGAATGTTATATGGGGAAGAATACGACGAAACATGAAATTGGTGTTTTGGTTGCTAAGAGGAAAAGAAACTCAAATAACTTATTTATAAATGGCAATTTTTACTTTTGAAATACGTACAAAAAGAAAAATTTTCTTTTCCTCAAAGATCGTTTTCGTATGATATTGATAGACTTTAAAAATACGATATCAGTGCAAAAAGTTCTGTTTTATACCCGTCTTATAAACCCATTTTAATCTATTTTAATTTAACCATTTGTTAGGCAAATAGTTTAGTTTCTCTGCTGTAATTTTTATCCGAAGACGCAACTTGAAATGACTATTCTATGAGTGAACGCTTGTTTTCACTTTTTAAATCAAAGAAAAGAGTTTTAAATCAAAGAAAGTTTAGAAACTAATAGTATCCACCGTTCCTGTTACTGTTTTCACTGCTGTTAAACTCATGAAGGCGAAACAGCATTTACAGATTACGATTATGAAATGGCTATTTACAGACTTTATGTCCATATGAAATAACTATTCTATTATTGTTTTTACTGCTGTTTCAGTCACTTGAAGAATAAACAATATTTACAGACTTTCTTATCCAATACCTATTCTCTGGTAACACGATTGTTTTCGCTGCTGTTAAACACAAATGAAGGAGAAACAGCATTTGCAAATTACCATAATGAAATAGCTATTTTGACTACCCGTTTGAAATGACTATTCTGTGACTGTTTTCACTGCTGTTTAAGTCACATAAAGGAGAAACAGTATTTAGACTACTCGTTTCTAATACCTAGTCTGTGATAGAACGATTATTTTCATTTGCTTTTAAAATCACATGAAAGAGAAACAGCATTTTACAGTTAACGATAATGAAATAGCTGTAACATCGGAATCGCTACACACAGTACAACACCGACCCACTACAGGAAAGATTTATGGAATATTTAAAAGATAAATTAAAGAACAAATCATCTTGATATTGATTTTTACTTAATTGTTATAAAAATATTATTTTGCTTGGGATTCAATTGTTTTTGTACTTTTGAGCATATATGTAAACGAAACGGTTAAAATTATTTTTAAAATAGCACTAAATAAACTGCTGATGCATAAAAATAACAATTCGTGTATAGAGTGTGATTCCTCTTTAAAAACTATAAATATACAACTTTGATGATCTACGATCATAATTATATTTATTTCTGAAAACGCTATACACATTTCATTATATTTACCGCAAATATTATTTCGTTGAAAAATGATGAAACGCAACAAAATAAAAAAGAGTTAGATAAAAAAAAGAGTTAGAGTCTTTGCTATGAATAAAATTTAAATCGGACGCAACATTTACAGAATACTCAAACACGGTAACATTGATATTTAGATCGTTTGAATAGTAAAATTCGCCCACACAGCAATGTAAATGATGGTGGCGTATAAAATGGCCGCAAGCACGATCATAGCTGGATTTATACCTTGGGATTAAATTGAACAATCATTAGATCACATGATCATCATTGAGCCTCTGCTTGAGTACTTATGAGACTTACACTGGAGACTGGAATATATTTGTAAGACTAAAATTGGTTGAGAAGATGTGAATTGATTTGTGAATGAGTAAATGTTCGATTTCCTGAGTTTCATCTTTTTTGTTTCTATCCTCTCACCTTGAATGAATTGTTGCACACATCAGAAATGTGATTGGGTATTTCTCTCTTTTCAGTTCTTGATTAGCGTGCTGTGAGCAAAGAATCAGTGTCAATCGGTGAGTAGCTGTTTTCCGTACGACGAACTTAAATAGAAAGGTGTATGTTCAGTTTTCGTCTAGCCACTAGATGGCTCTAGTGCATTTTGATTTGAATCAGGTCAACCAATGAGAATTTATATTCTTGTTAGAATGCAGCGAAAACAGAATATTCGTAATGTTAAGCCTTTTTAGTTGGGAAGGAAGTCACGCTGTAACACCAGCCGTTTATTATTCAGAACCTAAATCGAAATCACCTCAACTATGATTGCTGCTCAAAATTCAGTGAGCCAATTATTCAGTGAGCCGCTTATTATTCAGATATAGATTCTCATGGTTGATCCAGATTCTAATTCATTTGTTAGAATTATGTATTACTTGTGTCATATGTATTATTTACTTGTGTCATATGTATTATTTCTGTCCATTGTTAAATTATCATTTTTCGTGTTTAAGTGAATGTAATAAATTTAAAGGAATATATATTGGATACAGTTCATTTATAAATCGTAATTCTCAACAACGTTCTATCTGCTGATTCAACAAAATGTGTCTAAATCAAGCAAATTTAGCTCGAGCTATCTAGCTTTCCATATTGTTGTTGTGTCGATTTTATATTTACTGTGCAAGTGCAACTTTTCTCGTGATACTTCATAAATGTTTCATTTCACTTTAACCTTGATGTGTTTGTGATTTTTAATGTTTTCAAACAATCCACCGAAATTCGATGATTTTACTTCCGGTTATCCAATTCAGAATACGTACAGAACTCGCTTTCTACCACAAAAATATCAGTGCAATCTACATTTAGCTTTACAGAAAAGTTCTCTCAGATTTTAATTTTATTACTTCAACCGTCATTAAGAGACCGATGCTTGTAATGTCATTTTGAGTGAACAGATGACATCCCAGTAACATGTGTCATCTGTTACACAGCCTCAGACCGAGGGTATAGTATAACTCATGACAGTCCAAAATACACTTAAGTATCAGGAAAACTGGTACACCGATCTTATACTCGGTAGGACTCCCACGGGAGTTTAGAGTTGCAGATATACGAGGGGTTATGGACTCCACGAGCTTGCGGAAGTATTCTTTAGGCATTGAACACCGAACCTCCTGCAGAACGGTCCACAATTCTGTTGTATTCCGAGGCCAGATTGTGTCTGACTGTGTCCGATTTCTTTTTTCTACGGCGCGTTCCAAGGCATCCAAAATGGGTTCAATAGCATCGAGATCCTGTGACTTGAGTGGGAACGGCAAGACCCCAAACTCAGATGAGTGTTCCTCTAACCATAATTTGGCGTGTCGACTTGTGTGGTTGCGCCATTGTCCTGTTGAAAGAGGCCAAACAAATCAGAATGAACGCTGGACATGAATGGTTGTAACTCGTCAGAGAGGATGCACATATAGTGTTGACCTGTCAGAAACGTTTGTAGACGTACCACACGTAGCACGGGTCCCACTGACTGCCAGCTAAACAAACTCCATACCATTGCTGAGCCACTACCAAACTGTAGAATCCCTGTTGACATACGGGATCCATGGCTTCAAGGGGTTCTCCCACAAACGGATCTTTCTATCTGCTCGAAGCAGTTGGAAACGTGACTCGTCAGACCAGGTTACTCATTTCCAGTCATCAAGTGTCCAGTAGTGGTGTTCCCAAGTTACAAGTCGTAAATTACGAGTTTTGTCAGAATTCTTGTAGTCATAGTACACCCAATGGTAATGCGTGAAAATCCAAGCATTTCTAGCTCCGAAATTCCATGTCAAATCTCACGAGGACCAATTATGAAACCGCATTGATAGACGTTTAAATCGTGAAAAATTGCCATTCTCACAGCGGAATTATCTCGAGATGTTTATCGCTTTATATATGCACTGGCAGACTCGACCAATGACGTGCATAGGTGACACTGCGAAGTATTTTGCATAAGCCTACCAGTTTTTCTGCTACTCCAGTCTATGTTTACGTAAATACATTTAACATGTACCATTTGGCTCTCTTAAAAGACAGATTGTCTGCAAGAGGTTTGGAGACCAATTCCAACAGGTTTCGATTTTAATACTTTTTGGGGGGGTTAAGGCTTCATTGTACACTCCTTTGTATACCTATAATTAAATAAGATAATGTCTTAAAGTGAACAAAGGATATCCCCCTATTTTTATAGAATGTGAAACAGCAGGTTTGATATAGAACGATTTAATTTGATGCTAAAACTTGGGAGATTGGCTACAATTAAACAATCACACTGCACCCCTTCCTCCACTGCTTGTTCTCTAAACTCATCAACCGTCAAAGCAATATTTATGGTATCCAATAGCGTTTCTCATCTCGCTGGTAAGTAGTTATTTGCCCTTGAATCTAAAAATCGCTCAGATCAGGTTTCTGGCAGAATTATGTCCTACACCAACGGCATTGACTGAGTGTTATAAATTATTCTCTGAAATGCGATAAACACAAAGCAAATAAAGCTTAAGTAACAAAAAAATATAATCTGAAAACTGGTCATGATGCTTCGGTAACGATAATTCTTACCAATTCAGAAATGGCACCGCCTTAGCCTGATTGGTTGAGTCATGGATTAACAACTGGAGGTTGCGAGTTCAAAACTCGATCCAATAAAAGACTCTCGTGGACGTAGGTGCTCTTGTGTGTTAAATCTGTCGTAGCCTCACATATCCTGATGTTGGCATGGTGAAGAAGTTTGGAGAGTTGGGTGCCAGCTCAGGTGTTGACCTCGTCATCTGACCTTCGTTCTAAATTATGTTCTCGAACCGACGTCAATAGCCCGTTGGGTCGCGCCTGTATGATGTAAATTCAACTGTCTACCAATATCCCAAACTGGTTTTACTGGCAGTTCATGACCAGTTTCAAAACATGGAATGGTCAAATCGCGCCAGCATAGCACAGCGATCCAGAAATGTGTAACCACCCCACCTGCAAGCCGCAACATCGAAGATAAGAAGAATCAACAGGATGTCTTGGGAGTAGCTGCTCCACATCTGTCTGACGCCGTCTTCTATCGATCCCGTCTCCCCCGATCCGATCGGATCGTGACATTTCAATGCACAACACTCCGCTCTCAGTGAACTAGGAAATAAGAACCACTTGTGAATGACCGCTTTTGGAAATGGAGGCGAATTACGGCTATCGAAGCATCCTTTTCTTAGCTATGATATTTTATTATTATGTTAGCTTTTTTAACAAGATCTGGGTTCAATTTATACGACCGCAGTAGTTGTGAATGTCATCTTATGCTTACATCGATTTCATTATCCAAATTTGGGCCTCGGTTAACCTTCCTGGTGGTTCATCTTCGCGTCGAAAACTGCCCTCTAGTGGCCAGCCTCGGGTGCAAAAATCTCTTCCGAACTGGGACCGCATGTCACCTGTGGCTGTCTAGTAGCAATTCCACTTTAACGGATTTCCGACAAATACTTCTCGTACCGGAAGGATAACCCTCCGAATGGTTTCGACGAGATATCTCGTCCATCAAGATCTAACCAATTTTACTAATGACGAAATATCTCATCATCAAGATATGGCCGATTTTTTTTTGGTAATGAGATTAAGATCTGCTCAGTTTTCTTCTACTGACGAAAGAAGACGATATTTTGATGGACAAGATATCTCGTCCATCAATAGGATAGAATCTTGTCCATCAATATCTTGCTGGACAAGATATCTAGTTCATCAAGATAGAAATCTTGTTCATCAATGGGATAGGATCTTGTCCATCAATAGGATAGGATCTTTCCATCAATATCTTTCTGGACAAGATATCTCGTCCATCAAGATAGAAATCTTGTTCATCAATGGGATAGGATCTTGTCCATCAATAGGATAGGATCTTTTCCATCAATATCTTGCTGGACAAGATATCTCGTTCATCAAGATAGAAATCTTGTTCATCAATGGGATAGGATCTTGTTCATCAATAGGATAGGATCTTGTCCATCAATAGGATAGGATCTTTTCCATCAATATCTTGCTGGACAAGATATCTCGTTCATCAAGATAGAAATCTTGTTCATCAATGGGATAGGATCTTGTCCATCAATAGGATAGGATCTCTTCCATCAATATCTTGCTGGACAAGATATCTCGTCCATCAAGATAGAAATCTTGTCCGTCAATAGGATAGGATCTTGTCCATCAATATCATGCTGGACAAGATATCTCGTCCATCAAGATTTGTTCAGTTTTGTTAAAGGCGGGATACCTCGTCGGGACAACCACCAGGAGTGTTAAAGAACCCGTCTGACGCATGCGGGAAATTTGAGTGAAATCTAAAACTCAAGCACGTCGTCCGATCGATAATGAGTTCACTTCCTGTTGCTTTTTTCAATATGGAGACTCTGAGGATTAAGTTCCTTACTTTATGGACGCCCCACGGGCTAAATGAGTAACAACCCCGAAAGCGAAACGCCCTCATAAAGCGTCTTCCTGCTGCCACCCAGGCGGACAGAAAACAGATATTCCAGACAACGGAGCAACAGCGGTCACCCCCCGTAAGGGTCAAGAGAGACCTCATCTTTTTTATCGCACCCTCCCATCAAAGGAAACGTGGAAGAAATTCTTAAAGGCTGGGATAGAGATGCTTTGTAAATGCCAAGTGAAAATGTGTCGGGGTTGCCCGAGTCGAGAGCCATAAAACAAGATTACCAGAACTGGCGCCAAATCACTCGTTGAATTCAACGTCCCCTACAGTGCATCTTTACCGGCCCGGGGAATAAATAGAGTCGTGCGCACGCGCGTCACGTCGCGTCCACTGTCCGGTGTTCCTCCGGTCAATTTTAAAGACAGCCCCCCCCCTTCTAAAAGGCCGTAAAAACCGCCGAATCGTAAAAAAGTGGACGCGGGAGGGTGGAAGAGGGTTCTTGCAGTTTGGGTCGTAAAAGATATAAATAAGAAATGCATTTTAGAATACTTATTTCGGCTGAGGGAATCTGGTAGAGCTGAACTAAGACTGAGGCGGTCGTTAAGGCCCTTCGTACTCGAGTGTCCGACCCGACTCTATGACGCAACTGACTTGACAGGGGCATTTCCAAACTTCATCTACAAACTTCACGGTGTGTGAAATAGGTAGGTAGTTAATTAACGTCACACTGGAGGAAAAGCGGGCTACTGACGACGGTTCGGGCACAAAAGCGAAGCGAAATATCCGTGGACAACACCTGTCATTTTGAACACGGTCAGATAACGAGTTCAGCACCTGAGCTGTCACTCTCCAAACTTCCACACCATTCCAAAGTCAGGACCTTTGAGGTCACGACAGATTGCGTCAGCCCTACACGACCGTCTTTAGCTGGACTGAGTTTCGAACTCACACTGGTTCAAAATGACGAGATGTTACCCTCGGATATTTCCCTTCTGGATGGAACGCTGAACGTCGCCGATAGCCCGTTGTGTTGCTCCAGTGCGATGTTTATTAATTACAATTTACCAATTCTGGGCTTTGAATGGATCTATGAACCTAGAAAAAGGTCTCAACTTGCTTTTATACAAAATTAGAGCATCCTGTATTGCGACATAAACCATCGGTATTTAATAGTACCTTGCGATACCACCGGGAGGGAAATAGAGATCTTGAGTTCATTGAAATTGGTAGTAGCCCAAACTCTGAAAGATTCGAATCAAAAGCTAGTCTTCCTGTGGGCCTTCATTTTTCTTTCTAAGTCGATCTTCAAAGGCCTCTGGGCAAGTCTCTGACGAGATCTGCTTATGTTAATAGCATTTGTCTCGGGACCCACCTGCAACGAAATGACCAAAGGCCGACCTCTAGGTAAGATTAAATGTCTGACTGTTAGTTGTGAGGCAGCCAAGCTACTGTACTGAAAGTTTTGTAGGAAGTGGGACATTCAAAGGGATCGGGTAAAGTTTCAGACGTCTGAGTTAGAGATCAATGTTTTGAATGCTTGTACACCAGATACACGTATTAGGTCATTTGAAAACAGTGTTTCGAATATACGAATGTTTAAATCCGTGTACGTGGTTTCACGACGGGTTTTTTAATACTGTAGATAGGTTGCACTGGAGCGACATAACGGCGATGGTCCGGGATCTATGCAGAAGGGAAAGAACTGAAGACACAATATCTCGTCACTTTGAACCACATTCAGATGACGAGATCAACACATGAGCTGCGATCCCACTTTCTAAACTTCCACATCACGCTAACGTGAGGACATTTGAGACCAACGTGCACCAGCCCCCTTGTACACGATAGTCTTTGGTTGGATTTGAACACGCAAACCTCCGGTTGCTAATCCGCTAATCTTCCAACTGGGTTAAACGTGGCCCCCTTAAAATATGGATATTTGTCGGTTTTACCATCCGTGTACACTGTTTTACTTCAGGGCTGAGTTTTGAACACCATAACTGGGAGTTCGTGAACTGCAGTTATGGAAGTCACTCGTGAAGTTCTCAGAAATTCAATTTTGTTGGTAGAAACGAAGTGCCAATGAAAATCCATTACCTTTTAAATATATATGTATTTATATTTCGTCAGTGTGAAAAGGTTTTCGCGAATTTTTGTTCAACATTTCTCAATGAGGTGAGCAACACAACAAGCTATTGGTGACAGTCCGGGATCAAGCCCGAGGGGGGAAGATCCGAGGGTAACACCACGTGATTTTGAACCCGGGTCATATGCGAGGTCACACCTGAACTGGCACCACTCTCCACACCACGCCAACAAGAAGACATTGAGGCCACGACGGATTTAGCGCACATCTGCCTCCTTTGTTGACGACGGTCTTCGATCGGATTCTACCTCGCTCCTCTCCGGTTACTAATCCGTTTCTCTTCTAACCGCGGCCCTACTCAAGGAGAAGAGGAATTTGTACCCATGTTTAGTAGGGAAAACCAGTAAAATGTTTTAATATGAGATGCTCTAGAATCAATGGCTTTTGTGAGAGGTGGCGGGGAAAGCATAGCATGGCAGATCTGCTGCAAACACGACTCGCATGCATTGATGCGGAAGAAAAGAAAAACCCCTTGTGTGTGTCACGAGGGTTGAATGCTAAATAAAGAGTAGAGGGGCAGAGACCGAAAAAAGACGTCCCTTTCAGGTGATCTTCTCTCTTATCTCTTTCCTAACACCTCCGGTCATAACCGCTCTCTTTATCTGACGTCGAGCACCTTCCGCTCGTTACAGATGGCGGACATATCCAATGGGAGAGCTTCTTATCTGTCACGTGTTGCGTAAAACCTCCTCCACTCGAGAGGAAAAGTGACTTTGCATATCCTTTAGTGTTGGATACCTGAATATGCCGGAATGCTGCAGCTTAAAATGCTGATACCTTTATGAGTCTCCCAAAACTGTGTGACATTATCCAACACGTTGTCCTCGGTTCAGCCAAAAACCGTCGTGAGCTGGTGCACGTTAAATCTCTCGTGGTCTTAAATGTCCTCACGTTGGCGTGGTGTGGAAGTTTAAAGAGTTGGGTGCAAGATCAGGTGTTGACCTCATCATCTGATAGAATGACGAGGCGTTGTCCAATGGATCCCGGACCGTCGCCAATAGCCCGTGTGTCGCTTCAGCACGACGTTAATTACCTACCTACCAACACTCTGTCCGTGACATTGCATGGAACGACGGGGACATTCAAAGTAACAAGCTCCGTGGCATTCCTCCAATCACATCACTGTCGTCTTCATTATATTCTCTATACCCGATGCGCTTTCGGATCGTTCCCTTCGGATTTGATCCCGGATTGACGTCAATAGCCCGTTGCATTGCTCCAGTGCGACGTTTACCAACAAACTACCAATTACCTATTCTGGATAATAAAATGCAAATAAACAAACCTATCGAGGAAACGTGTTCGCACTGGTGGGGTTCTCATACAACGGAATCATAGTTGCCAGCAAAATATAGACTAACATAATTAATGTTACGGAATGAGCGGTTGATTTTATTCGCTATTGTCAAACAATATTAAATCTGGAAAATGTCAATAATAAGAGGCATACCAGGTTACAACGGAAATGAGTAACACGTGAATATAAATAAGGATTCGTTTATCTAAACCAGGATACTTTGTGGGCATTTTTTTTTCTTCAAAAAAACAATGGACAAATACCCAAATCTATAAATATATTCCACTAACGTATGTGGCGCAGAAATCGCCGTTATTTATGTATTGCCAAATGGCAACCAACGGATGCAACGGAACAAATGATGTCATCCGCTATTGAGCTCATTCGCCAATTTCACCGCTTTGTTCAAATTAGCTCGATTTGTTCTATGGAGCAACAAAATAATGGAAATGAAATCTTCAGCCCTCTAATAAATGAACGGCAATAAGTCTGAATGGAGATGGAGAGAACATAGCAAAACAATTAAATATATGGTTAGGTAGGTATTTGAATTTACTTCGCACTGAAGCAAACAAGGGCTATTGGTGACAGTCCGGGATCAATCCCAAATAGATGTTTAGGAGATTGAAAATATGATTCAGCGGGCACTTTGTTGGAAATATGAATTGAAGTTTACCTAAAATACACAGAATGTTCTCTTTTATTCTGTTTGTTCAGAGTTATGTGCATTTAAGTACTTGTATTATAGTACAAATGGCTTTACTCTTGTCTCCTTTTTCTTTTTACCCTGCGCTAGCAACCTTCGAATTGTAGGCGGCACAGGTTGGATTGCTGTCAGGTGCATTCCTCCCTGGGTGTATTTCTCTCTTCTGTGTCAGTAAAGCTTTCATTGTGTGCGTCTGTCTATTACTTTATATTGTATGTCTTGTCTTTTGCAGCATGGCGAAATATGCTTGCGCCATAAAACCCCAAAACCAGCCAATCATTTTACCCAAGTATCTGAAGAGTGGGGTGCCAGTTCAGGCGTTGCTTCTTCATCTGACCGAGATTCAAAATTACGTGGTGTTGTCCTCGATCTTTCCCTTTGGGATTGATCCCGGACCGTCACCAATAGCCCGATATGTTGCTTCAGTGCGACGTTAATTAAAATACCTACCTACCCAAGTATCTGATTACTTTTGACGGTATAGTACAGCTATTGAAACACTAAAAATTTATCTTAGAAAAAATGAATGCTAAATAAATTTTGTATATAAATTGAAAATACGGACTGTTTAGTTTAAAACTATGTTCTCTGTTGCTTTTATATTTTTATACATTTTGTTTTACTCACTACACACGTCATACTACCTTTAACAGATAAAATATTTCGCACATGCGCCGTTTGCAATGTATGATTTCTCTCTTTGCAAATAAAAGCATACAACTATTTACCTATTTATAGGGTATTCTGTGTAACCAATTTAAGCCGACCTCTAGTGCAGGTGAAGCAATAAAAATATAATTCTCTTTGGCCAGAGCTCAGCTATCGCAAAGAGCTCTTCTAGAGTTAGAACCGACTGGATGCTTAACACAGGAGGAAGAAGTAAAACAGAGAAAGAAAGAGAGATAAGGATACAGAAGGAGTAATGTGTGAAAGAAAACACCAGGAAGAAAGAGTGAAAAAAGGAGAGACAGAAAAAGATAGAGAGGAAAAAACGCAATTCTTAATATCTTTCTCGGAAAACGATTCCTTTGTGGAAAAATAATTGACGCCTTCGAATTGAAACGTCATTACACTCCTATTACCACCTTTCCCCCCCCCCAAAGAAAAGGGAGTGTTGCCATTCCTTCTTATTCTTTTTATTTGGGATCCGTTCATTTATTCGTCTGCCGATTCATTTGAGGGGAATTTTTTATTCGGGGATCCGCTTGTTGCGACGGCACGAGAAATCGAATTCCATTCGAGAGAAGCGTAATTGCAATTTCGATATTTTTCCGCCGAAGGACGAAAATAGAAGTGAAGTGAAGTGGGTTTCCTGATATTTTCGGCAGGGGATCACTGATATGTGAAAAGAGTCGGATGATTAACTTCGGAAGAATTCGGGAGATCGTATCCAGGGGAAACGGTCATTTCTCCCGATTTCTCAATTTCAGTTTTAAAGAACTTTTCCCGTGCCGTGATTATTTGAAGAAGTCCTTCCCTAGGAGCTCGCGAGTTCGTTAAAGCGAGTTCTCTGGGACAAAGAATGCTAAATTGGATCGTGTGATGTCTTCGGGAGCAGCTGTTGTCAGGACCGATAAACGATCAGTTCTCAAATAAACCCCTTAGATACATTTTTCACATTAAAATTTAGAAACGGAACCCCATTTGCGACTACCAGCAATTTGTTCTCTCCTTGCGATTTTTTGTTCCGCTGATGCCGAAGCTATTTATATAGTTCAACTCCATTATGCTCGGTGTCAAGTTATCTTGCTTGTACGGAACGCCCTACAAAGAGCTAAAAAGTCTCACGAGCTTAAATGTGACGCTCTGATTCGTTAATCGTCAAATGACGCACTACATGCGTCACACGCGCGAAAGATGTTATTTGTTGCAAGTGGAGCTGTTTTTGCATTTACAAAGTTTTATGGTTTCGTGAAGCGAAAACTCATTTGCAAAAGAAACTTAATTTAAGATAAGGGTAGGTAGGTATTTAATTAACGCCAGATTGCAGCAACACAACGGGCTATTGGTGACGGTCCGGGATCAATCCCTAAGGGAAAGATCGAGGACACCTCGCCATTTTGAATCACGGTCAGATGACTAAGTCACCGCTGAGCTGGCATCCCGTTCTCCCAACTTCCACACCACGCCAAAGTGAGGCCACGACAGATTTAATATGCACCAGCCCTCGTGTATACGACGGTCTTGGGTTTGGACCGTGTTTCGAACTCGCAATTCTCCGATTGCTGTTTGCAAAAGAAGCTTAATCTTTAATTTAACTTAAGGGATACAGATCAAACACGAATATTTGAGATGGCGGTCAAATGCAAGCTGAAGACAAGTGCAAACTGAATTTATAAGACGCTGACCATTCAACACTGCCTTTGTTGGACGTCGAACCAGTTAAAAATCGCCAGCTGTTGAAGATTGCGTTTTCAACAGTCCGGAAATCGAACTTCGCTACACAAAGTAAGCTCAGCTGAGGTTGCAGGAACATATGCGTGCTGTGGGGGAGTTGCAGTTACGTTTGCTGGTTTAGGGGTAGGGTGGGGTATTTCAATTAACGTCACACTGGAGCAACACAACGGGCTATTGGCGACGGTCCGGGATCAATTCCCAAGAGAAAGATACGGAAACGACGAAGTCACAGCTGAGCTGGCACCCCACTCTCCAAACGTCCACATCCCGATAACGTGGGGACATTTGAGGCCACGTCAGATTTAACGTGCTCCAGCCCCCGTGTATACGATGGTGTTCGGCTGAACCAAGTTTCAAACTCGCAACCCTCACAGAGTGGGGTGCCCGCTCTGCTGTCGTACCCGTCATCTGACAGTGGTTCGAAATGACGAAGCGTTGTCCCAGATCTTTCCCTTCGGAATTGATCCTGGACCGTCGCCAATAGCCCGTTGTGTTGCTCCAGGTGACGCTAATTAACTACCTACCTACCTTTGCGCATCTTGGCCAAATATGGCCCTTGCGTCATAAAACCCCAAAAGAATCATCCAATCGAAGATCATCGTTACGTCACTCACAAAGAAGGTAAACAACACAAGATGTTTGATCCAATCTTTCACCTGATGATTCAACCAAGGTAGGTATTTAATTAACGTCACACTGGAGCAGCACAACGGGCTATTGGTGACGGTCCAGGATCAATCCCAAAGGGAAAGAGCCGAGTGTGGTATCGACTCCATCTGCACACAATTCACTCCACACTACGCAAAATCAATACTTATTTTCCAATGATCGGATATCGATGTTCAATTTGTATGTTTGTAGATAACTTAAAGCAAATTAAATTTCGTTTGATTTTACCGTTTTAAGTTCTAGTCTTTTAAAACATCGATTTCAACCTTTAATAGTTTCCAAATAAAAACATTGATCCCGGACCGTCACCAATAGCCCATTGTGTTGCTCCAGTGTGACGTTAATTGAAATACCCAACCCCAAATAAAAACATGTTTTAAAGTACTGAAATGGTCGAAAACGCACTCAACAGACATACGCAAATACTAGAACCGAAACTGAGCAGACACCATTTTTTGAGCGATAATCTTTTCCTTGTTTAATTTCTTTTTTTCCTCCGCGAAATAAATTTATTCGTCGATGCATTTCCATTCGTCTCACGCTCAGTTGTCCGTTCGATTCGTCTTCACTTCAGAACAAACTGTTCCCTCTCGTTCCAAGAATGCGTTCTAATCCCTCCTTTTTTTCTCTTCCTCTTCGAAATAATTAAGTGCGTTCGGGAATTAATCCGAGGGCTCTCTCAAAAATTCGTTTTAATCCTCTTCCAGTGCCCGCGTTTTTTCTCCTCTCGCAAATTATTCGCCTCGAGATCTTTTTCGACTTGGTGATTCGAAGAGACGTCGTCGCACATCCCTCGAGAACAAAGGAACGCAGAAATGTGATTTCTCAAAAAAAGGACGAAACTATATATGGAACTTCTCAAAAAATATGTTTAGATTTGTAAAAGATTTTGCAATTCTGTCCAGTCAAAAGACACAGTGGACTTTTTGCTGAATTCAAGGGGTGCGTTCACGCAACACCTCGATATATCTGCGAGTCGCGGTAGCCCGGTCGGAAGAGTGACGGAATAGCAACTGGAGGATTGTGAGTTCAAATTCAACCAAAGACCGTCGTGTACAAAGGGGCTAGGGCATGTTAAATCCGTCGTGGCCTCAAATGTCCTCATGTTGCCGTGGTGTTGAAGTTTGGAGAGTGGGGCTCCAGCTCAGATGTTGCCTCGTCATCTGACCGTGGTGTTGTTCTCCAATCTTTCCCTTTGGTATTGATCTCGGACCGTCACCAACATCCCGTTGTGTTGCTCCAGTTTGACGTTAATTAAAAATACCTACCTACCACGATATCTCTGCACATAGCTAACAAAATCGCATTAAAAGCTTCGGCATTAGAAGACACCCATATTCTGTATAAAGCGTCAGTCGAGAGAGAGGTAGGTATTTTAATTAACGTCACACTGGCGCAACACAACGGACTATTGGCGACGGTGGTCCGGGATCAATCCCACGTAATTCTGAACCACGGTCAGATGACGCGGCAGCACCTGAGCTGGCACCCCACTCTCCAAACTTCCACACCACGCCAACGTGAGCGTCAGTCGAGAATCCTTTTTCTAAGTAGAAGGATTTTTGTATTTGGAGGTATTAAAAACATTAGTAATGTATATTAACCCTCCTCGTGGTTGTCTCGATAAGATATCTCGTTATTAGGAAAATACTGGCCAGATCTTGATGGACGAAACATCTCGAAGAAAAGTGACCAGGACTTGATTTCGTCATCATGAAGAAATAGGCGTTTTCTTGGTGACGAGTATCGTGTCATTAGCACAATGGGTAAATCGTGGTAGGCGAGGTATCTCGTCCAAACCACTTGGAGCTTTACACTGTATCAAATTATTGAAATGCAATGTATTATGTAGTTTAATTATATTATTATTATTGTTTGCAATATGGGAACTCAATCTGAAAAGAAAATTGTATGACGAAGTAGGATTACCTGTGGTGTTGGTCATTAACCCTCCTGGTGGTTTACCTGCGCATCGAAATTTGCCCTTTAGTGGCCAGTTTGATGCAAAGACCTGTTTCAAATGGTCACCAGTTCTAGGCAAGGGACAATTGGTCTTTTCTAGTTCAATCTTAGAGGGTTAATGAATTATTTAGTATGGCAGATTGAGATGCTCCGAAATAATCTTTTCCGTTTCTTGCTGTTCAAATAGATTTTCAACTACTATCTATTTTTTTAATAATTATGTAAAATAAATCATTTGCGTCATTTAGGCCGAAGGTATTTCCGTCACGATCCAGGATTATAAATGCAGGTTACTTAGTCATTATATGTCTATGAGAAAGCAATACTAAATTAATCCTCCAAGCGGTTTCGACGAGATTTCTCGTCCAGGCTAATTTTGGCTAATAATCCATCAAGATCTGGCTAATTTTGCAAATACTTGACGAGATATCTCTTCATCAAGATATTGCCGATTGTTTTTATGACGAGGTCAAAATCTAGTCAGTTTTCTTCTAATGACGAGATATCTCGTCCATCCAGATAAGGTCACTTTTGTTAATAATCAGATACCTCGTCGGGAGGTATCTGATACCACTGAGAGGGTTAACGTAATCTCGTGACTCTCAATGACATAAGCATCGTGGGATTAAAGAATTGAGTCACCAAGGCATAAGTCAAACTAAAATAATTTTATACCTGGGAAAATGAATACCTCAGTGGCTTTTGTTACTAGGAAAGTAAATACTCGGATGTAAAACTCAGTGTTTGCTTATATCCGTGTAAATAGTGTGTTGCGAACTGGATTAGTAAACGTGGCCACTATACATAGAGAAAACACTCCCTTTCCCCCTCTGCAAATCGAGAGAAAACCTTCCAGAAAGAAAAGAAATCAAAGCCGCTCTGATTTCACAGCACCGAGGGGGATTATTGGAATAATTACATTTTCTTTTCACTCCTCCCTTTGTTTTACTTTTTACGAGTTTGAAATTTTGAGTCTTGTGAGACAGAGCAGTCTTCCATCGATCCTTTGGGGAGGGGTTGAAATTAAATTACTCCCCTTCTTCCTTTCTAATTATTCCCTCCCTCCCTCAACACCATTTTCGGAAACCGGTGCGGGGTGTTTGCTCCGTTTCGAACCGCCACCCCCACGCTCTACACTCTACACGAGGCGGAAATGTTTTAATGGGAGAGAAAGGCGTAGAGCTCTGTCTGATGAATTGAAAATTAAATACTTTGCGTAGATTCAATCGATGCACATCTTCATGTGCCATAAAATGACTTCGCTCTCCCAGTCATCACAATTCAGACTCCAAAGGACTTTGGGAGACATTGAATGAGTGGAATTGTTAGCAGTAAAGAGAATTCAGATAGGTAGGTATTTAAATAACGTCGCACTGGATCAACATAACGGGCTATTAGCCACGGTCCGGGATCCATTCCCAAGGAAAGTATCCGAGGACATCACGTAATTTCGAATCATGGTCAGATGACGAGGTCACACCTGAGCTGGCACCTCTCTCCAAACTACCACTCCACCCCGACGTGAGGACATTTGAGGCCACGACAGATTTAACATGCACCAGTCCCGTTTGTACACGACGGTCTTTGGTTGGATTCGAACTCCGTTGCTCTTCAAACCGGGTTTCCGCGTCCCGAGAACTCAGACAGAAGGAACATGATGAGAATAAAATCTATCCCCTCCGTCTGGGCGAAAGATTCCTGGACTTTAATTTAAAACTTTTACTTCAGTCTTATGCACGAGTGGGCATCTATAGCCCTGTTGGAAGTGTAGCGGCTTAGCAACCGTAGGGTCACGTTGGCGGGGTGTGGAAGTTTGGAGAGTGGAGTGCCAGCTCAGGTGTTCCCTCGTCATCTGACCGTGGTTCAAAATGACTTGGTGTTGTCCTCGATCTTTCCCTTTGTGATTGATCCAGGATCGTCTCCAATAGCCCGTTGTGTTATTCCAGTGTGATATTAATTGAAATACCTACCTACCTACCAACCGTAGGGTTGCGAGTTCGAAACTAGGTCCAACCAAAGATTCTCGTGTACGCAAGGACTGTTGGATGTGTCGTGTCCCTGAATGTCCTAACGTTGGCGTGGTGTGGAAGTTTGGAGGGTGGGATGCCAACTCGGGTGTTGACCTCGTCAATTGATTGTGCTTCAAAATGACGAGGTGTTTTCTCGGATCCCGGGCCATCGCCAACAGCACGTTGGGTTGTTCCAGGGTGATGTTAATTAACTATACACCTTCCTACTCGAAGCATTTGAAAATTCCATTAAAAAAACGAAAAGAGAAAATGTGCACAAAAGTGTTAAGAAATATTGAGCATTTATGTAAAGGAGGCATAAGAGTTAAATCTATGCACATATAACACTGATTACAACCATCTATACTATTTGGAATAAAAGAACCTGAATGCTCAATTTATAACTCTGCATGAACTGAATAAAAAAATAAAACAGTATTCTGCGTATTTTTATAGCCCGTTGTGTTGCTCCAGTGCAACGTTAATTAACTACCTACCTGCCTCGATTTACATCGATGAAATAAACTTCAGCATTAACTTTGTAACACCAAGAACAATTGGGGGAACAAGACCCCCTGAGCTCATCCCCTCTGAATAAACTTCTGAGGAAATGATTCTTAATAAGATGTGCAACAGGTGTTTCATTTCACCGGGATTTCTCTATTTAGTAGTTGTTATGACTCATATTAATAATCATCAGGATGGACAGTAGCGTTATGCTATGACATTTTTTGCAAAGGGTTTTTGAAAAACAAAATAGGGACCAGGAATTTTAAGTGTTCTCTGAGAATGTGTAAACGATTACGCCACAATTGAGGTCAAGAGCTTCATTAAAGAACTCTTGTCAGCAATAAATTACAGCAAAAGGCAGGTGCCATAGCTCCTCTTCGCAAACGATTTGTTTACAAACATGTGGTTAGACTGATGCCATAATGACTCTGCTCGCAAGCGATTTCTTTCTTTTAGACAGATAGAAAACTCTCCTGAGGACAGATCGCAATGTGTAATTGTATCAGATCTCTTCTACATACATATATAAGTTAATGTTAAATAAATATGAATGTCTGAAAATATTGGCATTTGGATGCATGAGCTCAAACTACCCAACCAATTTTGTGGATATTTTAAAATATTTCCGTTCAAACGGAAACATTTGGCAACTCCGCTGGACAATCTGTCCAAGGTTGTTTTGGGTTTCATGGCGCAAGGGCCATATTTGGCCATGCTGCACCAGACACAATACAATATCAAGTACATCAATACAATATCAAGATAGAACTTCCCCCACTGACTCTCTAAATATCCTCTGCGGGATCCCCCCGCTCCACGTGACTCTGGAGTCGATCTACAAAAAATATATGATTTTACGAAGGCGGCTGCCCGACCCTGAGATCGAGCTGTCGGATATTGAATTAGATTACAATATACCTCTCATATCAATAGACCCTAGTAACATCGTAATTGATTTCAAGGCTAAGATATTAAATCCCGACTATGAGGTGTACACCGATGGCTCCGGTATAGATGGCTGTATCGGGGCCTCGGTGTGCATCCTCAATGATAAGAAAGTGGTAGAGATATATAAATATAAATTAAAGGGCCACAACTCCGTCTTTCAGGCGGAGTTGTTGGCCATTTTTAAATCAGTTGAATTCGCAGTAAATAATGATAAACGAATTAATATTTTCTCCGACAGCTTGAGCTCCATCCAGGCTCTGAAATCTACTAACATTAAATCCAATTTTATAAATAAAATAAAAACCTATATATCTAGCTATACTAACCTTTTTGGCCTGGATTGGGTCAGGGCACATGTGGGGGAGGCCGGGAACGAGTTGGCCGACACTTGTGCAAAGCTGGCAACCATAAGTGGCGAGGGTATCTCTGCCCCTGCCCCAATTTCATATCTGAAAAGAAAAATTAAAAAATTTATATTGACTAAATGGCAGGGGCACCATACAAATTCACAAAGGGGCCTCCGGGTTAAGAAGTTCTTCCCGGAGGTCAATATTAATACCCTCGTCACCAATAGACACCTTACCTGGTATCTAACGGGCCATGGCCCATACATGGCCTACCTCCACAGGTTTAAACTAAAGGACACTGACCTGTGCACTTGTGGGGGCGTGGGGGATGCGGATCACTATTGACTGCCCGCACACATCGGCGCACCACATTAAAAGACCAACAGACGCGAATGCGTCTATGTGGTGCGCCGGTATTCTGTCCAATAGACTTTCTGTTTATAAAATTGGACAGAGTGTGTTGGCGGCCGGGGAGGTGACCGCTGACCCTCCGCCCCTAGACTAGCTGAGACTTTATCTTGGTGGCCCCCCCCCCTTTTTATTTGCCCGCTTTGCTTTTTAAATGTTTTAAATGTTATTATAAGCTATGTTTTAATTTTTAATTAATTTTAAACCTACATTTTCATTCATATCCATTTCATATTTATATCATGTTCATATATATATTTGTCCAGAATTTTATATGTCATTTTCATTCATATATTTATTATGTATTCATTATTTTATGTTCATTCATTGTATTATGTATTTAATTATTTTTGGTTTTGTTTGTCTTGTTCTGTAAACCGACAGTGTGTCGGTCGTCGATTATTGTTTGGCCCTGTTGGCCTTTTGATGTACATTTTTAAAATGCTTTAATAAATGCTTTCCGTGGGTGCGGGTTTCCCCGTGTGCCTCTTCGTGTTGGCTGGAAGTCTCCCCTTCCTCCCAGAAAGGGCTCTACACCTTACGGTGAGCTGGGGGGAAGTGGGTCCGGAATATCAAGTAATTGACACAAGACATACAATGTCAAGTAACTGACATACACAGTGAAAGCTTTACTGACACTGAAGAGAAAAAGGAAGGAATGCACCTGGCAGGAATCAAACCTGCTCCGCCTACAACTCGAAGGCTGCTAAGGCAGTGGGCATACCCATTGAGCCACGACGGCTCCGATCTGTCCAAGGTGCGAAACCAGATGACCAGGGTCGGATCACCACGCAACGTAGCCCGACAGTCTCCCTTGCGAAAACGATTCGATTAATAGTGTTGTCCAGATTTCTTTTTAGCATATTTCTTGCATTCAAGTATTTCAGCATACATCTTTTTTCATTTCTTACGTAAATTATCACAGTTGAAATGCCCCATGACTCAAATGAAGTGCAATGGTTGCAAGTATTCTCCCAACATAAATTAAAGATAGGTTCCGTTTGTAATTTTCACAAAATTATTTTTCATCGCAATCGCCTCGATTTTATTTTACGCTATATGAGGAATCTGCCATATTTTATGACATTTTAAAATTTATGTCCAATTTATAGATTTGGGACCCAATTTTAATGTTACCTGTATCCTCTTTTCAGTGGGGATCGTCGTGGTTAGTGGATTATGCCCACTGCGTTAGCAAATCTTCGAGTTGTAGGCGGTGCAGAGTCGATTCCTGTCAGGTGCATTCCTCCCTAGGTGTATTTCTCTCTTCTGTGTCAGTAAAACTTTCATTGTGTGTGCCCATTATTTGATATTGAATGTCTTGTGTGAAATAGGGCCGCCCTTGCGCCATAAAACCCCAAAACCAACCAACCTATTTTGAGTCCATTTTTTATATACTTTTTCATGCATTTACCAGGATATAGTCCAGTTGAATTTGAATTTGTTTTGCTCTTTCAGAATTTTCTCAAACGTTTCATTCCTTTTGCAGGCTTGTTGGAGATCGAAAAGTCAGCTTCACCTGATGATTCCATACATCTGATGAATGAGCGAATACGAATCATTTCATGGAAAACACCATTCATCATCGAATATTAGTTGATACGTAAGTCGTCATCCTGTCTCCATGAAGCTGAAGCCATGAAATTCCTGAGAGATCGAGTGAAGCTACATTGCACTGAGTGTGGTGAAGACAGCAATCTCGATGACATACGACCATCCTTAGATGCTAAAGATTCTGTACGCGAAACATTGACACAGTTTGTTGCCAGACCCATGGGTGTTAATCAGTATTGAGACACCAGTCATTCAAACAAGCAGTGCTTGAGCTAAGTATAAGCAATGATTAAGCTCAAGAAGGTACAACTTGCTGCGTGTTAAGGTGCGATTCGAAGGATCAGTTTTCTCTTCATTCTACGTAAACATCATTTGTAAATATTTTACTCGGCGCATGCCTGACTTTTTAAATAGTACTCAGAAAGTATCGCTCACTCCGACGCTCACATGAAATATCAATCCTGGATCACGGAAATGCAGTACGGCATAATTTCTTCAATAGAGTAAACTTTGGGCATATTTTGTATTGTAGCTCGAGACATGGCAAGGAAGAGAGATTGTTTATTATTTGACGCCCCAAAAAGAAATCCAGCTTCAGAAATAACTAGCTCAGTTCTGAATACATAAGTAATTGCATCTGAATGAAAAAACAAAACGTGTAGTCGGTTTTTCTAGATCAATGATCACTTAACCCCAAACATCTCTAATTTAGGATATTCCAAAATGGCTTCCTTTGTGAACCAAATAACTTCTGGGACAGAGTGAAGAAATGAATTCCAAACCGTATTCATTTTACCGTTTTCTTTCTTGACGTTCCGCGCTATCGTGAAACAAGAAGACATCCGAGATTGTTCGACAGAACATGAGTTGAAACCGAATCAATCCATTTTACTATTTTTCTTTCATGGTGTTTCAATCGGTGCTATCCAGTTATAAAGCAATTATCTCAGACACAGTTCGAAGGACTCGTTGTTGCTTCTAAAAATTGTGATTAAGCAATTATAATAAAATTTTCCGCATTTCACAATACCCCATGCAATTTGATATAACTACGCAATAAGGGAAGAACTGTTGAAGTCGTTTGTGTTATTCACTTATAGCTGCAAAATTTTCTGAAATTAGGCTGCAGCCTGTTTAGAGGTACTAGAATCTGATCGCATCGGAATTATCATGTGTGCGTTTGTGACAAGCAGCGCTTTCGAGATGTAGTGACTGCATCCGGTGTAGTGACAGCTTCCTCTTTGATGCCATGCTGGCGGCATCCGCCATGCTGCTGTGCGCGTGGCTGCTGTTGTCCCTGGCGCTGACGTCCGGTGGCTGTCCGGCCTCCTGCTACTGCGGCGAGCGCGGCGATTATGTGAGCTGCGTGGGGGACGGCGTCCGGCGCCTCCCGGATGGCCTGCCCGCCGACGCCGTCCGGCTGGAGTTGCGCAACTTCGCGACGGGCGCGCTGTCGGCACCGGACCTGGCCGGACTGGCGGCGCTGCGCGAGCTCAAGCTGCAGCAGTCGCGGGTCGAGTCCCTGGACAACGGCACCTTTGCCTCGACCCCGCGCCTCGAGCGACTCGACCTCAGCCAGAACGGCATCGGGAGGCTCGACGCCACGGCCCTCGCCGACCTGGTCCGCCTCCGACACCTCGACCTGTCGTCGAACGCGCTCGAATGCGTGGAAGGGGCCTTCGTCGAGCTGTCGGGACTCGAGCAGCTGAACCTACGCGACAACCGCCTGTCGCAGCTGACGACGCGCACCTTCGCCGGCCTTCGGAGCGTCCAGTACCTGAACTTAGACGCCAATAACATCTCGGCCATCGAGGTGGGCACCTTCCAGTACCTCGCGAACCTCGCGCACCTCATCGTCAGCAACAACCCGCTGGCGACCCTCTCGCGACTCGACTTCTTCGGGTCGCGGCTCCAGTACATCGACGTGTCCCGCGTGGGCCTCGACCGCGTGCCACAGAGCTTAACGAAATTCGTGCGCGACTTGCGCCTGTCGCGCAACAACCTGAGCCGCATCGGGGCGGGCGACTTCGACAGCTACCCCTACCTGGGCCTGCTGGTCCTGGACGACAACTGCCTGGGCGACATAGAGAACGACGCCCTGGGGCGCCTGGAGTACCTGTCGCGCCTGTGGCTGAACGGCAACTGCCTGCGACGCGTGCCGCCCAACCTGCCGCCCAGCCTGCTGGCGCTGTACATGGAGGAGAACAGGCTGGCCGGCCTGCCCGCCTACAGCTTCCGCGGCCTGGCGCGCCTGGAACAGCTCTTCCTGCAGCGGAATCAGATCCGGGGCCTGCAGGCTTGCGCCTTCTGCGACCTGGTCAGCCTGCGCAGCCTCGACCTGCAGGCGAACCGCATCGAGACGCTGGAGGATGGTGTCTTCGCCAACCTGACGCTCCTGCAGACACTGGACCTCTCGCAGAACGGCCTGACGCTGCTGGACGGGGGCTGCTTCTCCGGACTGCCCGCCCTCGCGACGCTGCAGCTGTCGCGCGTGCACAGTGTCGTGCAGCTGCACGAGGCGGCGTTCGACGAGCTGCGCGGCCTGCGCACGTTCGAGGCGTACGACAGCGCGGCGCTCGTGCAGCTCATCCTGAACTCGACCCGGACCCTGCACGGTCTCCGCGGCCTGCGGGAGCTGAACCTCATGCACAACGGCGTCGCGCGGCTGCGGGCGGACTTCCCGTCCTTCTTCCCGTCGCTGCGCGTCGTGAAGCTCAGCGGCAACGCCTGGCACTGCGACCGCGGGGCGCGCTGGCTCGCCCACTGGATCAAGCAGTCCAGCGTCCAGTTCTACAGCAGCTACAACATCCGGTGCGCGAGCCCGCCCGCCCTACAGCTTAAGCCCCTCATGATGCTGACGGAGGGCGACTTCGCGGTCGACTCGGCGACGCCCCCGGAGGTGACGAAGCGAGTCGCCACCGCATCCACTGTCGTAGTGTACCTCAACAACCTGCCCCCCGTGTCAATGACTCCTCCAGAGAGCACGAGGAACACAGTCCCAGTGCAAGTCACGTCGACGGACGCTCCGTCGCGCTCGACGACGACCGCATCTCGGGTGACGACGGATGGCGACGCGGCGTCGACTCAGGCGGAGCAGTTCCGCTCGTCAGACGTGACGGCATTCGCGAGAGTCGGTGGTGTCGAGGGACCGCGGGAGGAGCACCTCGCGGGCGTGGCGGGGGCCCTGGCGGGGGGCTGCTGCCTGCTGGGGCTGGCAGCCCTGGCGGCCTGCCGCCTGCGCCGCCCCTACGAGCCCGTGGCGCAGCGCCGTAGCAGCATCTCCTACCGCCCGCAAAAGGACGAGGTATCCATCGTGACTCTTGCAGAACACGGACGCAACAACAAGCTCTACTACATCATGGAGAACGACTCGCAGCTCCAGGAGCTCCTTTCCTCCGACAACGGACAGCTCTACTGATCCACATTCAATGCCCAGTGTGCTGGAAACACAAGCCATACGATGTTATCAGTCCACGACTTAACCACTGCTACGGTGTAGTGCCATAACGCAAATTCGACACATACAATGTATAGCTCACGATATTCATTCTATACGTGTGGTGTGCAATGTACTGAGCGCATGTTTGTTTTGTGCAGTGAGATTATATGCACGAGTGTATACCGGCAGTTTCATATACCAATACCTAGGAAACAGTTTACTCTAAGTACATTTCACAATCACACAACGTACGTTCCCAGAGTGTAGTGCCCAACGAGACACCTATATTGTGTTTACGCAGCGTTTTTATGTCGATGTTTACTGCCATGTAGGGTGGATTGCACTACAGTCGATGAATGCAGTGTTTTCTGCACTACTTCCAAGATGTTCCGATCAAAATACCGAGAAGTGTTCCACCAACAAAACGCATCTTAAGAAATAAAAAAGTTATCCGTGTGCGAAAATGAGCTCAAGAACTGCTGCTCAAACCACAGCAGAGAGGTGGTCCCCGTCGAATCAAACTATTTTACTTCATTTTTCAAACGCTCCAGTGATTTTATCGAAACTCATAGAACAGACAACGTTGAACATGGGCACACAAAACATAATATTAGGGTTATGCTTCATGAAACTGTTGTGTTCTAACTTACAAATATTCCAATGAATATTTCCTTCTAAACTGCATGGAAATCTATATTCTATTGTTGAACCTAGCAATGGACATAAAGTTCCAGAGATTTAAGAATCGTTCGAATGAATTGTATATTATTTTCCAAGTATTGTTCTGGAAAAACAGATTTCACTTGGATGTACAAATATTTTGAAGACAGGTGGGCAATTTTTGTGAGCAGTTAGAGTTGTGAGTAGAGAAACACCCATAAGGAACTGTGAAATATATCATTCATTCCATTTCTTCCGTAATTGCTCTTATATAAAGAAATTGATTTCTTTTGTCTCCTGATTCTATTCATTTATTTCAATAAGACACTTCAGAAAATCGTATTTTTAAAAACTAATGAATTCACCGCTGTCCAAAAAGTTGTAGATTTAATAAAATGGCTACATCCAAGACTTATGTTTCAATCTTTTTATTATTCATTGGATCATTAAAAATAAGTCTTGCTTTAAAAAGATTTTAAAAACATATTTAACCATCTGCTAAATTTTTTAATCTTAAGACGTCTTAAAAAAAAAAGATCTTAATATGAATAAAACAATTATCAAACTCAATAAACTGAAAACTATTGGGTACAAATATTTTTTGTTTCTCATTAGAGCCGTAAAATACATGTATAACTGCTGATGAAAACATTTCTTGTATCAAACTTGTTTCAAGTATTACATTTCCTAAATATCTTAAAGAAGTTTTGCTCAATTTGGCTAAAAATCATAATTTTTTTTCCAAATCAGAAATGTTAATTTTTCAAATGGTGCGCCATCTATGAATAAAGAGTCCAACTATAAATTAAATTAAACATTTAGTCAGGTGAACTAGGCACAATCTATAAAAGAAAAGGTATTCAACTAATATAAACAAAATTCCTGCATACTCTGTCATAACAAATACAACTCACGAATTTGCATAAATCGTGGTATTACACAAAAATGAAAGATAGTAACTTTTCAACTACCGATTAGAGAAATTAGTTCTAAATTTTTGACCGTAGTGGCATTTCTGAAGGATAAAAATTGCAATTCCAAATGCATTAAAGGCTATATTTTTACTTGGAAAACAAAATTGAATACACAAACAAAAACGATACATATAGTTTATAAAAAAAAGCACAGTCAAATGTATCCATTTTATACTGTTTTTTATACCAATGTATCAAGATATCTAATTGGAGCGCCATCTATTTCTCATCAGACACACTATTTAATATTGAGTTAAACAAACTACTATTGAATTCTTAGATAACATCAACTCAGAATTATAATACTACTCATATAAACTTTGAGGGAAGATGATTCTTTTTAACTACATATTTTAACAGTTTTTACACATAATTAATAACATTCTTACAACACAAGAAATTCAAAATTTTCAATCGTGATGTCATATGTGATAAAGATAGGAATATAATTCCAAAAATGAGTTTCCTCAATATTTCGACTTCGATAAGAAAAAAAAATTTTTCGCAAAAACCGTCATACTTTATTTGAAGTTTCAATCCTAATCTTTAAAAAAAAGTTTTTGATATACGGATATAATTAATATTTTCTAGAATAATTCCAAAGTTCAAGAACGCTTGTGGTTTGTGGCGCCATCTATTAAATAATAGAAACACTTTTTCCAATTGTAAAAGGAAATATTTTTACTTTAAAAGAAATGTATCGTGAATCTCATATCAAATTACTTTGCCATTGTTTCCTTGATGAGTATGAAATTCAGGCATTTTAAGGATTTGCAACTAAGAAGGGCAGTTGTGAAATTACTTAATGTTGAATCATGTTTGAATATCTGTTATTCAAAAACTGCTTAACGTAGACAATATTATTTTATATTTTGGCAATCCATGAAATTTTTTTTGTCTATTTGGAAATAACAATTTTTAAGTCCAAAAATTTTGTTTTAAAAGAGAAACAATGAATTAAATTTTAAAAATACATTAAAAAGGTTATGGTACTTCTATGTAAGTAGTAATTGAATTATATAAGTAGCAATTGAAATTTAATTCATTTAATATTCCATTTTAATTTTATAATTCATTTGTTATAAATTTTAAAACACAGACCCATTTCTAATAAAGTTTTTGCTACAATTTAGAGCTGTTGCTTTCTGGCTTATTTTTGGACATTTCACATTAACACTCCAAGGGGTTTCGACGAGATATCTCGTCCATAGAGATCTGAGCAATTTTGCTAATGACGAGATATCTCGTCATCGATATATTGCCTATATTTTATGATGATGTGATCACAATCTGATGAGTTTACTCCTAATTACGAGATACATCGTCCCTAGTTTACCACCAGGAGGGTTAAATGGCTTATTGTGGATTAAATTGATTTATTTACTGAAAGGTAGTGGAGATAGTAGTCTGAGCACTTTGCTCCTTACCTTTTTAATAGCTTGCCTATTTTCGTTTTGCTAACTTTTTTGATTCTCCAATTTCCCCGTTTTTCTATTGCTTCAAATGGAGGTTGATATTTATCGTCTGGTGGATATGGAGGAGTTGATAATCCGGAATATTGATATGGGTGCCCCGATATTTTATTTGATACTATTGTCCATTCTTTGATATATTGAAACGTTTCGGTATTTGATGTGATCATTTTTGGTGTAGGGTAGGAAGCTTCTATTGTAGGTTCTTGTTATGTGTCTATGGGGATGGTCTAGTGTAGTGATGATATGTATTTTCCATTTCAGTTTCCAGGTTGTGTAAATTTTGTTTATTTCCGTTTTTAGGCTTTCGAGGGAAATTGGAGACGAATGAAGCTCTATTGGATATTTTGGTTTGGCTGGTTTTCAAAAGATGTGCTGGCAATTGAAATCTCTTACGTCTGTGTGTAGCTATTCTTGAGTTTGAAGTCGGTTTGAGTTGTTACTGGATGATATGGTTTGCATGCTATGGCTTTCAAATTATATTTTGTATGACTTGGTTATTGTGGTTGAGCTATAGTTTATTTTCGATTTCCGATAAATTTTTGATTGAATGTAATTAGCTTGAGAAGTAAAGAGACTATTGTCGTGAGATTAAGGAGGCTTGAAATGTTGGAGTGAACCAGAATGTCCGAACTACTGTTCAAGACTACTATTATTGTCAATACGGTGAGAAAAGTATTTATAGCCATTCTTAGTTGCAGATCTAAAGGAAAAGATACATGCACAATTTAAGTTTACTATGGTACATAGATCATTTGATCTGAGAAAACACACTATACAGACAGCATGAGTTTAGTGTTCAACGTATTTTGATAGGATCATCCATGTAAAATCAAGAGTCAAGGTCAGCTGCAATCGCAGAAAAGACATTTCGTTATTGTGTTTTTATCCCGATCAGTCTAAAAGATGTACTTAACAAAGCCCTAAATTCAACATCAAAACTTCCAACAGGACTCTTGTAGCAAACTCAAAGCTCATACGTGAGTTATTGAAAGCGGTTTTGCATACTTATTTTTGTGGTATGATTGCATCAATTTCGTACGCATTCGAGCAACATTATTAAGTTTGAAAAACTATGTCTTTACACAATATTTTTTTTATTTATAATAATGTTGCTCAATTTTAGTGTGGTATTTCACGAGTCAAGGGGGACATATATCTTAAAACGAACATTTTTAACCTGAAAAAAGCAAACGGCATTGACTTAAACTGATCCATGGGGTCATTAGCAGGGATCGTTTATTTTCCTATCTATTTCGGTTAAGAGTAAAGGCCAACAAAAATAAACCTTCCTTTCGCACTCCCATTAACACTTCATTTTTATTTTGCGTTTGAACTTAGGGCCTGGTGCCCAAGAAATTATCTAGACACATTTGAGTTCGTTATCTTGAAACAAAGTTCATTGAAGACATAGTTTTTAATTAAATAATAATTGGATCCAATTGTTTACATTTTGGATGATTTTCCGTGTTGGTTTTAAAAATTACTTTGGTTAAGAATTACAACTTCAGTGGAGTGTAAGGTTAATTGTTTTAGATTACATAGATTATGTTCTGAAATTGTGGTTTTTTAATTACTAGAATCAACAGTAATACCCAGTTTGAAAAATTATGCTTTTTTTCATTAATCCGATTTTCAAAATGTCACGATGAATATTTTACATATGAACATTTTGAAAATTTGAAATCTAATAAAAGGTCTTGGTTTGAAAGCGTTTTTTAGTATATTTAGCAGTTTTAGCATACCATATTTCGTATACGATGTGATAAAAGTCCTTAAAGTAGCTTTTAGGGGTTTTATTCAAGAAATATGGAGAAAATGGAACCTAATTATCCTATAACAAAAGTAATGATACAGGTATTTTCTCTCACTAGAATCGATAAACTCAACACTCTGATAAGAGGTAAAATTTAATTTTTTCAATTTTTTATTAACGTTTTAATAACATGTAATGCTTGTATTCGAAGCTAATTAATTACATCAGCATTTCTAACTGATATTTGCAATAGAAGCAGTTTTACTAAATCTTCTTATTAAGACAGCTACTGATGTAATACGAAAGCTACTTCTAAATCAATAAAAGATTTTCATTCAAAAATCCTCTGCATCAAATCCTCAGATGTCTTCAGAAAGGAGCAAGCCGAGAGCAAAATTTCTTCCGACAAATCTGTCGCTCTCATTAGTGACAACTCTGCGTAATTTTAGTTGTTCTAGGTATATGTAATGAATTGTGAGTGTTGCAATAAAAACGGAGCTTGTAAAACCAGTTGCCATCTTTGAGAAAAGCGAATTGGCTGAAATAATCACGATATCGTCCATGAATATTAATTTAGATATTTTCAAGTAGGAACGAATTCCATCGAAGAAAGGGCTTGTGAATGACCTTTAAAGTAACATTTACCTTTTTACCATTGTTCCTTTTTTAAATTAGAATCCTTTGGAAAGATTCTCTGAACCTTTTCTTAGAATAGAACCCTTTGAAAAGGTTAGATTGGTCCTTTTCTTAGAACAGAATACTTTGTAAGGGTCTTGGGTCTTTTCCTCAGAATATAATCCTTTAAACGAATCTATTTTTTGGAAAGATTTCAGTGGTCCTTTTTTTAGAATAGAATCGTTTGGAAAGATTCTATTCGCCCTTTCCTCAGAAACGAATATTTTGGAAAGATTTTATTGGTCAGGAAGATTAAAACTGATTACAAATCATGCTGGGAATACTGCAGGTTGCGAGGTGGAATTATTCGTGTGAACCCCTAAGAGTGGTAAAGTTGAGGCTGCCACCTGTTGGAAATGTTTGAAGGAATCCTATAAATTAGCTTCACCTCTAGAGTGCTTTGAATTTGGGCAGGAACGTAGAGCAGACCAAGAAAAGGCATTCGTGAAAGCAATGCGTTTGTTCTATCCACAATACTAACACATTTCGACGGTTCATGGTATTCAGTGGCATTATCGTATGGAGCAAACGCAAACCCATCACATATAGGATTGGAAAGTATTCTTTTAAATTACATCAATGGTAGGTTTAAATAAATAAAAGGGTTTTAGGACCTGGAGTACATGTTAAAGATATGAAATTTTTGAAAATTACAGAGTAGAAATTTGTTGAACATGAATTTTTAAGATATAGGTCCCATCTCACACTGAATAAATTTTGTTTCTTATGAAGGGAGGTAACAGCATCGTCTGCACCGGTTCCATCAATTCTGTCTTCGATCTGGGGGGTTGAGCAATAACGTATTAGCATATCGTCGGTTTAGAACAAAAATTCATTAACTGACAAAAGAACAAATTTGACAGCACAGCCGATTAAAGACTAATTAGCTTTTAGCAAAAATAAAAATTTCGATAGTGTTATATTTTCTTTCAAACCGATACAATATAATTTATTTCTCATTATCATGAAAACAATAATTTAGTGTCAAAAAATGCCTTTCCTAAAAATGTAAGGGCCACGGTAGCCCGGTTGGAAGAGCAACCGGAGGGTTGCGAGTTCGAACCAGCCAAAGACCGTCGTGTATAGAGGGGGCTGGTGCATGTTAAATCTGTCGGGGCCTTAAATGTCCTCACGTTGGTGTGGTGTGGAAGTTTGGAGAGTGGGGTGCCAGTTTAGGTGTTGACTCGTCATCTGACCGTGGTTCAAAATGAAGTGGTGTTGTCCTCGGATCTTTCCCTTTGGGATTGATCCCGGACCGTCACCAATAGCCCGTTGTGTTGCTCCAGTGTTAACGTTAATTAAAATACCTACCTAAAAATGTAAGTTAATGGTTTCTGCTCTAAGTCGACGATATTATGCTGTAAGGAATCTCTTTTTCTTTCCAATGACTCGCATGTATTCACTCAATCGGCTCAAATATCAAAAATGTTTTCCAACCACAATTTAATAAAAAATAATCGAACTGAATGAGATATTTGTTGAGATATTCAACTTTTTAAACTTTAGCCTTTCTTTCGAAATGGTTACAATGCATCTCCAAAGAAACAAAGAGAGAAGGTGCTTTTATTAAATTTTGGTTTTACTTTACGCACACACACAAACATTTATTCTGCCAAACATAAAAAACTGTTAACATAACAGGTAACTTATTTGTGTCAACATTTAAATTCAAATAATTTCGCGTAACACGATTTTTAGTTTGTCTAATTGGGTGTGGCAAAACATTTTTAATTAGAAATTTCTGAATAAAAAATTTCACCTATATAAACCTTTTGGTATAATCATACTTCACTTAAGTGATGGATCCGCATTTATACAATGTTTGAATCCTTGCTTTCAATGAAAGTTCTATGCTTACAATCATTTTAAACCACCTCAATCACTTGGCGGAACAGAATATGGTCAACTTCTGTTATCTTACTGTTAGCCGTTTATCGAATGTTAAAAATACCAGTCAATATTAGAGCTAATATTCTCAGCAGATTGTACTTACGTATATGTTGAAAGGTAGATCTGTAGAGGCTTGAAAATATTCGCTGATGTTAAATTCTTTTTTTTTTGCAGTAGATATGTTTCGCAAAAAGTATCATATGTGTTTACGCTTTGAAATTCATAAGCTTGTGGTTGTTTCAGTTCATGAGGGATTTCTCGCAATTTACATTCATAACTATTTGGCATGTGTATGTGATAAGTGTTTCGCCAACAAGTTGATATCTTTCTGCTGTTTCCCCTGCTTTTTCTAAATACCTTTTGAAAAAGCAATCTCATTCAAATCAATTTAATAATACTGTAACCAATTTTACTTAGAAAAATAAAAGTTTTTGGTGATCAGAATAGGATTTGTCAATGAAAATTGGCAGAAATTAATTTAATGATGTTGGCCAAATGAAACCTCAACAGACCACACCACCAAAAGAAACCACAATATTTTATATATTAGTCCAGTGATTGTAACTAATTTAAATATAATTTTGTATTTTTCAACATGCCACACTTTCTACATAAGTGAACTAATAATCTTTATGATTATGCTATAATTAGCTATTAATACTTATGCTAGTTAAATGTATTATCTAGCATAAGTGTTAAAAAGTAAGTAGAGTAATTAAGTATGAGTAAAGTAATTAATTATTATTAAAGTAATTTCTATCAAAAATATTGGAAAGGTATTTATGAGTCAATTTTTTGAGACCAGGTCCTCGTCTTTTTCAAAAAAAATATATCGGATCTTGGTCTCACAAAGATTGAAAAGTACAACTCTAGAGTATCAATATCGAGTGCATCAACAAGTATTCATTTGATCACTAAAAACAGGTGTCCCTCACGAATCTGCTAATCAGTAGAAGCTGGGTTTTATACATGTGGAGCCAGTTTATACGTTGCGCTAAGTGATTTTAGTCTATTTCAGACGCTCAGGTTGAATTAATTTGATAAACATAATCTCTCGGAATTTGTATCTTTCTGCTGCATTGATAGAGGACAGATTTTTAAACTTTTGAATAATCAATTTACTAGCGTTTTGAATGATCAATTTTGCTTCAACTCTGGTACAATCCTACCAAATTGTTTAAACAAAAAAATTGTTCAGACAGTGTCTTAGCACGGCCACAAGGTTTTACGTGAATACTTAAAATATAATTTTTAAAAGTTTCCAACTGCTATCTGAATTTTCACAATGAGCACTTTGTTCGATTTCACTTCGAATTTCGTCTTAAATATTCAGATCTCAACGTTAGTTTTCGTTTGAGACCCATTTCGACGTCGTAACGGTCTTGAGTTGTACTGATTTCAAGTTTAAGCGCAGAGGAAAGTCCCCAAACGCCGCTCCCTTCCCGCTTATCGCATCCCCCTAACTCAAGGTCTCATGCAAGTCTGTTCCCTCAGCTATCCAATGGCACTAGGTTGGTTTGGTTCACGTTTAAAATGCAGAAATTATTAGACCGAACTCGATGTACATTGTATCGTGCCGCTCAACTTTCCGCACTAACCAGCTAGTACTGGTCTGATTTTGAAGCCGTATTCGAGTCAAAAAGTTTTCCTCGAACACAGGTTAGCTTAAATACATTATTTTGTAAAAGATTTGAAATTTATTCATCAAAGTAAAAAATAAATTTAAAAGTTTATGATAGTTGAAACTGCCTCTTGTCGAGAAAAAGGAACATGCATATTTATCTTAAAAATTAACTTTTCGCATTTTTGAAAAATCGAAAGATGCATTTTTACATAAATCGATTGCATTTCAAAAAATATTCTAAAAATTGTTTTTTTAATAAGGATTCATAATACATTCGGGTTACAATAAAGCGTTGCACTTTGTAGACATTGGGTTTATGATTCGCAATGTTTTCAATAGATGGCAGCATCAATGTAAAAAGTTGATTTTGCATGTAAATGAATCGTTTGTTTCCGAAATATCAACATCCATGACACTTTGTTTTAAATGTTCCCCGAATATTGTTTTTACTATTTGTTTTAAAAACATGAACATTTCATTTTGTCAAAGATTCGTATTTATCGCACACATAACTACATAAATTTATTTATTCATTTTACAGCTATTCAGTTTCTTGGTATTAGGTAAATAATTTAAAACTGTGAACATATATTCTCTGTGTTCTCTACTTTTAAAAATAAACGATTAATTGAATTTTATCTTGATATTTTAGTTGAGTTCCAGTTTTGTTTTCGTGTATTTTTTTCAGAAACCTTGTTTATTTATTTATCATTATTTTTTTAAATACTTGTCTCGTGGTTTGAAATTACAGCACAATGTAATACATTTAACAAGAAAATAAATTTATTTCGTAAAATAATAAGAAAAAATTATAAAAACAAAATTCAACTATAAACCGTATGTTAGTCCACTGTAGTCTGCATTCAGGTCTTTTTCAGTCTTAATAAAAATTTAAACGTGTATTTTCGGATGTCCTACACATCATGAACTTGAAATAAGTAAGAAACTATCGGTTAAATAGCAGAAAACGGTGCGGTCACCAAATATCGCGCCGAGTTGACGTGTTATCAGTAACGATTGCCATTTAACACAGAAATAGAAACTACGCCAAAGTCACACCGGTTTCTAGAAGTTTACCAAACTTGTTTAGACTTATTTTTGTTATTTCAGATGCGTCAAAACAAAATACACTTGACTAACGAAATTTATTTCATATAAAAATTCGGCTTGGTATTTTAGTTCAGGAAAGAGTTCATCAACAATTACGACAATGGTTGACATGAATTGCAATGGTGTCACTGTTACAGATGTCTTTTTCAGTTTTCAATCCTTTAGCCTCAACAATTCAAGTCAAAGAAACATGTTTCATGTCGAAGCCCTGCATTCTCCCTTCAATTGTAGTATACTCTTGACATGAGACAGCATGTGTTTTTCTCCCTAGCAGTAATACCCACGGTTACAAGGGTCAGTGTCCATTTTGAAAAAAGTCTCATGCCTTTCAGGTGGTCGACACGTAAGCATTCCTACGGAATGGAATAGTTCTATTCCTTCACTGGTATACTCTATATACTTGAAATACCTTTCGTAAGCACCCATACCTACTGTCAAAGGGGTCTTTTCTACTTGTGATGTGATAAACCCATTAGAATTCACGTGAAAAGTAATTCAACAGTTTTATGTCTGAGCTCAAAATACTCCGCCTTCTACAATGGTATACTCTCGACTCGAAATAGAATGAATCGCTCTCACAAGCACCGGTAAGCTATATAGTCACTCTCACACTCCTTACACGTGACGTGGCAGCACAAGTGGAACTTTCAGTTGCACGACCCGCATTACGTGGCGGTTGTAGCCCCAGCAGCAGCTCAGGGGGTAGCCCCATCACAGAAGTCCAGGGTCGGCTCCAGGAAGACGAGGTCAGTGTGCGCAAGAGCCTGCTCGGCCGGGTCCGCCGACCGGGGACCTGGTGCCGTATCAACTCTTTGGCCACATCGCTCCTTGAGGGCGGCACGGAAATCAGGCCTGGCATGCCAACTGGTCTTGGTCCGGCACGATCCGGAAATGACATCTGGTATTCTATGGCCTTCAAAGAAAAATGGCGAAAAGATTATGCATATTTGTACTGAAGGAGCCCCTATACCCCTTTCTTGAATGTGCTCATCAATTAATAAAGACATTTGTTTCCCCCTTTCTGTGGATGCACCTATGGTTATATTGCATTTTTCAAAAACTTTTTACGCAATTTTCTAAATTTTAATACTGTTACAAGTAGGGCCAGGCCGTAGTTGTGTTTGAAGGATCTACAAATGCACTTAGAGAGTAGAGAAACCATCCAAATCAAAGTGTGTTCCTTTCCCTTTATTAATGGTGTTGATATTTCTATCGGGGTTTGCACATTACCCTAATACCCGTTTTCACTGATTTTTAGTGTAGGTATTTTCATAATGGCACGATAAGTTGCAGATGATACTAGTTTTGTACTATAAGTGTAATGAGAAGTTTAGTGTGTAAGAGGATAGTATAAAATACTTGAACACTTAACGGAAAACTTGCAAAGCTCTGAAAATATTACAGCATATTTATACGAAATATTAACTTTTACCCTCCTGGTGGTTGTCTCTACGAGGTAGTTCATCATTAGCGAAACTGAACCAGATCTTGATGGACGAGATATCTCGTCATTAGAAGAAATCTAACCAGATCTTTATCTCACCATCAAGATATCGGCTTATCTTAGTCACTATATTTGTTTAACTTTATGTTAATTAGAGTTATTTAGATGTTTTAACTAACCACTTTGTCGACAACATTTTTTCTGATGATATAATTAAAATATGTGAAGCAATACCAAATATTTTGAAAAAGTGAAACTCTTTTTTTCATTTTAGATATACATTTAAATACCCATAAAAGCTCTTGTCGAAGCTTGTGTTAGTCCTAAGATCTTTTCATCCAAATTTTAAGTGTTTACCTTTGATACTGTTTCTGTAAAGGTACATTATAAGGCAAAATCACTTTGGGAATCACTAAAAAGTTCTCAATTGTGGGAACCGGGAATTCATTCTGCTTTGCACAATTCCTGAGTAGAGTAACTCGTATTGTCGTTAAAGCTCACTCGCTATTAGGGTTTAAAAATCGGAAATGAAATACCTGAAAACCAGTTTTGGAAATTGGTTAGAACTACTATAATCGAAACTACTCTGCGATCGAAACATAATTTCCGGTTTTCTTAGTTATGATATTGTATTATTTTATCTTTAATTGCTTTATATTTTCAAAAGATTGCTGCAAATGCCATTAGAATGAGACATGGTATCTAATCTGAACAGATTTTTGCAGTGAGGTCTAAGATGAAGTAAACATGAGTAAGGGAACGCTGTATCCACAAAAAGCGATTCTGTTGTCTTTTTTATTGTTTTCATTATTTGTGTGAGGGTGGTTGGTTTTGGGTTTTATGGCGCAGGGGCCATATTTGGAAAAATTATTGTGTGAGAAAAGGATCACTACTACAAAATAAAAAATTATATTTGCTCTTTTGCGTTTTCTACCAATAATTCCCGGTGTTGCCTTGTCATCTGACCGTGATTCAAAATTACGTGGTGTTGTCCTCGGATCTTTCCCTCCGCGTTGGATCCCGGACCGTCGCCAATAGTCCGTTGTGTTGCTCCAGTGCGACGTTAATTAAAATACCTACCTACCGTTCTCATTTCGTCTCTCGTTCTTTACTCCCAAAGCAATAGTCACAAAAATTAATTAATTAATTAATCATTATATTTTTCTTATATATACAAATAATTCTTTTGAATTTCATTGTTCTTATACCTGACAAAAACTGAGACTGGAAAAGAAAGCCAAAAATTCGAAACCCTCAAAACACAAACCATTAATATTTTGGTTCTGGGATAATCTCTTGCTGTACTATTGGATCCTAACATTCTATACAAAATTTATTAGACTGAACTTTACTTGAACTCAATGATTGCGTATGAAAGGGTTGGTTAAGCGGGTTTGAGGTTTTATGGCGCAAGGACCATATTTGGCCCTGCGGCAGACACAAGACAGGCAATATCAAGAAATAGACACACAATGAAAGTTTTACTGACACAGCAGAGAGAAATACATACAGGGAGGAATGCGCCTGGCAGAAATCGAACCTGTACCACCTACAACTCGCAGGTTGCTAGCGCAGTGGGCATACCCACTGTGCCATGATGGCCTCGCGTATGAAAGGGAGTGACTCAGGATCCCTCTCATCGTACTAAACGCACTTATTTCTATTTAATACAAATCACAGGCCCTATTGAAAGAGTGGGGCCCAGTTGGAAGAGTAACGGATTAGCAATCGAACGATTGCGAGTTCGAAACTAGGTCCAATCAAAAACCGCCGTGTACACGGGGGCTGGTGTACGTTAAATAAGTCGTATCCTCAAATGTTCCCGTGTTGGTTCAAATTGACGCATTCCTCGGATCTTTCCCTTCGGGATGGATCCCAGACCGTCGCTAACAGCCCGTTATGTTACTCTATTGTGACGTTAATTAATTACCTACCTATTTTAAAGACTAAATCTCTTTCACTAGAAATATGGTAATGAATCTGAAAATGGATAAAAAATATTGGGTCGGTGCGAATGAAATGTCCGGAAAATGACCATCACATTTCGATGGCGATAACTGAAAAATACAGTACCTGACCTTCTCGAAATAGTCTCCCTCTGAATTGACACACTGTTGCCACTTGTCTGACAAGACCATGATCCCGGAACGAAAAAAGTCTTGTGGCTGGGATACGAAGAAGTCATCAACTGCACGGTGAACCTCCGTATCTTGGGTGAACCGTGTGCCAGACAAAAAGCGATCCAGGTGACGAAGCATGAAAATCTGTAGGTAACATGTCAGGGGAATAGGGGGATGAGGCATCGCTTCATAGGGTACGTCGTGTCAGCATCGTCCGTTGTGCGACATGAGGACGGGCGTTATGTTGCAAGAGGAGAACGACATGCCTGTTTACCAAAGCCGGTTGTTTCATCGTCAATTCGCTGTATTCTCCCCGAATGCTGTGTTAATGTTTAGAGCAGAAACTGCAGCAGAATGTCTCAGTTTAAATTCGTAAAGGAAGATGACTCTCAAATCTGAGTTTTCCATGTCGAATTTAGGGGCCTTCGTGGCTCAGTGGGTATGCCCACTGCTCTAGCAACCTCCGAGTTGTAGGTTTAATTCCTGTCAGGTGCATTACTTACTGGGTGTATGTGAAACTTCTGTGTCAGTAAACCTCTTCTGTGTCAGTAAAACTTTCATTGTATGTGTCTATTACTTGATATGTCTGGCGCAGCATGGCCAAATATGGCCCTTGCGCCATGAAACCCAAAACCAACCAACCATGTCGAATTTGAAAGCACCTTACGCCCAAACCAATTAAATCTCGAACTTGTACTTCACACGCGTGGTAGCTATTTATAGTAGCTCTGGTGACGTAAGATGCCGGAAGCTTGCAGGTAATTACTTTTAGCAGTATGGAGGTCATTCCCAAAGCTATTTCTCATCGGTCATTTCATTCGCACCGACCCAATAGAACACAGTACCTACTATTCCATCTAGAATATTATTCATTTCCCTTAAATTCTGGTTTCATTTTCTTCCACATGTAAGCGACAGTGCTCACTTCTCCGAAATATGCGTTCAGTCTTATTTTAACCATCCATAAAAATTGTTAGTTTATAATGGAATTGACGTAATTTATCTGAGCATACACTGAATTATTCAACCCCATTTCATTATCCATGAAATGTACATTCTATAACAGCTAATAATTTTATCGATAATTATGACGTTATTTATCAATTAAAATTCATTATATTTATCAATACGTTAATGAATTAGTGATAGCTATCAATTATCGAGTATTATTAATAATTTTAATGAGTTATCAGTAATTATTTGTTAAATGAAGCATTGATAGTTACAATTTATTACATTAAAATTATTGTTATTTTTAGGAACTATTGCATTACAAGTGACTTTCAATTTTTGATTTTCCTCGATTGTCAATAACTTTGGTGTTTAGATATAAAACTCTCTAAAATCCTTCCACTGTTTTGGAATTTGCTTCGTTATGAAACATCTTTACTAAAATTCTCTAGAAAACGCTCCAGATCGGAGGAGCCCAACAGGTGTCTGTCAACAGGTGATAAGGAATCTATCTTATCCCCACGGGCTTTGATTTTGCAGCCGTTGCGTTCCCACTGCTATAAAGTATCAACTGGGTGTCCGCTCCCCAAGTATCAAGTATCACACCTGACTCCTCGAGATGAAGACCTGCATCCTCCTAGCTTTCGCTGCCTGCGCTCTACTCGCCGTAAGTATGCCTTTCTTCTCGATTTACTGACATTCCTACCGGCGGTAAATTACCGACCAAAATTAGCCCAGTTGGAAGAGTAACGGATTAGGAATCGGAGGGTTTTGAGTTCGGAACCAAAGGGCACGGTGCGCGTTCAATCTGTCGTGGCCTCAAATGCCCTCACGTTGGCATGGTGTGGAAGTTTGGAGGGTGGGGTGGCAGCTCAGGTGTTGAACTCGTCATCTGACCGTGGTTCAAAATTGCTTTCCCTTGGGATTTGGTCCCGGACCATCATCAATAGCCTGCCTGTTGTGTTGCTCCAGTGAGAAATTTACTAAATACCTACCTACCGGAAAGTTACCAACGAAAATTCTCAGCACCGGTTTTTACTTCCAGTCTTTTCCGTATCAGTAGGTGAGGCCGTCATGGCTATCAGTGGGTATGCCGCACTGAGCTAGAAACCTGCGAGTTGTAGGCGGCGCAGGTTCGATTCCTCACTGGGTGTATTTCGCTCTTCTGTGTTAGAAAAGCTTTCCTTATTGCATGTCCATTATTGCATGTCCTTATTGCATGTCCATTATTGACGTTGTATTTCTTGCGTTTGGGACAGCAGGGCCAAATACGGCCCTTGGGCTATAAAACTCAACCCAATCAACCGTAGCAGTAGGCGTTAACTGAATATAGATACAAGATCCTTACCACAACACTCGATGTAAAATATTTCAAATGTGTTTGCGGGTGATGAAAAATAATCTCGAGGTATTTGATGTACTGCGTTCAATGTTTTCAAACAAAAATGTTTTGCGTTGACGTACAGTCTAGACCTACTTCTTTTCCTTAAGTGAATGTACAGACCGCAAGAGGGAGAGAGAAAACTGAAGTTGGTTTTCCAAATCTGGAATAGTAATCCAATTTTTTCACTTAAATCATGAAAACAATAAGATAATAGCTTTTTGTGGGTGTAGCATTTCGTACATATCATTGCATTTCAACTGATGCAAAAACTTAAAGATGACCTATTAATCAATCAGGACATAAACTTAATGTGTAATTCAAAGTTTTAGTACATTAACTAATCCAATCATAAAAATATTTACTTTTAAAACTTAGTTTTAAATTGAACTAACACTAATTTAAAACTACCAGATGGGGAGACAGTTTAAAACAGAACTTCTGCGTTTAAAAAATGTATTGCTATTATAGTTGTTTTATCAATTCTTTGATGAGCGGGAATAACAGTACAAGTCAAAAAATGACATTTTTAGGAGAGAAAAAAAAACATTTAATATTCCATATTGTGAATGAATAAAATTTATAAAATCAGTTCTGCACCTTATGTCTAACAACTTTAAAGAAATTAGGAGAAATTTTGGATGTCCCTGTGACAAAATTAAGTTACTTGTATTGTTCGTACGAAAAAAATTGTGCACATCACAACTGATTTGTACTGTTATTCCCGCCAATCAAAGAATTGCCAATGTCAATCAACCAAATGAAGGGCACTGCTTTTTGTGAGGAATACATTACAAAATCTCTCTTCAGATATAAAATATAATAACGAACATTTATTAAGAGTAATTAGACCTGTTGCGTCTTGCCTTCTCGAGCAAATGTGTAATCAGCAATTCAGTTATTTTAATCCTCTGGTGGTTGTCTCCACGAGGTATTTCGTCATTCCAAAACTGATCCGATCTTGATGTACGAGATATCTCGTCACTAGAAGGAAACTGACCAGATCGTGATCTCGTCATCATACAAAATGGCAATATCTTAATGCCAAGATATCTCGCAAAATTGGTCACATCTTGATGGACGAGATATCTCGTCAAAACCACTTGAGGGTTTAAAGTGACTGAAAAAACCGCACGGGTCTGGAGAGGGGGTGGCCTCACATCCCTGGAAAATATACGAGGTTTGTTCGAAAAGTTCTGGATCATTCCTTAACATTCTTTTCGATTAGACCTGTGACTTCGTTCCCTTCAAAGAACTTCCCTCCTGCGTCGATGCATTGGTCCACGGGACGGAAGAAGACGCCCATCTGTTGATTCATTCTCTGATTGTTCCGCGCGACGTAGTAGACTTTGTCGCCATTCTACAGAAATGCGCATTCAAACACCAAAACTGTCGTTAGATGTTACATCGACAAACGAGCGGTAAAATGCCAAATCAGCCAACCAAGTCAATTTTTCACATAGGAGTCACGTGACTACTAGTCGGCATGTTGGTCACAGTTTTTGAAGCGCCTCTCAATATCAATGATCAATCTACTCGCATCTCACGTCCATGGATGTACCACTTCGGGGGTATTGTTTTAAGGATCGTATGTCGCAGATCTGTGTGCGAATTTTTCTTTATTTCCTCAGTTGTTTGAAACCATGTCCTTTCAAAGTGCACTTCACTTTCGGAAATCGGAAAAAATCAGCCGAGCCAGGTTAGAAGAGTGGCTCAAATAAGCCAGTCGTTTGCATTTTGCCCCAAGAGTTAGAATCGTAGCTTTGCATGAGCTGGTGCATCGACATGACGAATTAAAATTACATCCGATCGGAGAACTGTCTTCTCTGACCTCAGAGTATGTGTGTGTATATACAAAATTCAAGTACGCAAACATTTAAAAAGCATCTTTAATTTAATTTTATATATATATATATATATATATATGTAGAAGAACACCGCAGTCCAGGAATTCTGGTATTCAAAAAGCACTCGGACTCAATTCTAAATACAAACATATATTGAGACAGACGATTACATTGAACATTTAACATAGACTATATACATTAATTACTTCATCGTTTAACATTGTCGGTCGTCGTTAATCCTACGTCGTACACAGTCGAATACTGCCTGCTATTCTAGCGTTCGCCAGCAGCATCAGGTCTCGTAGCGGTAGATGGTGACTGAAGCGCCACTCACAGCGGGTGTCAAAGGCCGGTACCACAAATCGGCCCTCCTGACGGATGACGGTCCTCCGCATCCTAACGTCTTGAAGATTTAACAAACTCTGCAAAAGAAAGAAAACAAGCAGAAAATATCTATTCAAAAAAATTATAGTCTGTTATCGTCATAACTATTTTTCTAGGACGGCATCGTTGAGTTGTGGTCATCTCGTCGTTGATGTCGCCACAATCGTCGTCATTGGTGATGTTGCCATCCTCGTCAGAAATGAAGTCATCGTCGTTTTCATTATTATGGCCTATTCGTCGTTGTCATCTTTAAAATCAAGACCATGTCGTCCTCGTTTTCTTCAGTATTTCCGTAATTTTCATCGTAAAACAAAAAAATAATTGTTAACACTTTTTCTGGACAAAATCGGGGTGAAAATTGTCTAATTTGGTATGTGAACATCATGACATTGTTTAAACTTGGTTCCAAGGTTTCATGTAATCGGCAGCTGTAGATGTAAAATTTGGACCTTCATGTTTTCCCACCTTTTCAACATCATAGCGATCTTTGAGTTTGACTTTTATTATTTTATAGGGACCAAAATATATATATATATTTAGGCTTCAATTTTAGTCCTGTCCCAAATTGAGTTCTTTGAATAGCTACAAGTTGTCCTTTGTATTTTCGCGATTCTTTTCTTTTCCGATTGTAGGTCTTTTTGTTTTCCTCCTGAATTTTAAAAATGTTTTGCTTTGCTTCTTCCCTAAGTTGTTCTCTATTTTTCATGAAACTTTTCTCATATTCTTCTTCTAAAATTTCTATTATTCTACGGTCTTCTTTATTTTTCATCCGTACACCAGTCAATAGTTCAAAAGGTGTTACTTTAGTACTTCGTGCGATAGTACTGTTAATTACTCGTTGAACAACGTCAGTGTATTTAAACCATTTTGAAGGATCGTTAGAGGATAACTTTGATAATACTGGTATTAGAGTTTCGTGCATTCTTTCAACTTGACCGTTTGCTCGCGGAATTCCAGCTGTAATTAATAAATGTTGAATACCTTCGGCTTGGCAATATTCATCAAAATCTTTTGAGGTAAAAGCACTTCCACGATCACTGATAATTCTGGATGGGTTACCAAATGTTGCTTGTTGAACTTTCAGTTTGTCTATAGCGTCTTTGGCACTTGTCGACTTTACCGGGTAAATCCAAATAAATTTTGAAAATGCATCCACTATAGTGAAAATGTGCTGGTAATTTTTATTTGTAGATGGTAAAGGTCCGATGAAATCAATGTGATATGTACTTAAAGGTACATTCTCTTTCGGTATAGGGTTTAAGAGTCCTCCTTTTCCTCGCTTCTTATTATACAAAATACAGTCTATACAATTTGCTATAACGCTTTCTATCTTTTTCCTGAGTCCAGGTATGTAAAAATTTCTCTTAATCAGCTCTTCTGTTTTTGTTACAGCGAAATTACCTTTGTTATGATTTTCCTTAATAATTTCAGTTTGCATAGCTTCAGGGTTCACTAATAAATTTCTACCAGCATCATACTTATACAAAACGTTGTTCTTTATAAAATAATTTTCATCTTTCCCATTCTCAACTAGATTTTGCAATACTTTTATGTAATCATCATCTTGTTGGGCAACTGCTATTTTAGCTGTCACGTAATTTTCGGAATCTATCATCATAACGGGGTTTCTGCTCAAGGCGTCAGCGTGTCGCATTTGCGTTCCAGACCTATGTTCTATTTCATAGTCGAAATCTTCGAGAAAGAGAGCCCATCTAGCAATCCTTGTACAAATATCTCTTTTGCTCATTGTCATATTGAATGCATTGCAATCGGTAACAATTTTGAAATGAAGACCTAAAACATACGTTCTGAATTTTTTTAAAGCCGCAACAACCGCTAAAGTTTCTAGTTCATAACTTGAATATTTTTGTTGCTGATCCGTAGTTTTTCTGCTCATAAAATACACTGGGTGGAACTGGTTATCGTTTAGGTCGCGCTGCATTAAAATAGCACCAAAACCAAATTGGCTTGCGTCAGTATGAATTTCAGTTTCGCTATCTAAATTGAAAATATTTAGAACTGGTTTTTCACAGAGTAATTTTTTCAGTGTGTTAAAAGAATTCCTTTCGTTTTCATCAAATTGAAATGTATTTTCTTTTTTCAACAAATCGCTGAGGGGTTTGGCAATTAAAGCAAAATTGGAAATAAATTTTCGGAAATAACTTGCTAGTCCAAAAAATGAATGAACCTCTTTGAGCGTTTTCGGTTCAGGATAATTAATAACAGCTTTCGTTTTGTGCGGGGAAGGATAGAGTTTTCCGTTTTCTATAATATGTCCCAAATATTCAATTTTACTAAACAAGAATTGACTTTTCTTCCAATTTATATCTAATCCATAGTTTTGAGCAATTTCAAGTACTAACTTAAGACGTTTCAATGCCTCATTTTCATCATCTGCTAAAATTATAATATCGTCGATATAAGGCAATACAAAACCTTTATTAATTAAATCACGAAATATATCATTTATAAACCTTTGAAAAATTGCAGGTGAATTACATAATCCGAAAGGAGTACGTAAAAATTGATACTGTCCATTGTGCGTTACGAATGATGTGTATGGTTTACTCTTTTCTGAAACCTTCACGTGAAAGAAACCATTTTTTAAGTCTAATGTGCTAAAAATCCGTGTACACTGAAGCTTATCTAAAATATCTTCAATCAGTGGCAAAGGATACGTATCTTTTATTATAATCTTGTTTAACTTTCTAAAATCGATACAAACACGCGGGGTACCATCTTTCTTTTTAACCACTACAACTTGGCGAGAATATTCCGAAGAACAAGGTTCAATAATATTCATATGTAACCATTCCTGGATTTGATCATCAACTATTTTGCGTTCTGTAAACGGTAATCTTCGAGGTCTATGAAATACAGGTTCATCATGTTTGAGAACAATATTCATTTCAATATTTGATCTTTTGTTTTCAATCGGTTTATAATTTGACACTAAATTACTTATTTCATTTCTAACTGTTTTACACACATTACTACAAATATTTAATTCGTTACATGTGTCAGAAATGTTTATATTCAAAATTTCGAATTCATCAGAGACGACATCAATTTTCGATTTGGTGACAGTTATACCATTTTTGCTTATCTTAACCTCTGCCTGATTCAAAACATCCATTCCTATTATAGCTTCGTAAGCCATTACACTATTAGATACTACACATATTTTAGAATCGAAAATCTCATCATCTATTTTTAACGAACCGTGAAAAAAACCTAATGGTTTGATTTTATTCTCTCCTATTCCAGACAAAACAGAAGTAAAAGGATTCAAACTAGGCCTTCGTAACTTATTATAAACATTCTCTCGAATCAAAGTCAAAGCACTTCCTGTATCGAAAAGTGCTGTAATCGACACATCGGAAATGGAAATTAGTTTATGCATAGCCTCCAAAGGGTGTGGAGAGATCAAAGCAGACACATTGGCACCGCTGACTTGACGAAAACCATTTTTGTTATTGACACATTCGTTCGATTTATGACCAAACTGATCACAGCGAAAACATTTAAATCCTTTTTTCTTATTTAAACAAAATTTACTCTTATGGCCTAGCTCGCCGCAATTGTAACAACGGATAGTTTTGTTTGCAGGTAAAAATGTATGACGGGTAGGTAGATGTTGCATTGAATCCTGACTTTTCTAGCTCTGTTATTGTAACGAGTGGTTTCTTTAAAATTCTGATCCGATTTAATTTTAGCGTAGATTTTTAAGTTTTCTCTGAATTCTTTAATATTCTTACTTCCATATAAAATAGATTTATTGTTAGCAGAATCATTAATACCATTTATTACATAATGCATCAACGAGGGAAAATCTATATTACCCTTGTTAGCCAATTCTCGCATAACTAAAAAATATTCATCGAGT